>WEKX01005975.1:689399-870411 GCA_013390025.1 Pitta sordida
CCCGCGGGATCGCGGCTCTGCCAGGCGATAGCAGAGGAGATTCCCCCTGAATGGAGACAAACCGCTGACACATCAGTTGTCTGGGTTTGATGGATGTCAAGCCCGGGTGCCGGTGGTGGTGTGGGTTTGCTGAGGTGCTTTGGGAGGGACGCGCTGTGTAACCCAGGGCCCGTGTCTGTAGCCATGGAGGCTCCCTACGATGGCACCGAAGTGACGGTGGTGATGGAGGAGATCGAGGGCACTTACACCTACACTGCACCCGTGCCGTCCAAGAAGAAGAAGAAACACAAAAGCACTGGGGATCATGGAGAAAAAGCCAAGAAGCCCAGGTGAGTTCTTCTGGCTTCCTTCAGCTCCTGGGCAGGGGGTGGGAGCAGTTTTCCTTGCCTGGAACACTCCACAGTGTGAAACATCATCTGGGAAACATCAGCTTCCTCCTTTGGTGTTGTTTACAGCCCCCGCTGTTTCTCTGTCAGGAGTTTGTGTACCCCAGAACAGACTCTTTCTGTGAGATGCTCTTTTATTCTTCAGAGAACCTTCCTCAGCATCTTGGCATTCATTTGGTCAAAGGATGCATTTGCAAGTAGGATTGAATGAAACATGCTCGTCACACGGCCTCGAGACAAACAGAAACCTTGTGGATTTATTCTTTTTCCTAAGGAATTTCTGTGGAATGACCTCACAGTTTCAACTCCTGGCTGTGTTTCAGGTCTGCTTACCTTCTCTACTATTACGACATTTACTTGAAAGTCCAGCAAGAGCTTCCCCACCTCCCTCAATCTGAAATCAACAAAAAGATCAGTGAGAGCTGGAGGTTGCTCAGTGTGACTGAAAAAAGCTACTACTTGGAGAAAGCCAAGCTGGAGAAAGAGGGGCTGGACCCGGTAAGTCACCGGTGTGGCAGGTGAGCAGGGAGGCACTGAACTCTGGATTCTGGTTTGTGTTCCTGCTTGGGACAGCCTGTGTGAGGCCACTGCCTCTTGCCGTCCCTTCAGCCGAGGGAGAATGTTTGGGAATTCAAGAAGGATGTGTCTGGTACCTGCTCATGGTGGTTATTTTTGTGTCCTGTCGTCAGAGGGAGTGTTGGTAAAGTGGGTGATGAAACCAGCACTGAGGGGGATTCTGCAGGCTCTGTCACGTGGAGGAATTCCCAGCAAACTCCTCCAGGAAACCACGTGAGCTTTAGGTGCTAAAGTATCAGGATTGAAACCTGAATCTCTTCCATTTCTCATTTATTGTACCTCCTGGTGTTCTCCCAACAGAACTCCAAGGCCTCCACTCGAACTGCAGTCGTTCCAGACATTCCAGGCTTCCGTAAGATCCTCCCTCGCTCCGATTACATCATTATTCCCAAAAGCACTCTCCAGGAAGACAGGAGCAGGCAGTCGGTGGAGCTGTGTGTGACGCAGAGTCCGGCAGCACCCGAGGGGTTAACAGCAGCTCCCAGGAGCATCAGCGGGGTGTCCCAGGACATCCTGCCCGTGGACTCTGGCCAGGAGCAGTGCATTGCCATCGAGGGGCTGGCACAGGAGGCTGCAGCCTTTGCACAGCACGAGGCTGCCGAGGAAGCTGTTGCCTCGGAGGTTCTCTCCCACTACGTTGGGCCTGTGGCTGAGAAGGTGGCTGGTGATATCCTCTTGGATGAGGCTTCCTTGGAGATAGAGGGACAGCCCTACCAGGCGGCGCGGGTGGTCATTGAGGAGACCCTGGTGAGCAGCTCCACGGACGTTCCCAGCAGGAGCATCGCTGTGGCCCGGCCCCAGGTGCCTGATGGCGTGTCTGTGGTGACTGTGGTGCCTGGGAGGGTAAGTTTTTCTAGACTCCTGCCAGGGTCTCACCTGTTTGTCACATTTGAGATGCTCAGGGAAACAGCAGCTTCTGTAATTAGTGATACAGAGGTAACTTGGTGACCTCATTGTCTCTGCCTGCAGATGGAACCAGCCATGTGCTGGTAGCACTTGTGTCTCCAGGTGGCTGCTCGAGTTTTGTCAGTTGTTTCTTATAACTTGGGGTATTGCAGTGCCAGTACTTGGGTTCTAAAGTTGGACTACGAGATTTTGGGGAGAAAAAAGTGCTACCTCTGTGCTTCTGATTGCAACCGAGAAAAGGGGCAGAGGGGCAGAAAGGAGTCCTTAAAAACTGAGGTGTTAGGGGTCACCTATAGAGAACCTTAGTCTGTGGGTTTGATGTTTTCAATTTCAAGGTGTGAAGAGTTTGGTGAGTGCTTTTGGAATGGTCACTGCTCTTTCCTGCTTTCTGGTCTCATCAGTCCTTAGGACATGTGTTTATTGGTAACCTTCCTGAGAGGGGGGGATGTGGGTCACTGTCTGTTGTTTTCTCCATGTATTTTCCCTTTGACTTCATTTTAGGATAATGAAGAGAGCAGCTCCTCCACACCTGCAACACAGTTCATCATGTTACCTCTGCCAGCCCATTCTGTGGTGGAGAACCCAACGTCAATTAAATTGGTGAGAAACTCAGTCTTGTTATGGTGTTTTCAGGTTTGATGTATGGCCATAGGTTTGTCTGAAAGATGTTGGAATGAGAGGGGTTTGATCATAATGAGGGTCTCTGACTTCCTTGAGTCTCTTATAAGGGCCTGGTTTTGTTGCTTGTTGCCTCAAGGAAGTTCTTGGAAACAGGTGGAGTTAGATAAAACTATCACAGAACATCTGGCCAACAGCAGCTCTACATGAGTGGAAGAACAGTGGAATGTATTTCTCAAGTGTAACCACTCCAGCCAGCTGTGTTTCTGTGGTGGTGGGACAGTCAGCACTGCAGCATCAAATCCTGTTTTCCTGGTTCTCTATGCTTCCAGCTGGTGGAACACTGCAGATATTTATAGTGGTGCATGGCATGATACTCTTCCAGGTGTCTTGGGGAGAATGGAGCTACCCCAGGTTTTTGTTACTGAGAAGTATCAGGCTTAAATTGGCTCAGTTCTTTGACAGCAGCACTTGCATTTCTAGAAAAATCCATCCCTAATTGGGGAGTTACAGCAGAACAGCTCCCTCGGGAGTGTTGGGAAGAGGATGTTGAGAAGTGCTGAGCTGACAAAAACTGTTGATTCAGTTATCCTGGCAAAGATGACAGGTTCTGCTTCAGTTGTTTTTATAAACAGAGCCTGGTGGTGTTGCTGGTGCTTCAGGAGTTNACTATGTGTTGATTCAGTTATCCTGGCAAAGATGACAGGTTCTGCTTCAGTTGTTTTTATAAACAGAGCCTGGTGGTGTTGCTGGTGCTTCAGGAGTTCACAGGGAAGCACCAGGGGGTGTCTGAGCACTGCATTCAGCAACCAGTTACTGCCAAAAGCTGCCTTTGCATCATGAGTGCTTGTCTTCAAGTCTGGTTGGGATGAGTATTAATCACACCTTGTCCCACTGTGGACTGCTGTCTGAATCATTTTTATGTCACCTTAGTATGACTTTTTCGTGTTCAAAGAGAACTGTTGTATCACTGTAAATGCAAGAGTAGCTTCTCAAGGAGGTTTTGTTGTTCATCTTTACTCTGTGGGCTGATCTAACTTCTGGTAATACCGAAGGCTCTTGTGTAGACTGAGTATTCAGGCTCAGAATAGTGATGGTGCTGACTCATCCTGATCCAGCTGGGGGGTGGTTTCTCAGTAAAAGGAATAACAGTGCAAAGCTGGTGATTTGCTGAATGACATTTGTGAAGTGCTTATGAGGAAAAGGGGAGTGATGGGCACAGCTCTGTGGTTTTCAGATGTGTACAGAGATTCTTCACAATTCTTGTTTCAGACAACCACCTACACTCGCAGAGGACATGGAAACTGCACCAATCCTGCCTGTTCCTTCACTTATGTCACCAGGCACAAGCCACCAAAATGCCCCACGTGTGGGAACTTCCTGGGAGGGAAATGGATTCCAAAGGTAAATCTGTTTTTCCTTTCCTGAATTTGAGGATTTTGCTGTCTTGATCCAGCCATGGGAAGCATGGCATATGTGCAGGGAACTTACTTATCTGTGAAAACGTAAGGCTCTGAAATGCAACTGCCCCTTTGTTTCCAGGAAAAGCAACCCAAAGCCAAATCTGAGCCAAATTCCAGCCCCTCCCTTAAAACCCCAGCAGCTAAAAGAGCTCAGCAGTCAATCCCCACGGAACCAGGGGGTGACAGTTCCTCCAAGTGTGCCCTGGAGAGCTCGGAGGCCGTGAGCCAGCTGCTCAGCGCCGTGCCCGCTGGAGGGCAGATGCCGGAGATGGAGTGGGAGGAGGTGATCATCTCGGAGGCTCATGCTCTCCCCAGCGACGTGCTGGCCGAGGACAGGCGGGGGACAGCTGGGGACAGCCAGCGGCGAGGAGACTCAGAGAAAGAGAGCTCGGGGCTGGGGATGGCAGCGGCCTCTGAGACGCTGAGTCCAAGCGGGAAAAAGCCTGTGGGGTGAGTCAGGGCTGTGGGAGCCTGTGATGTCTGTTGTGATGTCTGTCGTGTGCTGGTGGGATTAGTCCAACAAATCTGAGGCAGTTGGCAGTGTAAGACCTGGTCTAGATGGTGGGAGGCTTGGATGGATGGAGCGTGGTACCTGTGGTTCCACACTTGTGGGCCTGATCCCTGGGTGGGTGCTCGCGTGGGAGTTGGACTCGATGATCCTGTGGGTCCCTTCCAACTCAGAATAACCTGTGAGCCTTTTCTGTTTGCTGTCCGTTTTGTGCCAGTTCAGGAATGTTCTTTTGAGACTTTGTCCATCAGAGCTAAAATTTTTTAAGTAACTATTAAATCGTAGTCACAGGGCAGATCCTTGGCACTCTCTCTCCTACTGCAATAGCTGTGATTAGTGTGCTAATAAAGCACAACTCAGGGGGAAAAAATCTGGAGCTGAGAGGGAATCGATGGAATTTTTTTTCCACTTGTAGCTCTTGTCTTTCAGAATCGACGCACCAGCTGCTGCACACAGAGGACAGGAAGTGAAGAGTAAACCAAGAGCCAAGCCCTCCCTGCTGGCTGCAGCCAGGCCCATGCGAGCCATCCTGCCTGCCCCAGCTGGTGTGGGGAGAGAGCCCAGCACGGAGCAGCCCAGCAGCAGGCAGCCCTTCACCAGTCCTGGTAAAAGCAGCGTTCTCTGCTCTGGGAGCTCTTGCCTTTCCTCACCACACTGGACTGGCCTCTGTCGAATAATGAGAGAGGTCTGAAGGGAGGTGGTGACCTGTGCTAAGTCTGGGAGTGCAGTAAATGGGCTGTGAAACACCTCCTTGGGTCATTTCAGGTTCAGAGCAAAGATTTCACATGCCCATGGTGGCTTTTACCAAAGATGTTAGAATATCACAGGGCCTGTTTTCTTGCATTTAACCTGCTGCATCCCTTTCCTCCTTCCAGACAAGCATTCCCCTGTGAGAACATCAGGCTTGAAGCCCAGTACCCTGAAACAATTGGGGCAGTCAGTTCTGCAGCCACCAGCTGCTGAGGAGCGAAAGGTGGGTTGTTCTGCAAATTAAAATTATCTTCCGGGGTGGTTTTATGGGTTTTATATGTGTCGGTTGTTTTTTTCTCCCAAGTGATTGATAAGGCTTAAGTGAGAAATGAAGTTTGGAGGATCTGCTGGTGCTTTCATAATCTGACGTGCAATATTGAATGCTGAGCTTTTCACCTGTAAAATGCGACTGATGTGCCAGGAATAAATCCATGTGAATTGTAGTGCCTTAGCATGCAAAACAGTGTCTCGTGGTACTCTGATATTAAATGAACATTAATTAATTTCTCGGTGGCAGGAATGCTAATTGATACTGATTGCAGGCTGTGTGGATGTGTTCCGGAGCAGGTGTCTCATGGGTGTTTTTTCTGCTTTCACCCTCCAGCTCCACAGTGCTGTGACCAGCAGAGCATCTCAGGTTAAAGTAGTGGAGGTCAAACCAGACATATTCCCTTCCTACAAGTACAGCTGCACTGTAACTTTGGTGAGAATTTTTCCAATGGTGTGATTACTGCCATGGGGAGTGTCCTGTTGTGTGCCTTTCATCTTACTGCCTTGCAGAGGCACATCTCATTTTAACATGACACAATCTGTGCCATCTCTGGACCTAATCCTGGGTGACTGTGCCCTGTTTTGCAGTTCTTGTTAAGAGCTGGACTTTAATTCATGTCCTGCCATAATCTCCATCCTCTCCTTGAGTTCATCAGGGGAGAATCACAAGTTTCTGAATGAATTTAATGTGCTTGTGGTCTCTGGAGCTGACCCCAAAATGTTTTAAGTGCCAGTTGAAGTATTCTGTGCAAAGTGTCAGGGCTTGCTATTGACCTTTAAACATAGTCCTATAAGGTGAGTGAAAAATGTATTATAATCTTTTCTAGAACCTTGTTGGCATAGAATCATGTAGGTTGAAAAAGACCTTTAAGCTCAGGGGGTCCATCTGTTAAAAGCCAAGGTCAGCAAGCATCTCTTTTGTGTCATTCAGGATTTGGGATTGGCAACATCACGTGGCAGAGGGAAGTGCAAGAACCCCTCCTGCAGTTATGTGTATACAAACAGGCACAAGCCTCGCATCTGTCCCAGCTGTGGGTACAGCCTGGCCAAAGACAGGACTGAGAAAACAGCAAAGCCCCTGGTAAGGCTCAGGCTGGTTTGTTTTGTGGAATGTCTGCTGTGGGTTGGGTGGGTTCTTTCGTTGTGGTGATCTTTTCTAACAGAATAACGTCCTGCTTAAAATCCCTCTGATGATGTTTGGACTGTCCAGCTCCTGTAGCAGTGGTGCTTCAGGCTGGGTGCTTCAGGCTGGGAATGAGCCTGAGCACACTCAGTGCTACCACTGGGTGTCTCCTTGGCTTAAAAATGCTGCTGGAGTGTCAGTAGATGCAGGGAAATCACCCCTGAGGTTACACTTGTTGTGTCAGCTTTGTTGAACTTCAGACTTCATGAGTAACTGCCAAGCATGCTCTGCTTGGTGACCACTTCGGGGCTAGTGTCACTTCAGTTAGTACATCTTGTATTAGAGCTTCCTATTTTTTTAAGGTTTGTAGTGCAACTTCCTGCCTGAATTTATTTCTGGATGTAGGTTGTTTTGTTGGTTTTGTTTTTTTGTTTTTTTTCTGATGTAGAAATATGTTTTTCAGTTGTCTGTTGTTCTACCTGGATGTAAATAATTAATTGTGAGTTCTGTTTGGTTTTTTGTCTTTGAAGTTTCAAAGGTTACCTTTGCTCATACAGAATTGTTGAGTTTTAAGAAAATAAATGAACAAAAAAAAAAAAAGAGCTGTCCTGTTGTTGGCTGAAATGCCCACTCAGCATCTAGACAAAATTTAATCTGCGTGGTTATATGGCTCTTCCACTTGCCCTTTTTTATTTTGAAGAACATAACTTTGTTCAGTGGTTTTGGTTTTTCTTTTGAAAACACAAACAAACTGAGATGGCCTGTGTGAAACTCGAGTACAGGCAGCTCTGTGGAGCAGCAGTGAGCTTAGCTCAGCTTGCACTTTGAGAGGCATGTGCCTCGTCTCTTCCTCTTTTTTTTTCCTTACTTTGTTGTTCTAGATGTGTTTAACATTCCTGTCACACATTTGGTTGTTGTCTCTGGGTTTGGACTGATCATTGACTAGGCAGAAAACTAGGTTGGAGTGTTGGCAGAAGAGTTTCAGGGATTACAAGATCAGCCTCTTTGTGTTCCCCCTGTTTCCCTGAGGCACCTGGAGCTTGGTTCTCCTGTGGTTGTGCATTTTGTCTTGATAGCACCTGTGTGTTGGAGAAGGGTAAGAACCACAGTTAATCAGTTTTAGTTGAGTAGTGTGTTCTGTTTATCACAGCCCCAGTTCTCATGCAGTACTTGTCTCTTCCAGCCTCTGGAGAAGTGTGCAGGCTGAGCGTGTTACACAGTGGGCTGTGCATTTCCTCCCTGGAGAATGGCAGTGAGGATTGCCAGGGCTGGTTATCCTCACCCTGTCCCCAGTCCCTGCACCAACACTCCAGTTTGATGACAGATCTGTGATGAGCTAGAACTGTAGGAGTTCCTGAAAGGCTGGCCTGTAATACAGTATTTCTGGTGGAGAACCTTGGGCTTGAAGCTCCTGCCTGGCTTGAGCAGCAGAGGAGAAGTCGAGTTCCCTGGGTGCAGACCTTGCTGTGGTTCTTCTCCCTGTTTCATCCCCGTGCTTGCCTGGTTGAACATTTGTTCCCTTTGCTCTCCAGGAGGTCAGCCCGGGTCAGTCTGACGTGCTGAACCCCAGCGAGCCCCTCAGCCCAGCCCAGAGGGAGCTCCAGCGTCAGTCCACGCTGCAGCTGCTGCGCAAGGTGCTGCAGATCCCCGAGAACGAGTCGGAGCTGGCCGAGATCTTCGCGCTCATCCACGAGCTCAACAGCTCGAGGCTCATCCTGTCCAACGTGAGTGAGGAGACTGTCACCATCGAGCAGACCTCCTGGTCAAACTACTATGAGTCTCCATCTGCACAGTGCCTGCTCTGTAACAGCCCCTTGTTCAAAGGGGGACAGAAGTAAGATTCTGTTTTAGACTTGTGATGCTTTCGACCTCGGCTGATTTTTCCCTGTTACCAGTGTGCCTGAAATAATATTTGCTTTAGCCTCTCTAGTGAAGCTGGTGGAAGGGACACTGACCAAGCTGTGTGTGCAGGATCAAAGGTGTAACTTTTTTTTTTTTAATTGAAACAGAGTATTTTCATTAGTCATCCCCTCTTTGTTTTCCATACTGATGTTTTGAGATGACAGAGGAAAACTTGTGGGTTTACAGATTATTACAGTGCATTATGTAAGTTCCCTTTTCTCTTCCTGATCTGAATATTTCCTCTGTGAATCTTTGCTCTTAGAATATTTTCATTCTTTTCATGACTTGAGTGAATCCTTTTTTTGTAACAAATACCCAAGCTGAGACTTGAAGGACTTTCAGAAACTCTCAGTGCACCTTAGCTAGGTTTGTCTAAAAGCCTGTAGGAATCTCCTCACTCAGTCTGCCAGGCATCCTCCTGTTGACAAAGGCATGACCTGAAACATCTCCCCCAGCAAAGTGTCAGGGATTTTAAGATTGTGTCTCTTTCTTCCACAAAAAAAACCAACAACCCAAACTTCCTTGGTTTGATGGAAGTTTGCTTTGGTCAGAATAGAACTAATTGAGATATTTCCAGCAGAGATCCTTTTTATGCTCAGTAATTTTTTCAGCTCAGGGCTGCCTTGCCCCCTGTCCTTCACCTGCTGATTTCCCAGCCCGTGCACTGTAAATCCTTGTCTGTGCTGGGCAGTGCTCTGTGTGTGGGACTCTCACATGTGCCTGGGCTCTGATTGAAGCCCTGCCAGTGGGAGGGAGCTGCCTTTGACTTTGATTCCTGTTTTCTCAGGTGGACAGCTGTATTTCTGTGTGACCTTCCCCCTCAGCAGCTGCACTGTGGAGGAGCAGACCTTTCTGAAGCTCTGGGGGGGGTGTGCAGGGACAGGCTGTCACATGGAATGTGTTACTTGTCACCACTTGTTGTCCCACAGCAATGGGACAGACACTTTTCCTGGGGCAGCTGGAGTTGTGGATTTTCTCCTCCTCTCAAATACTTTGTGCCCAGCATTTGGCGCTGGAGGGATGCTCTAGTGCAGTGACCTGACTTTGACAGGGAAATCTGTTTTAAAACGTAACTTCCCTTTTTTTTTTTCTTTTTTTTCTGGTGTGAAATGATGTGACCTGGCTTAGACAGACACACTAATGAACTCATCAAAACTAGAATGCTCTAAGTTACTGCTGGGCTGGACTGAAAAAAACACTGGCCTGACTCAGAGAGGTCTTCTGTGGTTTGTTGCAGTTCCCTTGCTGGTCCTCAGGAGTGCTGGCTGCTGACAGCCAATCGATTACAGGTGGTTACAGCTCAGGTTAAGCTGTGCCTCAACGTGCAGTGTCTGGCCCTCCACAGCTTCTCTGATATTTACACAGGTAGGAAAGATGGGAACCTTCCAACCTACAGCCTGACTACAGCCTGAAGCCCTGGGGCTGTATCAGGCCATTGTCTTTGCACTAAAGAGCTTGTTCCCCTCCCCAGTGTACTAAACTTGAATTATTTTTGACTTGCACTGTTCTGCTTCTCCTGCAAGGAAATCTGTCGTTGTGAGGAAACCCACATATCAGTGCTGTGATGAGGAAGATGGTGCCTTGATTCACTGGTGTGTGAATGGTGAATGTTGAGTTCTGCAGGGCAATTCCTGAGCTCAGGCATCTCTGGAGGGAGGGGGCTGTTTCTCAGCGTTGCCTGATGAGGAGATGGATTGGCTGCTGTTCCTTGTAGCTTTTTAATTCAAAGGGGAGTCTGTGAAAGGAGCTGATCTTCCAGCAGGGAACTCTGCCCTTCAGAAGTGGAGAAGCACTGTCTGTGTTCCCATTATCCTCTGAAATCCTCGTCTGAGTGTGTTGTGTGTCAGTAAGGAATGGATTTCCTATGAGGAAGATCTGGAACCCCCCCAATGGAATAACTGTCTTGTTTTAACTGCAGGCCTTTTCAATGTGGGCAACAAGTTGCTGGTGAGCCTGGATCTTCTGTTTGCAATCCGAAACCACATCAAAGTTGGGGAGGATCCCAGAGTGGCTGTCAGCAATATTCTTGACTCTGTTCAGGAGCAAACTGGTGGGTTTTCCTTCTTGTGTTTTACCATTACACACCAAACTGTGACCTGCTGAGGTTGTTGGTTATAAAAAGGCAAACCCTGCCTGTTCTAGGGTTTCTGTGAAATCGCTTCCTAAATCCAGGCTACATCCATGACCAGTTCTTTGTAACAGTTCTCTGGAGGACAGGTTTGGTTTTACTCTGTGTAGGAGAGCCCTCCACTGACTTCAGGCAGTGAAAGCTGTTTTCTTTTCAGAAAAAAGCCTGAGCCCTGCTGAGCAGGTTCAGCTCCAGGAGCTGCTGTGCAATGGCTACTGGGCCTTCGAGTGCCTGACAGTCCGGGATTACAACGACATGATCTGTGGGATCTGTGGCATAACCCCCAAGGTGGAAATAGCCCAGAGGAATGTAGAAAACGTCCTGGCTCTGAAAAACATAGAGGTAGGCTTTTCCCACACTTCACATCCTGTTGGTGTTCAAAGCAGATCAGGGTGACTTTTGCTGACTCTGGCCTTTGTGTCGCACGATAAATCCACGAGTCCTTTGCGAGTTGTTTTCTGCTGATGCCTGACAAGAGGATGTGGCTGCAGCAGTGGTGCCTGCGCTTCCTCTCAGAGGTGGTGATGTACAGTTCAGGGAAAACAAGATCCTCTCTCCCTGGACCAGAGCATTTGTCCTGCAGCCATGGACAGTAGGGACATCAGATGAAACTTGCCCTTCTTCCTTTGACATGAAGGCATTCTCTTATTTTCAATTTTCTTTGAGGTGCTGTCTTCTCCAACGGGGGAAGAAAACCCTCATAGGAGTATGCAGCATGCCTGGCTTTTATGTCAAGTGGTTTTGAGTTTATCCCAGTGAAAGGGATTGTGGGGACTTTAGGAGACTGAAATCACCTTGGTCTGAGCACTCTTCTGGGTGGTCCTCATGCCTGGAGTGAGACTGACACAAAACTGCCAAGTGAATTGTAGTTATTTGTACTTGACCACTGTGTTTCTTGCTTTTTTCTAGTTTACTTGGCCAGAATATTTGCCATCAAGTGAAGTGAATGTGGAAGACTTCTGGTCCATCATGGAGACAGAGGTGATTGAGCAGGTGGCTTTTCCTTCTAGCATCCCCATCACAAAGTTTGATGCCTCTATTGTTGCTCCTTTCTTCCCCCCACTGATGAGAGGAGCCGTGGTGATCAATACAGAGAAGGACAAGAACCTGGATGCACAGCCAGTGCCAGGTAACAGCTCAGGCTGTGCTCTGTCACTTGTTTATCCTCTTGTCAATTATTTAAAGGTTACAAATGCCAGGATGGACAAGTGCTCAAGGAGTCTGCAGCTCTGCTGGGCTCAGCCTAGTCACCTCACCCGTGAAGGGCTCGACACAAGTGTGGGCTGTGATGTTCCTTTGAACTAGAACTGCTCACAGCTCTCTCTTGCTGGCAGTGGGTTGTACAATCTCTGCCTCTGTAGTCTTCAGAAGAAATTATTTTAGTGACTTCCCTTCCTGAGAAATGAGTGCTGAGACTTGTTTCCTGTCGTTGCAGGTAACGGGAGTGCCTTGGTGAGGCTTGTTCAGGAAGAGGCCTTCAGGCCTGAGCTGATAAACTCTTACAGTGAAGAGGAGCTGCAGAGCTTCCTGACACACTGTGGCATCCCCTGGGAGCCTTCAAATACAAAGGTAATGGTTTGTTTGCCCACACACAGCCCTGCAGGAGTGGAGCTGCTCCTCACTGTCTTTCCCTCATCCACTCTTGCCATCCTAGATAATTAACTTCTCATCTGACTGTGTGGAGGGCAGGGGTGGGTGCCAGCAGATTATAGGATAATTCACACATGGGGAAGTAAATTGAACCTTTGTGGGCTAGAAGAAAGGAAGCCTGTAATTACCTTGTCAGTGGCTCAGCATTGTGTAATTGCTTGTCATGCTCATGGTGCTGAAGATGGGATTAGGATGTTACTGGATGAAGTGCAAATTAGGATTTGGAAAGCCTTACCTACAGCCTTCTCCCTCTCTGGAGGAGTCTGTTAATTTTAGCCACATCCAGACTTTCTCTGGGGCCTCTCTTTTCTAGGAGCAGCTCTGCTACTCCCTCCTGGCTCTCTACGAGTTTGTACAGAATGGGACAAGCATCACACCCCCCTCTGCTCATCACACAGGAGGGAAAATCTACAAAGTGTGTCCTCATCAGGTAAGGAAGGCTGCGGTCAACAGTGATTTGTTTCTTACCTTGCTATTCCCTGTTTGGTTTACCAGCCTGGAACTCCCTTAAGGACTATTTTTTTTTCCTGTAGGTTTTTATTGTGCTCATGGTGTTAATCCTTTCCTTTCCAGGTTGTGTGTGGCTCTAAATACATCGTAAGAGGAGAAAGTGCCCGGGATCACGTGGACTTGCTGGTTTCCTCACGTCACTGGCCTCCGGTGTATGTTGTTGACACAGCCTCTTCAGTGGCACTGTGTGCAGACCTTTGCTGTCCTGACCTGACTTCCCAGATGTGGGGAAAGAACCAGGGCTGCTTCTCTGACCCCATGGATCCTCCAACGGTTAGTTATGGCTTGCCTTTGCTCTCTGCTGGGGGCAAAAGAATGTAAAATATTGAAGTTAACTGGCTGAAGGACTTAGAGCAAGGCACAAGTCTATGACATAATGTTGAAGGGATGAGTATTCATGGAGTGATTTGCATGTGCATGAGACAAAGGGTTAAAAATGGGTGGGACATCTGGGTGGTTCTCTCTCTCTTTTGGCACCTGACAGGGCACTGCTGTGCCTCTTGGGCCAAAAATAAACTTTTTTCTACTAGCAAGCAATTACCTTGAGATCTCCAGCACATTTTCCTTAAATCACTGGGGTGTCTGTGTTTGTCTCCGCCAGTACGTGTCCTGCCCTGAGCTGCTGGACCAGCACTACAGCGTGGACATGACTGTGTCCGAGCCCTCCGTTCAACACCCCATCACCAAATCCCCCACCCGCCGCATTGTTCACGCGGGGTCGGAGCAGAGCAGCCCCCAGGATCCCACAGCCCGGCACCGCTGCATCTCCCTGTGCCGGGAGCTGGAGCCCTACGGCGCCATCATCGCTGCCATCCGCGACAGCAAGACCAGCACCATCCGCCAGAGGCCCATCACCTTCGAGAACCCCACCCACTATTACCTCTACAACCGCCTCATGGACTTCCTCAGCAGCAGGGAGATCGTCAACCGGCAGATCCAGGAGGTGGTGCAGAGCTGCCAGCCGGGGGAGGTGGTGATCCGTGACACGCTCTACCGCCTCGGGGTGGCCCAGATCAAAACTGAGACGGAGGATGAGGAGGGGAAGCAGGAGGATGGCAGAGGTTGCTGAGTAACGAAACAGCTTGTAGGTTTCTCTCTCTCTCTGGTGGGGTGGATGGGTGGGCTGAGCCAGCTCCTGCAGGTGTCTGGCTTGAGAGTTTATTTCTACAGGTTGGAGGTGTGACGCTGGTGGCTTTGGCTGCTGTTACTGACCAAAGAGCTCTGTGCTTCCGTAGTGTCCTGCTGGCTGCTGTGAGCGTGGGTCTGTCACCCCCCTGCCTGGAGGCTGCAATGGAGCTGCTGTTCAGGGCTGGGGGATGTTGCCCTCTCTGCAGCTGGGAAAGGCAGAGGCGTTGCTGGTAGCAGGGAGGGTGTGTGATCAAGCACACACAGGTTTTTTAATTCTGAATCTTGCTTGCTGACTTCTTTGTGCATACTGGTGGCAGGGCTGGGGGTGCTGGAGCAAGCATGAAAAGCAGACGGCCACAAAATTTTCCCCCCAAACATGCTGAATACATGAATTCAGGACACTGACTCCTGCTTGGAAATCTCACAGAGCTCTCATGTGTTGGCTGCAGGGAGGCTTGAGCACAGGGAGCCTCTCTGGAGGCTGCTGGGATTGCAGGTGCTTTGGCTGCAGAAAGTTTCTATCATTGTTTGTCCCTTCACTGATAATTTAGAAGCCAAAACAAACAGTGAACAAAATGTGTTCCATGGGCTAAGGTAAGAACTAAGGGGAGCTGAGCTGGTTGCAGGGGGGTAGGAGTGCTGTGGAAAGGGGAAGGACACTCGACACTGTCTGTGGGATCAAGGAGGAACGATGTCAAGGTGTCACCATATTCCACCCTCGTGGACACACTGGGAATGCTGCATCCCCCGTGTGCAATCTTGGCAATGTCAGGTACCAAACCTGCCCTGTCTGTGCCGTCCCAGCACTCTGGGAGATAGAGGAGTGTCCTGCTGCCCAGGTCACCTTTCAGCTCCTCAGAGAAGCCAGGCTGAGCCCCCCCCAACACACCTGAAGAGCACCGTGGGCTGCAGTTGCAGGTCCCTGCCTGTCACCTGCTGCAGCTCCTTTGGCCATTGCTGGGGGTGAGGGGGAGGATGTTTGCTGTGCCCTGCAGAGCAGAGGAGCAGCATGCCAGACTGCTGAGTTGCCATCCTGGGAGTTCATTTTGCCTGAGTGAGCAGTGGGGAAGAGTCTGAAGCTTGTGGTGTAGTTGAAAACTCCCTTCTGTGAAGGGGAACCTATTGAGCACCGTACTGTTAAAGTAAATGTATTAAGTCTAAACAAATGCAGTAATCATGGCTTGGGGTTTTCCTGTTAAGAACATTAACTTATTATAATGAGACGTTAGTGACTTTTTTCAGTCAGTGATAAAGTTTAATAAATTATCTCCAATTTTTGGGGTGAAACTGCGGCTAAGTGACTTTTTTTTTTTTGTGTACAAGACCTGAAGGGCACAAACACTGTCGAGTCTTCCCTGTACTTACCCAGCCCTCAGCATTGCACTTTCCCACAGAGGCTGCTGTCATGTGCCACCCTGACCGTTGTCAGATGTCCCATCATCACAACTGAAATTACACCCCACTACATCTGTACACAAGGACTACTTCAGAGCAAAGTGCTTTAAAACCTGGCTTTTAATGTTTTTGGATTACACAGTAATGAGTGGTTGATGAGGAGCTGGAGCAGAGTTGCAGGGTGAGTGGAGGGGCCAGTGCATCACCCCTGCTCTGAGCCATTCCCCTCTGAGAACAGACTTTGGAGCCCTGAAACTATCTTGTTTTATTAAAAACTTTTATTTTATTTGTTAAAATGATGACAGTTATTAGCTTTTCATTTAGTAAGGAGGAATGAATCACTTGGTGTTAGCATCAGATCGGGTTGAACATAATCAGAAGTGGTGCACAGTGGAGTTGCTGACAGTGTGACAAAGGCAAGCACTGCAGGTGCTGGAGTTTGCCTGAGTTTGTGCTGTACCTGGAATACAGATCCTTTGCCCACCCAGTCAGGTGAAGCGAAGAAGGTTCTTTAGCTGCTTCTGGAAGCTACAGAGGACTGGCATTGTAGTAACCCTGAGCAAGAGCTAGCTGAGAAATAAGTTGAAGGGCATTGGGCCCTAGCTTATGAAAAAAAAATCAGCTCTAATAATAATAGTATTAAAAATACATTTAGGAAATTACATACAAGTGCCTGTCTGTAATTGTAACAAAGGCAGTGATTGCTACATGTTCAGTAACTCAGCAGTTCTGTAGGATATGTGTGATGTTGATCATTTTCAGACCTGTTGAAGCTGCCATTCTTTCCTGGATTGGGGTTGTGTGGAAGAGCACTGGGTTCTGCTGTATTTTACCTGAGAAAGAGCTGCCCCTCTGTCACGAGTTCACATCACCCTGGGGCTGGCTCTGTGCCTCACTTCAGCCAGACACTCCCTGCAGAAACATCAGCTACAGGGAAGTCCAGTTCATGAGGAAGTGCAGGGGTTAATGCCTATTTAATGCTACAGTAAAGCTTTACCTGTATCTAAAAACACTCACTCTGCAACATCCAGGGTCAGACTGACAAAGGGAAGAGAGCAGGACCATCAAGAACGAGGGAGTGTGGAGCAGTTCCAGTGTCAGGACTTACTTCAAGATGTGCTTGTAAAACACAAGGGTTCAGTGATTTACTTGGCAGTGACGAGTATTTTATGAAAATTACAAACCCCAAACTCCCCCAGCCTCCTCTGAGGAGTGGGGAGGCAGAGGATGGGGACCTCTGTTCCCATCCTACCAGCTCTCTGCTGTGTGTGAGATCAGACCTTAGGGAGGGACCCCAGGGTGAGTCGTGGGTTTTAGTCTCTCCTTTCCTCTTGTTTTGGTGAGGGAGTCAGTAACACTCACACTTCAGAAAGCACAGAGAGGGCCAAAGCAGAAGGCAGGTGGGTCCTCTGGCAGAGCAGAACTGTGAGCTCTGCAGAGCCAGGACAAGGATCGACCTGGGGCTGATGGGCCCAGCTAACAGAACTGGTAGTTGTTGCTCTTGAGGAGGGGCTGCCCACTCTCCTCTTGCTCGCAGGACTCCTCACAGCAGCCAGAGGTGTCACAGCCACTGTCTTCCTCAGCAGGCGAGGGGAGGTTGGTGTAGTCCTTGAAAGAAACATTAAAAACAACATTCCAAGTGTGTTTCGGTTCCTTTGATGCTGTGTGACACCTGTTCCCATGCAGACGACCAGCTGGGGATGCTCACACCACACCACAGCCCTTTGCTGTGCCCACAGCGTATGACTGGCTGTGCCCAAGCTTTCCTGGAGCGCCATTCCCAAGGGAGTGCACAGGGAATCCTGGGGAATGGGCAGGGTGCAGTGCTGGGTATATCACTGCCCAGGTGAGGGGTCTGGCAAGGAACTTGTTCCTTTGTCCAGATGTCTTTGGTCGTGGTGGGGAGTGACTTAACCTACACTGCTCCCATCAGCTAACAGTGAGGGGCATCACAAAAGCTTGTCCTGGAGCTGTGGCCATGTGGAGGGAAGGCACATCTCCCCCCCCTTCACCTCTCCCAAGGTGCTCACCTGCTCCTTTTGTGTCTCCAGCTCTTTCTGGATGAAGCAGCCGATCTGGTCGAAGGTGGGTCTCCGTGTGGGCTCCAGGCTCCAGCAGGCCTGCATGATGCTGTACCTGCAGGGCCACACAGGGAGAGAGCAGCTGCAGGTGCTGCTGGAGGGATTGCAACCCCAGGCTCTTCCTCGCAGGGAAGTCAGGGACACAGCAGCCCCTTGGCCACTCACATTTCCAGGGGAGCGAAGTCGGGCCTGGCCATCTGGTATCCTTGCTTCACCATGCTGTAGAACTTGCTGTTCACCACCATGCCAGGATAGGGGCTCTTCCCTGTGGCAGTAACAGAAGCAGAGGTGGCTCTCAGACCAGAGACTTTTAACACTCCAGCCTTGAGAGGTGGGAAGAGGAAGCTTGGAGCAGCACTTGAGCAGGTTCTACTCCAGGAGTTCCAAGTAGAGCAGATGATCTAGGATCCATTGCTTTTAAGTAATAACACAGTGTTTTACAGCCCTGAGAAACCTAGATCAACCTTCCTCCTTTCTTGGAAACATTTTTGTGGATGTATTAGAGCAGTAGTGAGCCATGGAAGACAGAGGTTTGCAAGCTCCCCTCTTTCTTACCAAGGGAGAAGATCTCCCAGAGCAGGATGCCATAAGACCACACATCGCTCTGCACTGTGTAAATGCAGTCAAAGATGCTCTCTGGGGCCATCCATTTCACGGGCAGGCGGGCCTGGAAGAGCAGAAAGTCCTGCAGGCTGGGACAAGCTGGCAGCTTATGCCATACGCTGTTTTTCATGCTCCAGCCCCACCCTACCCTTCTCTTGTGCCCATTTTAATCACTTACATTGCCTTTTACAACATAATTCGAGTCGTTCATGATGTCCCGGGCCAGGCCGAAGTCGCAGATCTTGGCGACGCGTCCGTCTGATATCAGCACGTTCCTGGCTGCCAAGTCACGGTGGATGCACTGGGGAGAAAACAGCACAACTGAGACCCAGGAACCAGCTCCCAGCAGGCCCAAAATAACTCCCTCCAGCCCGGGCCTGTCACCAAAACACCACTTGTAGCAAGGGAAACGTAGTGCTTGAAAAGCCCCTCTCAGAGGCATCATGTCATGTACAAGCTACAGGCTCTCTTTCAAACCTCTTTTGCAATGTTAAGACACTGTGACATTTCATGTCGTGTCCTTTAATCACCCATGGGGCTGTCATCTTCCCCACGGGAGGAGGCTCAGGACCAGGGGCTGTTGACACTGTGCCCTCATCCCTGAAACAGTCACAGGGTGACTCTGACACTCAGCCAGCTTTGGCAGACATCTCAACGGCCACTTTCAGTTCCTTGTCCCTGGGGCAGCAGGGATGCTGCCAAAGCAAGAAAGCTTCTCTACAAAGTTCCTGACCTCGTGTAAAATCTAGGGAGAAAATGTAGAGACCAGCACGATGCACAGCCCCGGGTTCCCCCCTGTAATGCTGCCCAGCTGTGATGGCCAGGGGAGACAAAGGCTCTGGAGGAAACACCAGGCTCTCTGAACCCAACAAACACAGCAGAGGCCCATTTTCAGAAACTCTTGCTTGAGCTTGGCCACTCCATCCAAAGGTAACCCAAGGGTGGCTGGCTCCTGCTTGGCTGGACTGGTGTTTCCCAGCCGGGGAGCTGAGGGCAGCTCCTGGCACTCACATTCTTTGATGCAAGGAATGCCATGCCCTGGGCCACCTGGCTGGAGAACTGTAGCAGGTCAGAGAGATTGAGGGGACGGAGGTCCTCCCTGGCTTCATCTTCTTCCTCCGAGCTTCTCCCTGAAACTCAAAGCAGAGACTTGCTGCAAACCTGGCGAGTAACACAGGCTGTGCTGTGTTGTGGTTCCCAGAGTTAAACCAGACAGGGTGGGCAAAAGAAAGAAACACAAAATCACAAGAAATGAGCCCTTGACTCACCCCTGACTTGCGCAGAATCTGATGATGCTGAAGATGACGATGACGACACAGGCCTCATTTCGACATACGTTTCCAAACCCTGGCTGGAAAAGCCACTGTCACTGAGTGAGAAGCAACAGAGATGGGGGCAGGCAGTTAGCGCCCTGCAGCTGTACCTTCTGCCTGCTCCACATCCACTGCCAGGAAAAACCACAGCCCTGACTGCAGGACGTGACTTAGCCAGAGGCTTAAAGGCAAAAGGAAAGGCGATGTTGGAGCTCATTCGGAAAAGGGAGCAAACCCCAG
This sequence comes from Pitta sordida, assembly GCA_013390025.1. Classification (NCBI taxonomy): domain Eukaryota; kingdom Metazoa; phylum Chordata; class Aves; order Passeriformes; family Pittidae; genus Pitta; species Pitta sordida. Next base: position 708,950 of record WEKX01005975.1, read on the forward strand.
CTCCAAGTATTGTTCAGCTCTTGGCTGATGGGGAGCATCATCCTACAAAACCCAACAGTGCAGGAAGCCAGAAAGTTTTGGTTCTAGAGTGTGAGAGGACAGATTGAAACCCCCGCCCTGGATTTATTGTGGGAAGTCTAGTGACAGCTGTCAAAATCTTTGGAAAACTCAGAACTTAAACCAGGTCTAAACACATGGAACCCCCGTGACTTTTACATGCAGGTGTCCTGCCAGTCCCCAGACCCTCAAGCTCCCCCCAGCACAGTGCTCTGTGCACTTCTCCCAGGCCCTGCTCTTACCTGCGGAGGTATTTTTTCTCTAGGTCAATGTTTTTATAATCAGCAGCACTGTCTAAAGAGGTGTCCAGGGCAGAATCCTGGATAATTATGGACTCAGCCTTCTTCCTCAGGAAGTTCAGCAGATCTCCATAGCGACAGTACTCGGTGATGACAAGGATTGGGCCTGGGAGAGCAGCAGAGAAATGTCTTAATTTCATTAAGAAATTACATTTCTGTGACCTGTCCTGAGGATTTTTTCCCTTGGGAGGGCAGCAGAACCCCCAGAGATCATCTGCGGTGTGACTGAGGACAGGCCATGGGAGGTGTGGGCTCCTACCTCCAGAGGTGCAAGCTCCCAGCAGGTTAACAATGTTCTCGTNTAATCCCCCAGAGCTCATCAGCTCATCTGCGGTGTGATTGAGGACAGGCCATGGGAGGTGTCCATGAGGGAAGCAGGGCTGTGGGCTCCTACCTCCAGAGGTGCACGCTCCCAGCAGGTTAACAATGTTCTCGTGGTGTCCCAGGTGACTCATGATCTTCAGCTCAGACATGAGAGCCTCCTGCTCATCTGTGTCTGCAGATGCTGCAGGGTGAGAGAAGGGCTTGGTAAGGGAGTGATGGAGGGACAGGAAAGAGGTTAAAGGCGGAGAACAGAAAAAGACATAGACAGACTTGGAACAAAAAGGAGGAGACATGCTCAGAGAGGAAACTGTCTCCGCTCTGCTTCTGGCCTCCCACGTCCACAAAAAGGACAGTAATGCAATTCCAGCTCCTGGTACTTGTCACAGAAACATCCTTAAAAAGCAGATGTCGCAGCCTGGGAGCACCAACACGTGGTGACCACATCTCACAGTCCACCCAAAGGAACCTGGGGGATTTCAGGCTTTGCAAATTGCTCTGTGCTTACACTTCAGCATCTTCACAGCCACTTTGAGGACGGAATCCTCTTTGCCCAGCCCAATAGCAGTGGCTTCTACCACTTTTCCAAAGGCTCCTGCTCCAAGAGTTTTTCCTGCAGAGAGGAAAAAAAAAATAAAAATGGACATGTAAGATGTTTTATGAGAAAAGATTGAGCAGTTGTCCTGCACGTCGCCTTGTGGGTGGGGACTCAGAGAAGATGATACATCCCTTACTCAGAAGCTGGTTAACATCCATGGGGAACTACTGTGAGCAAAAGTGGTGGGAAAAAGGCCATCTCCAAACATGCCTCACCCTCTGTGCCTTAGGAATGATCCCACATGCAAGAGATCACAACCCTCACGACTTTCCTCAGAGCAAAGGAAGATGGAGTGAGGTTGCACCCTACCATTGCCACCCTGTGTGGAAGAGGGCAGCAAACCCTGGTCAAGGACACTGCTCTAATGCCTGGATGAAGCTCTGGGTATTGCCTAGAGCTTTGGCTCTGACTCCTGGAGCATTTCAGCTCTGTGATGAGCCTCATGCCCCCAGGCAAGCAGCAAAGAAGGTTCCTTACCAAACTGGAGCTTATTCCTGGGAAACTCCCACTTTTCATTGTATGGCAGCTGAGTGGGATCGATAAAGATGTAGTGATTCCCTTCACAGGCCTCAATGATCTTCCACCTCACCTGGTACTTGGGTTTCTGAAAGGAAGAGACTCCAGTTACTCAGTGTTCCTCAGGCTCTGCGGGTTCCCCAGCCCCAGCATCCACTCCAGCTCAGGGAGAGGATACAGATTTCAGCCCATCAAGTATCTCTTGCTTTGAACCTGGGCTGAGACAGAATCTTTGCCTGGACAGGCTGGTCCCTTTGCTTTTACAAAGTCCCCCCCATCATCATCTGTGACTGAGGGAGGCTCCTTTGCCTCTTCCACTGACAGCAGCCCGTTGCCATCACTTGGGATGGCAGAGCTGGAGAGGCAGCACGTCCCAGCAGAGCAGTGGTGGGCAGTGCCCAGCTGGTGCTGCAGGGAGATGTCCCCACTGTGTCTCCTTCCTTGGTGCCCTGGTTGCTGAGCACAGCAGAACAGGGGAGCTGACCCAGCCCCACTTCCCTTACAGAGGGGAAAAAAAAAAAAGAAATGGAGAAAGAGAAGTAAAAATTTCTTCTCTTTTCCAAGAATCTCGTGGCAGAAGTAAGCAGGCAAGGCAGAGAGAAGCAGTGCTGGAGCAGAGAAGCTTCTTGAGCCTATGGCTTAAATAGGTAACCATGTTATTTATAACCATGTCCTGCTTCTCTTGGGCTTGCAAGCACTTCCTACAAGCTGTTTTGTTCAGATATGTGCTTATACATTGATTGACTGTTCTCTCTCTGTCTCTGGACCACTGGCCAAAGGCAGCTCTGCCTGCAGAGCTGTAGGTGCTCGTCAGAGAGAGGGATATGATGGATCTTCTGACAACCAGCACCAGAACTTTGTTGCAGCCTCGATAGGCCGTCAAAGGAAAGGTGTCAAAAGGGAGGGCTGAAAACCAGGAGATTTTCACCCACTGATGAAGCAGAGGTGGCTACTGATTGGTGCAGTTTATGGAAACAACAGAGAAGGAATCCAAATTCCGAAAATGAGTCTTGCAGAGAAAATGGGGCAAGTTCTTATATAAAAACAGTGACCTATTCTTCCTGGAGACAAACTCCTTTTACCATCATCCTGTTTCCCCATAACGACAGGGGTTTTATATAAAGCAGAGAGGAGAATAACTTTTGCAAGCTGCAAACAACTTTTTTTTTTTTCTTCCTTAATTCAGCCTGAGAATGCAGGGAGACCAGAGCAAAAGCTGCTGGAGCTGACAGCACAGACTGAGCACCTTTGTCTGGCACCAAACAATAACAACACTGGCCTCTGGGCTACAAGACTGAGGGACCAGCGCAGGGGAGGTGTAAAGCCAGTTTGGTGAATGAGCTTTGCCGGGAGGTGCTGGAGGTGTGGGAGGCAGCATGCCTGGTGCCTCCAAGCTGAATGATCCCGTGGATCCTTCTGCCAGTGGAGGCCGTGTGGCCTCTGAGGGTGGACAGCCCTTGCAGTCCTTGCTACGAAACAGGGAATCTGACCTGGTTGTACTTGTAGAGGAGGAAGAGCAGTAGGAGGAGCAGCAGCACCAATGTGCCAATGCAGGTGGAGAGGATGGGGTTGAAGAGCGTGTTGGGGGGGGCCATGACACTTCCTGGAAGAGGAAAAAAAAGGAGAATGAGTAAAACACTCTTTTTTCAATGCCTTTTTTGGGAGTGTTTTGCACAGCTATTCCCTTTGGCTGCCCCTGCATGCAACACACCCCAGCACTGGCCTCAGAGATGCCCTTCTGGGAGCTGCTGCCAGCTGAGGGTAGTTCTTGATGCCAAACTCAGGGCTGCAATGGATCCCCCTAATGCACCCCAGTCTCCACACAAACAGCACCAGGTGCAGGTCAGGCTGCCTGGGGACCAAGATCTGTGCAGCAAGAACAGTGCCATCAAAAGACACAATCCCTGTACTCTGGTGGGCTGAGCAGCTGCTGCCTGCACCATGCCCTGGAGGTCTAAGACATTCACGGCATGGCTGAACCTTTGGCTCCAGGCTATAACCCAGCCAGAAATTCCCACCTAGGACTGGCAAACACCAAAGCCCTCAAAGCCCCCAGATCCTCCCCCACTCTGCCAAGTGACCAGTTTGTATCTTACTGGTGATGGTGAATGAGTGAAACATGTCAGAAGCATTCCCTTCTTCGTTAATGGCCACACAGCAGAAGGTGAAATTGGCACCCAGCTCCTGGAAAGGGATGCTGCTCTCCACCTCCACCTCTTGGAAGGGCAGCATGCTCAGCACCTGGGCTCTGGAGTCATTCCGTAGCAACACGTAATCCTCGCTGTATCTGCAGAGAAAGCAGGCAGGAGACAGTGAGCACTCCTCTGCAGCCCAGAGGGGAACTGCTGCCTGCATCAGGCTAGACAGGAGACCCAGGGAGTTAGGGTTGCAGCTCTGTGAGATGTTACTCTCTGCACAGTTAAGTTCCACCCCCTGAACATCACAGTCCTGCACAGACAGAGCCTCAGGTGCCTTTCTGTGGCTCAGCAGTGTTCTGCCAGCAGTCCCGTCAGTGGGGCTGGTACTGAGACACAACAGCCCTGTCCAGGCAGCTGCAGTTGCTTCCCATGACACTGTAGCTCAGTAAAGCTGTGCTCTGCAGAGCCTCAGCTCTTGGGAGGGCTCAGAAAGATAACTGGGCCAGCCAGCCTACAGCAACATCCACCAGGGCACTTCTCTAAGGAATCCACATGTTCCTCAGAAAAGCATGGGAAGAACATGAATGACAGATGGCCAATCTCTTCAGGCTCAGGACTTCAGGAACAGAACATGCCCCCTCTTTGGAAAGTCCCCAAGAACCTCCTCCTTTACCAGAGCAACATCCCTGTTGCTGTTACTGAATAGGCTCTTTATTGCCTCTAAGGGAGCCAGTGTGGTGTGGCTCAGCAAACACCCAGGGCAAGTGCCCACCTCGGAGGTGCTCAGTCTCCTGGGCATTTCTTACCTGTCAGAGTGAACAGGACACTGGTACCACTCAATGCGTGGGGCAGGGTAGCCAAGGGCCACGCACTGGAGGATGCTGGAGTCATTGGCTGGCACCTTGATTTTGCAGAACGTTGGGGAAACTGTTGGGGAAGTCACATAAACAGTGAATGCTGTGACCAGAGGAAGAGCACATCCCCTATGGTCTGGTTTACTTTCCCTACATGCAACCATAAAACAGCAGGAACCCCCGTGCTGTGCACAGGCAGGTTGGGGCTGGGGCTGTGTGTCCTCTGAGGGCTGAGCTGGAAGCACCACGGTACCCCACCCAGCTGGGAAGCAGCCCCAGGGGCAAGCAGGGCAAAAGAACTGGCAAACACTCACATTTCACAGAGACACTGAAGGTAATTGATGCATTGGTCTCACTGTTGAGGGCAAAGAACATGTAGAATCCTCCCTCTCCTTCCTGCAGGCGGCTCAGGGAGAACGTGCTGTTGTACCTGCTCACAGAGAGAGAGCAAACACCTTGAGGAACACACAGGCTGTGCTCAATGACATCCTGCTGCTTCCTGTGCTCTGGAGAGGTGAACACTTGCAGCAGCAAACCCAGCTCATGAGAGTTTGCTTCCTCAGGGGAAACAGGGAGAGACTGATCTTTAGAGAAAATGCCTTTTGCCATCAAGTACACTTCAGCCCTTCTGAAAAGACAGGGGTGGGTGAATGCTCAGAAATAATTTAACATCTAAATCACTGCCTTTTAAGGGTCAGGGGGTGCTGGTCCTCCTGCCACTGGCAGAATGAGTTATTGCATGAAATCATGCTCCTTGTTGTTCACTCCTCTCTGCCCCCAGCCCATTACTCAGCCCCTGATGCAAGAAGGAGTCCACCCTAAAGCCACCACTCTTGCTCAGTGGCACAGTTCCTTTTGTGCATTGTTTTTGGTTTCTAAGAAAATGAAAGGGGAATTGCCAAAACTCTACAACAAATGGAATGGCTTTTTATCAGTCTTCTATTGGTAGCAGGTGGCTGTAGGCTTTAGGAGAGCAGGCCAGTGCCCTCCATCAGATCACATCCACAGAGTGATGTTTCTGGCTTCTCTAGACATGGGGTACCCAGTGCCACTCAGAACACACCCTCCAGACCTCAGAGCGTGGCACAGGGCCAAGGAGCAGTGAAGGAATTAAGTTTTTTGTGCTGTTCATCCAACCCTGCACACCTGTAAGGACAGTGCAGACTTGAACAACCAGCTCACAAATGTGATCCTGACTTCCACAAGGTTTTCTAAAGAGAAGGGTGGTGTCCTGCTTGACCTGATCACACCTGCTCACTGTGGTTTGCTAGCAATGCTGGAAAGAGAAGACAAATGCAGAACAGTTCCCCTCCTAAAAATCAGACAGTTTTCTGTAGAATGGGGACTGCCTGTCCCAAGGAGAGCCTTGCTGGAGACACGGCATAGCCAGTGTAGAAGACAAAGATCTCATACCAGTTGTTTCCAGAGATCATTTGGCCCTGGAACGTGGTGCTCCCGGAGTTCTTCCAGGGGTTTGTGTGTGTCCAGCCCCAGCGCAGAAGTTCTGGGTAAGCCTTAATGTGGACGTGCAGATTCAGACTCTCTCCCAGAGCAACTTCCTGGCTGGTGGCTTTCCCTGGGGTCAGGAGCACATAACCTCTCTCTGCAGGGTGGAGGAGAGCATGACCATCAGCAGGCACGTCCAGAGACCTGCAGCAGCTTATGCCAGCTCCATAAACACATCACCATTGGAAAGGGCAGCCTCAGCTGGGAGCGAGACATTACACAGGTTGTATTTTGAAAATATATTTGCCATGGCAGCTTGGCTTTTGCTGCCTGAGGAGAGCTAGGAAATCTCAGTGAACTCTCATGGGGAAAGAGGTTTACAGGCTGTATCCTAAGAACTGATGGGGCTAAAGCTGCATCTCCTAATCACTCATAAAAGACAAACCCTTGTAGCTGAACTCCTGGCTTCCCACTCGGAAACAACTCCTTCCAAGGCCTCTATCTGAGCCATGGTATGCAGCAGCTTTGGATCAGCAAACCCCATCCTATGAGCTGCGAGGCTGAATTTTCCATCCTGAGGTACAAACAAGTGTATCACAGCCCTGAATCCTCCTGTGTGGGTCTGTGAAGGGAAGAGACAAAGATCCCCACTCTGCTCGTGTGGCTCGCCCTTCCTCCTAACCAGCCTTTCCTGCTCTTCAGCATAACCTTGCCTCATTCTCTTTTTATTGTTTTAAAGCTGTTTATAAACGCACAGAGACTGAGAAATTTCATCCAGAACCCCAAGCACGTCCTCCTGCTCCTCACAATATCAAAAGAACACCAGTTCCTTTCCTAGCAGTTCCGTGGTTGTCATGTGAGCCTTCAGGCACAAGCGAGAATTATGTTTCCAAGAGCAAAACTAGGAACAGGATGGAGGCAGAAGCAGCAAACACTCAAGGCTCGCCGTGTTTCAGTCTTCCTGGTGTTTGGGGGAAGCACTCACCTACCACCTGAAGCACTGTTGAGGCATTCCTGAATCCTACCGAGTTGTTGGCTATACAGATGTATTTCCCACTGTCTTCCATCGTCACAGCTGAAATGGACAGGGTGGCATTGATGAAGTAGTTATCATTTTCAAAGCTTGTCTTTCTAGGACAAGTGACCTGTAAGGCAGAGAGGGAACATCAGACATTGGAAGAGCAGGGGATGGGACTGAACATGTAAAATGAGGATACACACCCGGCCCTGGACTGGGCAGCGAAGCAGGTCACTGCGATCAGCCTGTGTGGAAACACAGAGGAACATTAAACCTGAGTATCCAGGGCAGATATTCCACACGAGTTAGGTGGCAGCTATTTGCCTTACCCTGTGAGATCCAAACAGTCCTTGCATGTTATTTTGATTCCTTAACGAAGGCATCAGATATAACAAGGACTTCTAACAAACCTTATCTAACCACCTAGCAGTTAAAAATCGGCATCACAGAGACTTTGAAATGCACTCCCTTTCTTCATCCATCTTTTTTTCCTCTGGAGAATTGTGCATCCTAAACATGTTTGCTGCTTTATTAGCCCTGGCAGAGCTGAGTGTGGGAAGGCTGCCTTAACAGGTACTGTGGCTCCTGTCCAATTAACTCAGCTGAAACAACACACTCTCCTTGTCTCTTGCCCCTGACAATGAGCAGGTGTTTCTTAACCCTGTATCATCACAGGAAAAAAAATTCCTACAGCTTGAACAGCTGCTTTGGTTGGGTAATTCAAGGTTTTTCTGTGGATGACATGGGTCTGGGCACTTCTTACCACCCCCTGTGTCCCCCAGCTTCCAGGAAAGCCTCAAACCCCACTGAAGCTGCACAACTTACACTCTTTGCTGTTGTCACCCATTGGATGTCATACTTGTGGGAAGGAGCAGTTACTCTGCAAGTGACTTGGAAAGGTTCACCCACGATTCGCACGTGGTCTATAGGGTCCATCATCACCGATACCGGCACCGTCAGTGCTACGGGAAGGCAAGCAGGGAAAGATTCAGTGTCAGCTGGTCTAGTGATTCCTCATGCTTTGGCCACTCTCCAGGACCTGGCTACCTGGGATGGCGAGGCACTGGCACAGGTTGTTCAGAGAAATTGTGGATTACTCATCCCCGGAACTGTTCAAAGCCAGGTTAGACGTGGGCCTGAACAACATGATCTGGCAGGTGGCATTGCTGCCCATGGCAGTGAGTTTGGAGCTGGCTGCTTTTTAGTATCTCTTCTCACCCAAACTATTCTATGATACCACCTTCTCCTCATCCTCTCTTTACCTCCAACCTCTTCCTTCCCTACTGCTCACAATTCTGCTTTGTGCACGTGTCTGTGGGAAGCAGTACACGTCGAGGAGAACACAGTCCCTGAAGCAGTCAGCACTGGGGGCTGAAAGGGAAGGGGAAGCTTCTGCCACAGTTACAGATGGAGCAGCAGTGCCAAAGGACTTGCAACACATTAAAGAGATGGGTGGACATCTTTCTCTGGTCTGTGATAATGCCTGAAAAGATCTGAAGACTGTTGAACCTGTGGAATCCCATCTGAAAGAACCAATTTGCCCCTTTAGAATTGCAGGTTCAGGAGGTCTTTCCTGCCGCTAGTAACTATCTTAACTTCCCTTAACTATCTACTGTGGCCAGCTTAGCTATTGGTGGCCCCAAGGAAAACAAAATCCCCAGTCCTTTACCTTGTTTTATAACCAGTCTTATTTTTGATGATGTCTTTATTTTTCCATTTATCTCTGCTTGGCATTGGTAATAACCTTTATGCTCGCTTTGCACATTGTATATTGTTATTCCTTTCACAGCACTGAAAGAGTAGTTGGTCCCAGGTGGGAGATGAGGGACGTCAACCCTGATCAGAGTCACGCTGGATCCGTACTCAGGGGCCGTGATGAGACAGGGGATATCAACATTATCACCTGGAGCCGCAAGGATCCGTAACTGGGGGACGTTCCACACATTATCAGGGTCTGTGGAGGAGACAAGATAGACTGAGGACGGGATCAGAAAAAGCATTGAAACTGAGAAACATTCCAGCAGAGGCAAGTCTGCTGCCCAGTGGGAGTTGGATGCTGGGGCAGCCCTGCTCAGCCTGAGTCAGCCTCCAAACACTCACATGACAAACCCAATCCCAGCCATGACATTCGAGGGGGTCTCAGCAATCAGCTCACAAATGTACACAGACAGGCTGAGAAGTATGCTTACCTCTAATTAAACTTCTCACCCCTGTGTTAGTTTTATTTATCAGGTTTCCAGCTTTCCTGCCCAGGACAGTACCCCTGGTACAAGGATAGGTGTGAAGTCAAGTGGTAGGGCTACCACAGCATAACTTCTTGTGGGATTAAAGAATATTTGGGGTTCGGATCATGCTGTGAGGATGTGATTCATGTGACTCTCCCCCTTATCTGAGGTAGTGGCAATACAGTTCTCTGATTTGCAGATCCTACCGCTCATTACAACACTGAACAGACTTTCATCCCTGGTTTTTCAGGAAGGGAAGCCACAGGTGATGGAGGGAGAGATCCAGATCATTCCCACATACGCAGGGGATGCAGTTCTGTACTTTACCCTCGTGCTTCCCCCATGGGCTTACATGGTTGTGGATGAAGCCGCTGCCCCACCAGAGCCTGCACTGCTTCCCAAGCACATCCACAGGCAGAGCTGTGGCAGGGAGCTGTGCCATGGCCGTGCTGCCTGGAAGGAGGGCTGCTCTGCCAGGGGATGGAGGAAGAGAGAAGCACAGTTACCTCTCACAAACAGATGGACACTTGCAACACCCGTGTCACTGCTGTTGACATAAGCACAACTGTAGGTGTTTGTATTCCTGTAAGTGGCCTTGGGAATACTGAGTGTGCTGCTGGTGTGGTTCCTGAATGCACTCGTTTGCTTGATCCATTCAACTTCAGATTCGCCCGAGCAGCGCAAGACGACTGGGTCACCCGTGTTGACAACCAGAGCAGGGTGGTGAGGGCTGATCACGGGGGATGCTGAGCCTGCAAGGGAAAGAGAGAGTGAGGGTGCAAAAATGATCCCCAAGGAGGAGTTCACACTGCTGAGCAGAGAGTAGCTCAGCATTGAGAAAAAGCTGAGCTCGGGATTCACTCTGGGTTTCTGGCTCACATCACTCCACCCGTTCTCTCCCAGCAGACTGATACTCCAAGGAATGAATTTCAGGGAAGAAACACCCTCCCCTGCCCTTCCCCCTTCCCCACTGTGAGAACATTTAGAGCTCTGGGACAGGAAAAACAATCATCTGGAGCTGATTATGGCAGATGCTGGCTTGGAAGTTGTTCCTGTCAGGTTTTGCCTCTTCTTGGAACAGTTTTCCTTTTGTGTTCTATGAACTGGGTTGGCCCACAGCACCATTTGGTGGAGTTTAAGTCAAGTTTAGTGGATGAGGCTCTGTTGCACTGGTGCTGTGATGGGCTAGAACAGATCTGGAAAGCTTTTGTAGAGAAGGGGATCAGGGCACATCCTTTGGGAAGACTGGCCTTTTGCTGCCAAGCACCAGATTGTGAAGGACACCTCCTTATGGAACCACACAGTGCATCCTCCTCACAGGTACCACCACAACATTATGAAGTGAGTCAGCGTTATTATTATTATTGTTAATTCTGGGGAGAGGAAACTGAGGCACAGAAAAGCTCAACAGCTGAGGGAGGCCCAGAGCTGCAGCAGTTCATGCAGACGCCAGTCCTGCAGACACCAGCATCACCCTCAGGTCTCTGATGCCACCTCTGCTGGCTGAATAAACGGGAACCAGGGGCCCACTCCAGCCCTCAGTGTCAGAGGGAAATATTTTTTCCCTGTTTTGCCATGTCAGCGAGTTCTTTGAGTCACCACCTATATTTAGGGGTGGGGGGGAAGTGCTAAATGAATCAGTGTCGCGGAGCCAGGGGAGAAGTGGTGCTGCCACCCCCACATCAGGCCTTCAGGGAGGACAGGAAACACATTGCAAAAGGCTATCTGTGCTCGGGGGGCTCTGCACCCCCCTCCAGCCCCTATCCAGGGCCATTCTCCCACTTCTGCTTTCCTTCCCAGTTGCTAACCCATCCTCACATCTTAAAGGGACACACACCCTGGTTCAAACTATGCCATTTATCAATTTATCAAGATTTAGGGCCCTGGAGAACATTGCTGGTGTGTGACAATGATGCAGTTGCCATAAGGAAATTCAGGCAAGGCCTGGATCAAACTCACTGGCCCTGTGGGAAGAAGCAGGGTCCTCAGAGCATGGAATGTTGGATTCTTTTTTGCTTTTTTTTTTTTTTTTGGTGATGCTTTTTTCTTCCTATGGAAAGAGGAAAAGCCTCACTTATTCCTAGAGTGGAGGAAAACATATCCCAGAATCATTTACAAAGCCACATTTTCCACATATCTGTGGCAAAACATTACTCCCCATTTTGCTAAGCTGTGCTTTCTCCTGGGACTCGACATTTCTGTTGCTTTAATTCTCTGTCACTGGATCCTTTTCCCTCACCTACTGTCCATTCGGGCTCTCCCTCCACATCCAGGGTTTCATGGGGAGCCAAGCTCTTCAATTCAGAGCTGCTGGCTCAGGGAAGGACCGTGGGGTAACTCCTTGGTTTGACCACAGCAGGAGAAACCAAAACAAACAAGAGTCACATCACTCTGCATCCTCCCTGTCACCAACTTACAGTTACCACCGAGACACCACAGCCAGAAAAAACTCTGGGAACAATCTTCTGGAGAACAGCTCCAGAACAATGAGGACGAATCCTTCAGGCTGCCACTGGAGTGTCCCATCAACAACACAACCACCACACGAGTGGAACGAGGACACACAAGGCAGAGACATGGCAAGGTGAAGGTGACCAAGGAGCCATTCCTTCGTGTGTCCTGGGGGATGAGTCACACCAGCAGATCCTTTTCCAGAATGGGGAAGCAGGGCTGCTGGGGGAGGCTCTGTCCCTGCTGACCAGGGTGCAACTTGCACGAAGCCCAAGGATGTCTCTCTGCTGCTCTCCAGCAGCTTCCGCAGCACTGCCAGTAACTGCTGGCCAGAGGCTTTACCACACTCGGGTTGTGTAACCAGCACCTCTCCTTACAGCCACAGGCTCTGTCCCTGCCTCTCCCGTGTCAGCCAAAACACTACTTTACTCTGTGGAGGGTTTGGTGAGGAAGGAGAAGTGAAGGTTGCCGAGACAGAAATGCTCAAGATCTTTATCAGAGAAGCCAGTCACCAGGATCTTGACTGGGTCCTGGAGAATAACTAGGCTAAGGTCTGGCCCTGGGAGGGGCTCATACCAGACCCGAGCTCCCCTTGTCTCACCCTCAGCGATGGCAAGGAAAAGGTTGGGTTCTGAGGAACCCTTCCCAAGAGTTACTTACAGTATCTGGGGGGCCAGGGGAGGAGAAAAGTGTGCTCACCACAGCCCTGCTTGGGACTTCTACCTCAGAGGTTTACACCTTCCACAATAAGAAAACAAAAACCCCAGGAAGACCTCTCATGATGGCCAAGAACACAGATGGGAGCTGGGCAGGTTTAAAACCTTTCCTCTGCTTGATCTGAAGGTGGGATTTGAGCCCAAATCACAGTGCTCACACCACGTCAGCCCTGGCTCCTCTCAAAAGATGCACTTGCAATCCAAGAGGTGTGCAAGAAACTAAAAACCCTGCAGCGTTCACAGGAGCACAGCAACCATGAAAAAGCCTGCTCAGCATGTTGAAGGTGGGATTTGAAGGGAAACAACATGCAGTGCAACAGTGAGAGGGATGCAAATTGCCTGGGCTGAAAATATGAGCACTGCAGAGGCTCCTGAGGGATACCGGGGTATTCTGCCTCCCTGTCACATGCTGAATGCTTTACTCCCAGGTTGTCCCTTCTAGGGGAGGCTTCACTCCACAGTCTCATTGTGTCCCCAAGCAAGCTCAAAAGGAAAATGAAGGAGAGTGGACCTGAGAGGCTGCCAGCACTTCAAAATGCAGGATTAGTAATACTGGTTTCCATCTGCTTGGTTGTAACCCTCAAAATAGGCTTAATGACTCTTTCTTGAGGCTGATGGGTTGTTACCTCTTGGTGATCTCTGCAGCTTCAAAAAACAGGCGTATTCAGCTTTCCCTTCTTGGCTGCCTGACTTCTGTTTCCATCACCTCCTGGCTCTCCAGCCCTGTTGGGGTATGCCAGCACCACCAGAAAACTGCAATCTTCAGGCACTTTATCTGGGCATGAGGTGCTTTGGGAGGTGCCAATGCGGCTGATTTCCCCAACTCTTCCATTCAAAGACCAGGCACCTCCAGCTCTTGCCCCGTTTGAGCTGTGGGTTATTTCAGAGACAGCTTCCCTCGGGACACACTTTCTGCTGAACCATTCCTTCATCCTAAAGCTCACTCAGACCCAAGCAGAGAGAAGTTTGCCTCTCCCATCTCCCCCCTGCCAAGGCTCTTCTTATGCTACGTGCACCTTTCCATCCTCCTTGGCCTTACCCTTGGCAGTGCTGCAGGCAGCCAAGAGCCCTCTCACAGCCCAGCCCCAGAGCTGAGACACAGCAGCAACACACACCCTCTTTCCACCACTGCCCTCCCTCCCTAATCACAGCCAGCTCTGGATGTCCTTCAGAGAGCTGTGACAGCCAAGGCTGCAATAAATGCCACTCTGGTGTCTCTTCCCTGCTGTGCCACAGAGCAGACACCTTCTCCCTACCTGCGCTGAGCCTCCTTCAGCCTCCTCCCAGCAGTGGCAGCCTCCAGAAACAGGGACTGTCCCAGCCCACAGCAGCCTTTGGGGAGACTCCACTGGGAGCTCAGCTCCAACCTCCACCTCCAGGAGCTGAGTACCTGTCAGTCCATCTTCAGCACTGCCTCATCCCCACCAAGGCTGTCACCCCTCCTCACCTGAGGAGGGACGAAGCACTCACACCAGGCACCCAGGAAACTCTTGTTAGATCCCAAAACTCCCATGGAGTGACATGGAGACACTGGAGGGCTTTGTGAGTCAGTGTACCTACCATGCCAGAAGCCAGCTGCAGCAAGGAGCAGGAGGAGAGCAGGACACATGTCCCCAGGGACCCTGGTGTCCCCAGCGTGGAGTGGGGACGCAGCTGAAGGAACCTCTTGAGCAGCGAGCGCCTCTCCTTGTGGGCACCGTCCCCAGCGCTCCCTTGGCAGGAGCTTCTCCTTTCTGGGTTGACCACAAGTTAACAAATTCCCTATTTTGTTTGTTTTTGAAACAGGAGGGAAAAAAAAAAAAAAAGGCAGGCAATGGTTTGGTACGTCCCCAGTGACACACCCCCATGGCAGAGGTGGGGCCATGCACACACCCCACTGCAGGGTCCCCCTGGGTGTTGGGGGTCACCCTTAGAGCCACTGCACCACACTGGGGCTCAGGACAATCCCAGTGTGCTCTGGCTACTGCCACCCCCAAACACAGGGAGCTCCTACACCCTTTCTTCTTGCATGGGGACACAAAGCACCTTGGCTGGCACCCGGCTTGCGGGCCGCAGACTCAGAGGGACACATTTTACCTGAGGCCCAGCAGCTCTTGCTGGCTTTTTGGGACCAGAGGACCTCCCCAGAACGTGACAGACTCCCCCACAACAGGCCCGCAAACACAATTCAGCCTGGAGCAGCTCCCACATGGCAAAAGATGCCAAATTATTTTGTGTTAATGAAGAGCGTGATACTTGGTGCAGACAGGGGCCCTTTGTCACCCAGGATCACCCCCAAGCTCCATGTTGGAGTCCAGCCTGCAGATCCCTCCCTGCTGGGCTGGGGGACGCATGGGGACTCCAGCAGGAGAGCTGAGAGCCTCTCAGTGCCTCTAATTCTGGGGTTTCACAGCAACTCTGTCAGCACCAGGCACCCCCAAGGCTCCAGCCACAACCCTTCCCCATCCAGTGCCCAGACCAGCCAGGGAAGCTGCTTGAAGCTCTTTTATAACTGACAACCTGGCAGGCACTTTCAAGCAGTAATTAGGCAATTAGTAAGCTAATTAGCAGCGTCAGTAATTAGTAAATTAGACATTTTGTTAACCCTGCACTGGAATGTGGCTCTTGCAAACCAGGGACACTCAGCAGGATGAGCAGCTCCAGCCAGACACGGGGTGCCCCTTGCTCTCTGCTCTGTCTCTGTGTAACCTCATGGTGCAGCACAAGTTCAGGGCTGTTCACAGCAGCTCTGGAGTGAGAAGTGATGGCCACCACCTGGCAGTGCTGGGGAGGAAGCACAGGGGGTGAAGATCCAGCTGGGGTGCTCTGCCAACTGCCCCAGGTTGCAGCCCCAGCAGTGGGGAGGAAGAGAAGGGCAGCCCCAAAATGCACGGAGGGGGCTGTTGAACCTGCACTGGCATTGCCAAGGTGCCAGGCAGCAGGATGCCCTGAACATTTCCACCCCACAGAATGGAGGTACGAGCAAGATAAGATCTTGGGGCCAAGAGATGAGAGCATGGCTGACTGTGCTGGAGATGACTAAGAGTCATGGGAACGTGGAGAGAGCCCTTGGTTTGGCCAGGGGATGGCTGGAGAGCATGAGGGAGTCCAGAGAGTAGGAAAGGCAGCTCTTGGACATAGAAGGTTTCCTCTCAGCAGTTTTTCCTGGCAGGATGCAGGAGAAGAATATGAATTAGAGGCAGGGTGGTGTTCTTGGGGGGGGGCTCCTGCCCAGAGCTGGGGGGCTGTTAAGCAGCTAGGCCACAGGAGACATCTGCCTGATTATTCTTTCCTCCTTTTAAGCCAAAGGGGCTTTTTAAAGGATGTTTGTTTCCCTCCTTCTTCTTTTTAAGTAATTTTTAAAATTTTTGTTGGGCTTTTTTTTTTTCCAGGAACAAATGCCAGCTCAGAGAGAACTGACTCACCAATGTGAACAAGTATTAAACCAGACAGGTTTAATACAGAGATGGGAAACAATCTCTCAGCCTCCCTTCTTCTGCTTGAGGGGGCCCTTTGCAGAGCATCTCTGATCACAGTGGTCCCAAGGTGACAGCCTGGACTCATGGGCCCCCAGGGTGGATTGGGCACTCATGGGGATGCTCACTGGGACGAGCTGTCTGCTGGGGTTCCTCTCTCTTTGGTGGCCTCCCACCATCTGGAGATGAGGTGATTTTTCTTTTTGCCCTGCTGATTCAGCTCCTGGAGAAAAATGTCCTGACTGAGCCGTGCCAGGTGACTCAGAGCATGTGTGGGGAGAATCAGCATGAGCTGGTCAAGGACCCTACAAACCTCCTCTTTGGCAAAATGAGAAAAGTCAGGAACCCAGGACAGGCTGTGCTGGAAAGAGGAGCCTTGCTGGGACTTGGACCTGCCTCCAGCAGCCAGTGTCTCTGGAGAGGTGACTGGGGAAAGATGAGGGCAGCGAAGGTACATGTGGTGTGAGGAGCCAGTATTTTGGAGTTGCATCTTTTGGGGTTATCAGCAAATCCCTCATCCTAGGCTGAGGGAGGAGAGCTTTTCTTTGCTGCAGTGTGGCTCCTGCTGGTGCTCTGCCCCATCGCTTCCTCCAGTCTCTCCCCGTGCCCTGACCTATTAGACCATGTGGCAAAATCAAGTGCTGTGATGTCTCCCATCTCCTTCGGCCCTGCCACTCTTCACTCTGGTATCTCCTGCATCCCATCCCTGATGTGAGCACAGACCCAGCAATGCTCCAAAGCATTTGGGCTGCTGCCCCAAGCCCCAGGCACTGGGGATACACACACAGAAACAGTTCCTGATATCCTTTCCCTCTGCCCACCTGCAACATGACCCACAGGCTGCCCAGTTACCAGAGAGACGGGGCAGACCCTGCCCTGTTTGCAGCCCTTTTCCTTACCTGTCTCTGGGCTCAGCTGTTCCTTGCAGTGCTTCTCTCTGCCTGGCTCCCAGCGTGGCTTTCACTAAGCCCCGGGGTCATGCACAGCGTATTAACGTGCTCAGCCTTCACCCACCACATGGTTAAGCTGCATTCCCAGCCCCCCCACCCAAATAAAAGAAGAGATGGAACTTTGCAAAATGAAAAACACCTTTATTTTTAAAACTTTTTGTTTGGGTTTTTTTTTTAAAAACGTATTTGTAAAATTTTACAGCATAAAAATAGTATCTCGTGGCTATAGATGTGACATAGTACAAATCCTACAAATACATCTGTAAACCTAGAAAAAATGTTAACTCTTTGGTACCTTAGTCTGAACTCTGTTTTTCCCTTTGCCCTTTCTGACAGAGAGTGTGGAGGCAGGTGCTGCTGCTGCTGCTGTTCAGAGATGCTGCAGAGTAGCAGCATGATGCCAGCACAGCAGGACAGGGAAAGGGCACATTTTGGGCAAGACCTGCAGTTCTGGTGCAATCAATCCATGAAGGAGGAAAGGACAGGTATGATGGGATGCTGCACGCCTCCAGCTGCCTTCCCTCCCATCCCTGCAAGAGTCTTCAAAGCGTTGCTGCAAAGTGTTGCTGGAGGAGTTTTGCCAAAGCCACCTGGATCCACCTTGGCATGTCCCAGAGTCCTGGACATGGGATCCCTGCTGGAATCCCAGCAACCCATGTGCTGGCCCATGAAACCTGAGATATAGCAATACCTGCCTTGGGCAAGTCCAGCAGACAACACAGTGCCTCCACCTCTACAGTCAGTGCTGGGCACCTGGGCAGGGCTGGGATCTGCTGCAGGAAGNGATCCACCTTGGCATGTCCCAGAGTCCTGGACATGGGATCCCTGCTGGAATCCCAGCAACCCATGTGCTGGCCCATGAAACCTGAGTCTTAGCAATACCTGGCCTGCTTTGGGCAAGTCCTGCAGACAACACGGTGCCTCCACCACTACAGTCAGTGCTGGGCACCTGGGCAGGGCTGGGATCTGCTGCAGGAAGGATCTGTGCATGGCCCAGGAGCTGTCTGGCACTCAGGGAAGACCCACAGCTGCCCTGGCTCCTTCCTGAAGGTCAACAGCCTGAGGCAAAGGATGCCCAAAGGCTGAGGAGACCCACCCAACACAAACCTTTGCGTTCTCCAAGTGGGAGCACAGCCAGGCGGCATCCAGGCTCCCTGGGTGCTGTGGTTTGGATTTTGAACTGGTTTGTCTCCTTGGCACTCTGTAAAACCCCCTTTTCTGACTCTGCCAGCTTTGCACAGGCAGATCTCGGGCTTCCCCACAGGCCAAACCTAAATGCCCTGAATTTGTGGTGCTGCCTCTCCCCCAGCCCAGAGCCCCGACTGGGAAGAAGGGGAAGAGCCATTTCTCACTTCTGGCTGACTTCCTTCTGGCTGCACATCTGCACTGCACTTCTGCCCCCTGTCCCCGTGGGACTCCACCACAGTCCCCCCCCTCCCTTGGCAGGTGAACAGAGACAATTTAGTTACAAGTAAAGTCCACTGTGCTCTAGATTTCTTAACACGACACAAACAAACACTAAACGTGACACTCTCGCTTAGAACAGTAACACGCTCAAACTGAGAAGGACAAAAGGATTAAAACCTGTGCACACATCAGTCTGAGAAATGTCTTAAATGTGGAAAGAGACACCAGAGTGCCACACTAGTTTCTGGGATACACTTAGGTATGTATGAAATAGTGACTGGCAGTAGGATTATGCATATACTGGTGCTGTAAGAGCTGTAGAGTACAATATAATCTACAAATAAAAAGATATTGCACTAGAGATGGGCCTAAACCTTGGTATGTGTTCCTTTAAGGGAGGGCCTCAGTTTGGGTCCACCTCTGAACACAAAAACACACCCCAATGAAAATACTGAACATTGCAACCGAAAACCCGGAGGGACCAGCTCCCTTCAGAGTCTCACTGGGAAAACTATGGCTACAAAAGTGAAGGGCCCAGAACAGCCAACCACTTCTCCTGGCCCTCACCCACGAGGCCAGGCAGGGACTGCAATGTTGGCAGCAGAGAGAGAGGGAGCAGGGGCTGGAGCTGCCCTTCCAAGCGGAGAGAGCTTGTCTGGGGGGGCTGCTGCAGCCCCAGCTCTGCCAAGCCCTCTCTTGGAGGGATGCTGAGCAAGACATGTTGGCTTTGCCCAGCTGCCAGCCCGGCCCTGACTGAGGAGGTCTGCTCACTGCTAAATGGTGATGGGAATACTTGGAATGATGCAGGAAAAGAGTAGGGGTAGGAAAGCACCACAAAGTGCAAGACTCGGCTCCTAAAATTGCAGGGCCAAGGGGAAATGTTTGGTCAGATCTCTCTGGTACCATGTTGCAAAGAGTCTGATGTACCTACTTTAAGAAATAAGAGGGAGGTGGGGTTAGTGTCCCTCAGCAGCCAGAACAGGTTTTGATGCAATGAGTAACTGCAATAAATCTACAAATGGGACAAAATGCAATAGGCAGCCAAGTGTAGCTGATGCCCAGCTAATAGGATGGGATACCTGAGTTCCCCCAGAAGGGAGAAGATCTCCCCTCTCAGGACTGTAGACATTTTTTGATAGTGAGAAATTTGTAATTTAATTAGCAATTAAATCTGTACAAGATGGAGTTTAGAACAGGATTTGTGAAGTAAATAAGCAAATGGCCAAAGGAAAGGTGAGAAGAGATTAATTGATGGGGGAAACTTTGGGCTGGCTGGAGGTAGTAAAAGTAGCTCTCTCAGATTGCTCTTGATGCTGGGAGTATTTAGTATTTTCATTAGTCAGCCCAGCCCAAAAATAACACTCTGTTAACAAAATTTGCTGATGACCCAATGTCTGGAACAGCAGGGAGTATCTCAGTTAGAAATGCTGGAAGTGTAGAAAGATGTAGGTGCTCAGACTGGTCAGAGAATGACTCCAGACTATCAGGATGTCATGGCTGGGACAAGGCCAACATTATCCAGAGCTGCACCAGGCAAGACAAGACCAGCACAGACCAGAACTGCTAATGCCCTGTGTGAGGTCTAGATTTGACCTCACCTGGAGTACTGGGTATTTCTGGTCACAGAAAGGACAAGTTAAAAATGGAGTTGGTGCAGATAAGGGCTACGAGGATGATCTGATGTGCCACCCTACTGGCTCAAGGTGCAGTGACACACATTCTACCAAGCACCTTCCATGTTAGAAAAACAAAGTGGTCTGACCCAAAGGATCTCCTAAGTTACTCTTCAGTGAGGACCATTTAATGAGCTGTGGCCACAGGACATGGCTCCTTCATTACAAGCAGGAGGAACAGAGCATGGAAAAACAGTTGTCATTCACAGTGTGTTTCCTATGGATGCTGGAGAATCTGACCACAGAGGCTGAAAATACACTCTGATGGCTGCCAATAAAAGTGCTGTTTCGTATGTTCACATTTTACTGAGGACAGCAGCCCACAAAACACCTACTCCTCTTTTAGCTGCATAAACGGCAGCACTGGAATGGTAGACAACTTAAAACAGAAACTGTTTTGCTGGGGATTTCTGGCAGAAGTTTCTTATTTAATAGAAAAATTCTCAGTGGCTCTGAGGTGGCAGAAACCCAGCAAGACACTGATTGAATTTTTGATTTTGTAAACCTGATGCACAGAGAGATGGGTATGAGTAGGTGAAAAGAAAGGGTTAACAGAGCTCTGTGCAAGGTGAAATTCCTTTCAGAGAAAGACCTGCTGGTTTAAATGACATCAGACCTCTGGTTTTGGGGTCCAGCTTTGATCTCTGCAGAGGTGGATTTCACAACTGATTTCAAAAGCCTGGTGTATTCCTCCTGCTTTGAATCTCCTCATTCAAGTGCCAGCTGAGAGCACAAAAAGCCCCAGGCCTGCCTGGGAGAAGTGAGGAAGGCGGTAAGAAGCAGGAGGGAGGTCTCTGCCCTTTTAGTCTTCAAAACATTCTCCAAGAGGGCAGAACCCTCCCTGATTCATCTTGCTCTGCTTTGTTCCCTATAACATTTCACAGCCCTGGCAAGCTGCAAGTGGCTGTGCCTGACCCCCCAGAAGGTGGCAGGGCATGAGACAGTTCAGCTGCAACCAAAGAATTTCCCAGGCTCTCTCCCTCTCTCTCTTTGGAGATGTCCCTGGGTTGGTGTTCTGGCATCCTTATTTCTCCCCATAGTCTTGCTGTGACTCAGGAGGGAATGTGAGACCTCCCATCCTGAGCAAGGGTGTTTGGGTGAACAGTTTATCAAAGGTGAGCCCTTGCTTCCCAACGATAAGGCACAAAGGTTCTGCAGCTGGCACGGTTATATGATCTCCCAGCAGATGAGCTGGGCTTAGTGGCAGTAGATTAATGAATAGCCATATTGTTCCCTTATACTGGCCCTGGCTAGTGGATTAATATATTTGTTCCCTTTAAATCTTCAACGGAGAATAATTAGCTTAGTGTCCACACAAACGACACGAACGACACTGACTGCCCTCTTTGCTTCTGTAAGCAAGTCATTGTGAGAACATTGGGAGTTCCTGGCACACCCTCAAGCACCCTGGTGCCACGCTGGGCACAAAAGGGTTCCAGGTGTGGCAGCCTCTAGGTGGGTGCAGAGCTGTGGGTACCTGTAGTGCTTGTGATGCTCTATCCACCGCAGAAGAGCTGCCAAGAAAGGAAATGGTGATTCAGTACCTCAGACCCCGGCTGGTCTCTTCAGGACTTGGCTGTGCTTGGAGGAAAATCCAACCTACTCTTGACCTCCAGCAGGTGAAGGTTGGTGTTGCAGGTTCTCTACACCTTAGCTGTGGGCTCCAGGCTAATTGTCTGAACCAGTGGCATTTCACAGAACCACAGTGTGGCTGGTGCTGAGACCACCAGAGAAGTGCTGGTGCAGAGGAGATGAAACTCATTGCCATGGAAGGGGAAGAGGCTGGAGCATCATCCTAGAAATGCAGAAAGTGGCCTCACTTGTGGAGATCCAATCTACGTCTTCCACTTGAAAAGAGGTTGGTCTGTGAGATGTCTCCCTCCTGCAGTGGTTTGAGCACTGAGGAGGATGTGGCAGTGATCTGGAAGGTTTCTGGCACTGAGTTCCCCTTTACAAGGGAGAAGGGTATGGAAATGGGGAAAAGTCTTTAATTCCTCACCCACAGCGGGAGACAGGAGGGAAGGAGGAATGCTGGGATGGGAAGGGATGTCCTGGTGTACAAGGGCTCTCCATGACATCTGGGGCAGCCCCTCAGCTGGCCTCTCTGTAAGGAGATGCAGAGTCAGCCCAGCTCTGACTACAGGAAACTCTCCTCCACCTCTTGGTGTCCCGTGGTTGGCTCCTGGCAGCCTGGCTGAGGGTCAGATTCCTGCTCCTCATCTTGCCGGAGGCCCAGAGGGCTGTCACAGGATATTGTGGATGATGTGTTGGCCTCGTTCATCATAGAGCTGGAGGGAGACAAGAGGGAGAGAGAAGTGAGTGTCTTGCCCCAAGTGTCCTGGTGGGAGAGGGCTCCCAGCAGCTGAGAAGCACGTTGAGCTCCCAGCAGCCCCATTCAGAGTAGCTGTCCACAGGGGAACAGGCCAGATCAGCCGGGTTTATTCAGCCTCCAACACATCATCCGGCTGGTTGGGTTATGCAGAACACAGCCCCCTGTGTACCCTCCTCCTTGTGACTGGGGTCACCTGTCCCCAGCTGTTCTGGCTGATGTACAGGGATGTGACATGGTGCCCTGTGTTACCTTCACATTCCAGCTCCTCTGGTTCATCTCCATCCTCACAGGGGGTGGCACTGCCCTCCCCATCTCCCAGTAAATCAACCTCTCTTTTATCCCTCAGCAGAGCATTCCCATTTCCTCTCAAGTTCCCCATTTCAAGTTTGGGTAGTCAGGGAAAAAGACAACACATTCAGAAGCACTTTTTTTTACCTGGCCCGGCTGATGGAGGCCTCCTGAGGGAGTTCACAGACGGCCTCAGGTTTGGGGTCAGGAAGAGGGATGATATAGTCGTTCTCGCCCCCGTTCTGGTGCACAGCTGTGTAGAGGATGTTGCTGGAGGGGGAGCTGGCAGCGAGCCGGCCGTTGTTCAACCCAGGAATTGTGGGTCTTGTGCGCACAACAGCGGGGTGGTCACTCTTCATGAACTCTTCATCTACCTGCTGGTACCTCTGCTCTCACAGGGCAGGTTACCAAAGAGAGGGGAAGATGCACTTGTGTTGTGTTTGCTTTCCCAGCCTACCAGGGTTTTTCAAGAGGGGCTGGCATCCTCTAGCTGGGTTCAGCTGCCCTGACTCCACCAAAGATAGGTCATCAACATTTCCTAAGGGAGGGATCAGTGGCCCAACTTCACAGCTCCAAAATACCCAACAGTTGGAGGCAGGTTTTTGATCTCCTGCCAGTTCTGATTTCCGCGGTTTGGAGACACCAGCTGCTTGTCTGGCGATGATGACTGTCTCAGCTGATTAGAGGACTCAGAAACTTACAGATTTTAGTGAGGTAGGTATAAGCTTAGAGATTTAAGGATTTTAGCAAAACAGTGACATTTTAGAAGAATTAGCAGATTTTTAGAAGCATTCACTGGGTCTGATTTTTAACATCGAATGTTAGAGGTTAGACAGCCTTGTTTTCCAGTGGTGAAGTGTAAATAGAACATGGTCCTATTCAAAACATGGGACAAGGAATGTGAAACATGGAGCTGATTGATCAGAAGGCTTATGGCAAGGTGTAAATTTATGACAATGCTGAAGGGATCCATATTCATGAAATAATTTGCCTGTGTATGAGGCAGAGGTATAAAGATGGGTGGCAAAATCTGGGTGAGGGCTTTTGGCACCTGACAGGGCTGGGAGGCACTTTGCCAGACATTGTGCTCTTTCCTTGTTCCTTGGGCCTAAAATAAACTTTTTCTATAGCAATTACTTTGAGTCCCAGCTGATTTTCCTTAAATCACAGCAGCATCCCCAGGATGCCCAAACCACCTTCACTGACTGTTCCAACTAGTCACAGCAAAATCTAAACTAAACACTGGTCTCCAAAGCCTGATTGAGGGCTGACATCAAGGCAGCACCCTCTGCAGAGCACTGACCCTCTTCTGGCCCTCCAGACATACCTTTCTGTAGCAATCCACCAAGAGGTTTCCCATAAGCACCACCAGCTGCGAGAAGGACGGTCTGATCTCAAATTTCTCCTCCCAGCACTTCTGCATGATATCGTAGCTGGCAAGAGGGAAGGGACAGCACTGGTGAATTGTTGGGTGGGGAAGAGAGAGGCAGAAATGCTTCTGTAGTTTGGGTAGGGCAGGTCCAGGACAAAGACGTTATGGGCAGCACTTACATTTCATCAGAGGCGTGGGTGGGCTTGGACATCCTATAGCCACGTTTGATGGCATTGTAGAACTGTTCATTCATAGGCAGTTCAGGGTATGGAGTCCCTCCTGGGTGTAAAGGGAGAGCAGGAAGTCAGGCTGGTGGATTGCCTGCCACCCTCATGCCAACATGCATTTCACATCAGAGTTTCCTTCTTAATTTACCTTTCCTGTTTCATTTCACTTCCAAATGACAGTGTCAGCATGGGAAAGAAGGAGACAGGGAATGAAGTGCTACTCTGACTTGTAAGGTTAGGATTTGGGATTAGAAATGGATTTTTATTGTCTCTGTGAAGGGATCCTGCTCACATTGTCAGACCTGTGAAGGGATCCTGCTCACATTGACAGACCTACAGACACCACCATGGTCTCCAGGGCACTTACCCAGAGTGAATATCTCCCAAAGGAGAATCCCAAAAGACCACACGTCACTCAGGGTGGTGTACAGGTTGTTGAAGATGCTCTCTGGAGCCATCCACTTAAGGGGCAAGAAGGTCTAAGAGAAAATAAAAAACAAAGGAAGAAGAGAGTCAGCTGTATCTACAGCATTTGTTCAAACAGGTAAGACACAGGTAAGGCCTGACACTCAATTTACAAGCAAAGACGACCCTTCAGAGCTGCTCATCAGCCCAAGATATCTGTTGACATCTCCTGTCAGTTCCCAGAGGGACCAGTTGCCTCTTCGACCCAGCAGGCAGGAGGAAGGATTGGGTGTGTTACATCCATCTCCATGCACACACATCATGGTGTCGTCTGTTCCCCAGCTATTGAGGCAGTCACTGACTTGCACAACATGACAAAAGACTCCTGAAGAAAGTCCAGGCCTATCTGGATTTTGGAAACTTGGGACCAGGCTGGAGAGGGCAAAGGGATAACTAGAAAAGAGCCAGAGGATACATCCAGCTTTCTTTCTGTTCTTACTCAGATTTGTACACAAAAAGAGGCCTTGCCTGACCAGCTCGTACGCAGCACTGGCTGTGCTGTTCCTGGGAATCGCTTGCACAATGAACACCAAAATAAACTTCAGGAAGGCTTGCAAAGGGGCTCAGTTTCATTTCCCATTTTGGACAGCAAAACAGCTATGCCAAGGCTGGACTGAAAACCCCAGCCCCACTTGCAGGGGGGTCTCCCTGCCCAGGCTCTGAGTGCCTGTCTGACAGCACGTGCGAACAGGAGAAAGCACGAGAGTTCATGGATTAGATGGAGATCGGGGTTTAAGGGGCCTGGCTCCACTCTCAGCTCTCCCAGCCTCAGTTTCTTTGGGAATTACACTGAGAAGAGGGGGCTTGCACACCTCCTGGTACTTACACTGCCTTTGGAAATGTAGTTGGAATCCCTCATGATGTCCCTTGCCAGGCCAAAGTCACAGATCTTCACCAGCTTCCCCTCACAGATGAGCACGTTCCTGGCAGCCAGGTCCCTGTGCACACACTGAAGGCGGGGGGGAAACAGGGCACTGTCACTGTCAGGGGCCTCCACACACCCCAAGGAAGCAGCCCAGCTCCAGCACTAGCCCATTCCTAGGGCTGTGGGTACAGGAATCACCCCACAATTTCAGGCACCTCCTCCACCTCTCTGGATAATCCTGGTTCAACCCAGCAGAGGGAGGACTATCAGGGCCTGAGCAAGCAAGGGGGGCTTGGTGGGCTGGCAAGGAGGGGATGTCTTCATCGCTGGACAATCCAACCCAGCAGTTTGAAGACAGAGTCTGGTGCCTCATGGTATGGCAGCACGTTGGATGTTTCTGGATGAAAAGCCCTGAGGTTTGCTCCATGGGGGAGCACTGACTGTGCACTTTAAGGGCTCAGATGGTGTGGCTGGGGGCAGAGTGCCAGGAATCTCTCTCCACACGTCATTGACACCTTCCCTTAACCCTGCCCTGTGTGATGCTTCACACCACCTATCTGTATTACTGCCTGCCCTGGGCTAGAGCCTAGTCTATTCTGGCTTAATTTCCACTAAACAAGCACTTCTGATGAGTTCTGGGGTGCACAGAGGTGCTCAGTAAAAGCAGTTGCTCTGTTGCAGGGTGCCTTGTACTTCAGCCCAGGGAGATGATCACTGTTTGGTCATCCCAGTAAATAGGGATGATATCATGCCACAGCTGTACTGAACATGGCTGGGGAGCAGCACACAGTCAGGGAGTTTGAGGTCTGAAGCTCGACGTGAGCCAGGGTTAGCTGTCACATGCAAACACAGTCATGCTGATCCTCAGAGCTGTGTTTCCAAGGGAAGTGGTCAGCAGCTCTTCAATTGTACGGCCACTTCTCCCACAAGGAGTTTGGCACGGACAGAGGGACCGTGAGTGGAAGCTGACCACAGGACACGGCAGAGCATTGTTGGCTTCCACCCCTCCAGGCACTACACGTACGTTTTTGGAAGCCAGGAACTCCATCCCATTGGCCACCTGGAAGCTGAAGCCCACCAAGTCCATGTAGCTGAGGAGTGGAGACTCGTTTATCAGCGTCACCCGGTCTGTCCTTTCAGGAGCTGGAGGGCACAGAGATGGATGTGGTTGTTACTACCCAGCACACACGGGTGGAAGGACACACACCTCCCACCATGGAAGGACAGACTGGGGATTGCTCTGCCTGCAGCAACAAGGGGGCAGAGCTGGGAGCTCTCAGTGTGAGGGCATCTGCCCCCACTGCTGGACTGGTCCCAGAGGTGACCTTTGCAAGCATCCAGCACCCCTCCCTCCCGCCATGGCCAAGCTGTTACCTGGGGGAGAATAGCTGTCCAGCTCATAGGGGGTACCATAGTTAGAGGACTCGATGTCAGCATACTTGACTTCACCCCTCATGTCAGACATGGGCACATAGTCCAAGGAGTCATCCTTGCTCATGTCCATATAGCCCCCATCACTCTCAACAGACATGGAGAGGTGACTGTGGGGGAAAGCAAAGAGCCCGTTCAGATCCAGAGGAGAGGAGGAGACACATGGGATGGGGGCAGTGATTTGTGAACCTTCATGCCTAGCACTGAAATGGTCCATACAGCAGGGAAAGAAGCCCTGCACCATGGATGTAGAGATGTGCAAACGGCACTGGAGAACTCCTTCTACCACCCAACACACAGCATCACCAGTGCTGGCTTTAAACAGCCCTGCCATACTCCCCAGAAGGTCTCCCACTGGCTGAACCTTCTCACTCTCACCCTCCCTGGCACACCAGGGGCTTGGCTCAGCATGGGTTTGGCACTGGGTAAGGCAGGAAGGGGAACTGAGGCCACACAGCTCCACAGGCGCCCCCAGGGCAGGCTGGCAAATCCCTCCACCTTGGCTCTTAAGCACCTCTCCCATGAATGAGCATCTGGGAAACAGCATCCTGAGGCCCTCCAGATGCAGGTGCTGGGCAAGGGAAACCTGTGGCATGGCCAGAGCTGTGGGGCACATCCCCACAGACCTGGGAGACCGCCCTTAGTGCTTAAGAGGATCTCAGCTGCCTTCAAGCAGAAAGAGCAGGAGAGGGTTGTAACACTGCTCTGTTTTACTATTGTTTTAACATGCTGGAAGGAAATGCTGCTTTCTAACTTCCCATGGGACCATCTCTCTGCACTGCCACATCTGCATCCCTTACAGCTGGCAACCAGATGAAGGACCATTTCCCTTTCCCTGTGTGTGGCACCTCTTGTGCAATTGCCCTCCTTCTAGCACTTCTTCCTTAGGCTCAGTTACAGCACAATCTTCCCTAAAAATGCGAGTTGAAGTCTCCAATGATTAAGACATGCTGGAAAACCCTGTGTCTCTGTACTCAGTGCGTAGCTATGGTTATGCCAATAAAGTTAACGATGCCAGGGAATTTTCCCAACTGGCATGGAGCAGCTGGCATGTGTGCTAGCAAACTCAGACTCTGGGAGACACACTTTGCCTCTGCTAAGCCCCCATTGCCAGGAGCTGTTTGGAGGCGGCTGGTCTGACAAGACAACAGAGCAGCCAGTTATGTCCCAGTGCTGGGCCAGTGTTGATTTCACTTGTCTGGAGGAAATGAAGGGCTAGGACGGAACAGGCAGCAGGGAGCAGGAGAGTGCTGCTTTGCAGGTACCTCTGCACATGGTCCTCCTTGGGGGTGTTCCCATAGAGCTCTGCCTCCCGCCGTGCCTTCTCTCCATAGGACTGCAGGAAGGTGTGCTTGTTCCTGTGCAGGTAATCCACCAGGTCCCCATAGCGACAGTACTCTGTGATGATGTAGATGGGCCCTGGGGGGAGAGAGAACCTGTGTCAGCACTGCCTTGGGCACCATGACAGCAAATTACATCCCACAGGGACATTGCCAGGGTGCAGGATGGCTAGGCAGGGCCAGGGGGAAAAGCCACCTTTCTGGTACTGAGCATTTCTGGCCTTTGAAACTGGTGTTTGTGGAGGGGTGGGGGAGTGGTTAACAGACACAGGCCTCCCCAGTTTCAATAAGGTTGGAAGAAAGGCAGTTGGAGCCTCTTATGGGAAGGGTGAATCATTATGAATCAGAAAACATGAATTATTCTGTCTGAGGACAGTTCTCCTCAGGGCAGCAGGAAGAGCAGATAGAGTGTTCTGGGCTCATCTACCTCCTTTGGTGCAGGCCCCCAGCAGGTTGACAATGTTGAGGTGAGGTCCCAGGTGGCTCATAATCTTCAGCTCAGACATGAGGGCTTGTTTCTCACTGCTCCGGGCTGTGGCTGTTGGGGAGAGCTGGTATGAGCAGCCTGGTGTGAGCAGCAGGGCAAGGAGGGGAGTGCGTGGCACTGATTGGCCTCGTGGCTTTTGGCTGGGGGAAAGGGATGGTGGGGGCACAACTCACATTTGAGCATCTTGACTGCCACCTTCATGGTGGACTGAGAATGGCTCAGGCCATGGGCTGTTGCCTCCACCACGCGACCAAAGGCACCAGAGCCAAGAGTGCGTCCTGCAAGGAAACAAAGAGCCAAAGGTGGCAGAGGTTCTTGAGGAAAAGTGAGGAGAGAAGCTTGGAAAAAGCAAGTCCCTGCCTGAAACCACACCAGCCTTGCCACAGTGATCCTGACAGGCATAGATGTGGCCATGAGCTCTGATGTTTGGGGCTGGGGCTGTTTTCCAACACTGCTAAATGCAACAAGGAATAGGAAAAGAAAGGAGCCAGGAATACTGTTTCACTCCAAAGGGGGCAGCTGGCCTCCCACCATGATCCCAGATGACANCCACATAGTATCATCAGGGCTCTTTGTCTCTATTCTCAGTTGGTCTTTTTTGCAGATACCAGATGAAAAGTCATCACCTCCAGACAGCCAGACCCCTGGGCATCCATCAGTGGGACCTGCAGAGCCTTTACCTAAAACAAGCTTGTCCCTGGGCACCTCCCAAGTGGAATCATAAGGGAGCTGCATGGGATCCACGTAGATGTACTCGTGCCCATCGGAGCTCACGGACTCAATCACCTTCCAGCGGATTTCATAACGAGGTTTCTGGAAAAGGGAGCAAAGGGAAAAGAGACACCTGAGAGGCCATGGGGCAAGGGGGTGGGCTTTGTTAGGGACTCTTGAACCCCTACAGCCCTCGCCTCATTCCCCATGTAGTCTAGAGATGCCAGGGGCATGCAGGCACTGCTGGAAGCCCAGGGCCCTTGGCATGGCTGGGACATCATCAGGTTCATGCACCCTGATGTGGGGATACCATTGTGTCTGGGGATACCATTGTGTCTCCTCCTTTACCTTCTGCCACAGGACGATCAGGATGATGAGGGAGATGACGGTAAGGACCAGCAAGGCCAGGATGACAGAGATGATGACCACCTTGAATGGCAGGGCTACAAGGATAACAGGGACAGCTGTCAGAATCCTGCACCCCTGCATGGCCAGCACACCCTGGGGAAAGGAGGGGACAGCAGTGCAGAGGGCTCCCTGCACCCTTCCCTCTGCAGCTTTCCTCGTATTTGGGATGTTCAAGTCCGTGGCACCATCTAGTGACCCGTGGGCTAATAACAAGACACAGGGGACCCGCTCAGGCACTCTCATCTGGCCTTCCTGGAGAAACAACCCTGCCAGTGGTAGGGAGAGGATGCAATGCCAATGGACGTAAGGGCTCTAGACTCCTCCTGGAACAACCCTTTCTGCTCAGCCCAAAGGAGGCTTCATTTTGGGCAGAAATATCCCAATTTCCTGCCTCTGAAGACTGAAGTCCTGGGTCCCACCACCTCCAGGCTGGAGACACGGAGAGAAAAGTCCAGCTCCCCACCCCTGGCTCAAACACTTCCCTCAGCCCTCACCGTGTGGGACCAGAGTGATGTCCTGGGAGCTGGTGCCCAGGAAGTTCTGCACGGTGCATCTCAGGAGCAGGGGCTCATCCACCCTGTGCAGCTGCAGGGTGCTGTTCACGCGGTACACCTGCCGCTCCGCGTGGTACGTGGCGTTGGTCTGCAGCCCAATCTCGGCAGATTCATTCCCCAGCAGCCGGGTGGGCTGACCCTTGGTGCTGCACCTGGCCCAGGGGAGGAGAAAGGCACCTGAGGGTCAGTTGGGACCACCACGGGGTGCCCAGGGGTGTGGCCAACAGGACACAAATAAATAACAGTTTATCATTCTAATAAATGTGAGTGAACTTTGTCTCTCCACTCACCATTTGATGTCGCTGCAAGTGGACCAGCTGATCTCTGGCTGGGGCATGCCTTCAGCAGAGCACGTCACAGTCTGCTCTCCACTGCTGGCACTGCTGTTCTCCTTGAGATCCACCACTCTGGCTGGCACTGAAGCCAAAAAAAAAGAGTGATGGGAGTTAAGCCTCCTTTCTGACTGCAAGATGGAAGGGGAACACGGTTCTACTGTATCCCTGATATAGCCTAGGGATGAGGTAGGACTCATCACATCAAATATATGGGGTTTTTAAAAGCTAACAGCAAAAAGAGAGAGGTTTGAGGGGGTTGTGGAGGAGTTCTGCCCCCATCTAGATTGCTTGGGGAGCATAGGTGAGCACAGGGGAAAGTCCTGGACATGAGAGCTGTGCAATCATCTCTGCAACTAGTGCCTTAGGCCAGTGCTTGAAGGCCAAGCTGATGATGTCTGTGCTACCTCCCTGTCCCCCTTGCTCTGAGACCAAGTAGGAAATACATATTTGAAATGAGCGTGTTTCTTGTTTGGATGCTCCCTCTTTAACCAAAACCCTTCTGGGGCTGTAGCCAGAGGAACAAAGACTTCAGCCTGTGAGTTCTGCAGTAAAGGATGGTGCCACCCCCTGAGTGTGCTCCCACAGTCCTCAGCCCTGTGTGTGCATGCCCATCCTCACCATTTATCTGCAGATGGAACGACAGCTCCTGCTCATCATCCTCATTGGAAGCCCGGATGGTGTAAAATCCTCCTTCTTCCTGCTTCACCCGCACCAGCACCAGGGCTGTCTGGTACCTGGGGGAGACACAGCCCCAGCATGATGGGTGTGGGGAGGTACCTGGGGACTGATAATACTTAGAGGCTCCCACCCACCTGAGAGATTCCCAACAGCCACTCACGGAAAGCATTCAACCACCAGCTGAGTCCCATCAGCAATTTGGAGGTTACTCTGTGAATTATCCCCTCCCCGAAGCCTGATGAGGAATGATGGGTCCCCACCTGGTTTCTGACAGGTTCCTGTTGGTGATGGTGAACTCGCTGCTGCTCTCCATGGTCAACGTCTTGTTGTTCTTCAGCCACACAATGCTGGGCTGGGGATAGGCCTCCAGCTCCACCTGGATGGTGTGGCTCTTGTGGACCTCGGCGTACACCGTGCTGGGCAAGCGGGTGTGGAAATGCACAAAGCCACGCTCTGAGAGGGGGAAAAAGGGATAGGAAGGTCATAGAGGGAAACAACACCCTCTGCATCCCTTCGGACAAATGTGGATCTGGAACAAAACCTTCTGAACACCCAGAAGTTGTGGGGCAGCTCCAGATCCATCCCTCAAGGCTTCAGGCTTATGTCCAAGGGGCGTGTGGATGCAGAGGAGTGGCTGATAAGTTGGGAGATAACTTGGGAGATAACAGGGATGGGGCAGGTTCCCTCAAGGTCCATGAAAGAAGGACAGACAGAAATGAAAGGTGAC
The DNA here is from genome assembly GCA_013390025.1 of Pitta sordida. Taxonomy (NCBI): domain Eukaryota; kingdom Metazoa; phylum Chordata; class Aves; order Passeriformes; family Pittidae; genus Pitta; species Pitta sordida. Next base: position 741,294 of record WEKX01005975.1, read on the forward strand.
AGTATGTCTCCACATCACCTTGGCACTGCACAGTGCAGAAGTTCTCTTACCTGTACCCTCAAGTGTCTTACTTGAGGGTCACAATACCCATGGTGGGATATTTGGGATGTTTTGAAGCCAAGAAGTGGGCAGGGGTGAGATGGGGTGAGGGCTGTCTCTTTGTCAGGGTTACTTAGGGTAGAGGTGAGGAGAGGAGGGGAGAGATCTGGAGGGTGTGCAGAGAGGAGAGGGGGTCAGTCTGGGACATCCTGCCTGGATGCACTCATGGTTTGCTGGCTTTGGGTGCGTGGGCAGCGACGCACCGATCACTTGCACTGTGATGTCCTTGCGGTCTGTTTTCTCATGGTAGCCCTCAGAGACATTGCAGATGTAGGTCCCACTGTCCTCCAGCTCTGCATTCTGGATGATGAGGATGGAGCGGATCTCGTGGGTGGATCCAGGAAGGAAGTCGGTCACTGGCTCCACAGCCTTCCCTGCCTGCACAACGGGGACAGGAGATGTGGTCTGAGGAGTCAAGAGCACGTTCTGCCATTGGAGCTATAGAGTGTGGCTCACAGGGAGAGAAGAGAAAGGGGTAGAGGACCCCAATCTCACTGCCACAGGGAACATGCAGTGATCAGAATCCATTGAAACACCCTTAATCCCAGGGTATCCCCAGCAGGCCTTCCCGTGTGGCAGCAGCAGCATCCCACAGCTTCTGCCATGGGATACATGGACGAGTGACTGCTATGGGATATCTGCGTGAAGGCTGGAGCTGCTGCCCAGAGCCTGTGGGTCTGGAGCACTCACCTGCTTGCGGGGATAGTCCCAGTTGAAGTTGACCAGCTCGTTGCCGCTCACGGTGCACAGCACGGTGACGTTTTCACCCTGCCGCACTATGGTCTGCACTGCACTGATGGAGACGTTCACAGATGACACTGTGGGACACGGGGGAGAAGGGAATGAATAGTGAAGGAAGGGATGAGTGGGCACCCAGTCCATTTATACTGGGTGGGCTGGTCCACTGGAAAGTCTCTTCCCTGAGGGATGGAGCTGACTCATAGGCAGAACCCATTCTCTAACAGAGGCAGGACTAAATCCAGCCTCCAAATTGATATGGGGTATCACTGAGGAGGCAGGAGGAGAGCTTTGGTGGCCCCTGCCTTTGGGCTGAAGCACACAAAGCAGGCACACAGCTATGCCAAGACAATGGCAGCTCACCCTGGATCCTGTAGACGTAGAAGGGGTCTGAATCCACCTCCTGGTCATCCACGAATGTCCGGCAGAAATAAGTCTTATCATCAAAGAAGCCTCTGAATCCCTGTTTTGGATCATAAGGAGCTGGGATGGGGATCTCCACCTTCTTCTCATAGAGGGTCACCTGCATCCGTGGGTCGGTCACACGGCATGGGATGACAGCCTCTGTGTAGCCCGTGATGAAGATGAAGGCCTCTTCAGAGGTGACTGTGGGGAGGAAGACTAGGGAGGGATCTGTGAGAGAGGGGGAACACTGGTTACAGAAATCTGCTTGAAGCTTAGCCAGGACTGCTCTGTGCTCCTCCAGAAATGTTCCAAAACAAGGCTCTGTCTCCACACTAGCAGGATCCCTCTTCCCATACTCCCCAAGGCAAAGTCAGGCTGCATGTTGTGGGCTTGTCAAACCTCTCCTGGGAGAGTGAGAGAGACCCAGTCCACTACGTGCCCCACCCCTTGTCCCAGCACACCACACATGGGCCTCTCCATGAGCTGGCATAGAAGAGACCTGCCATAAGGGCTTCCCCTGCAATTAGAGGAAGAATTTTGGGAGCCAGGTGATTGGAGACAGAGCAATAAGTCAAGACCCTCTTTCTCCTGACTTTTAAACCCCATGGAAAGGCAGAGACATACCTGGAACGTAGATGTACAGGGCTTTCCTCTCGGCTGGCTCTGGAGCCTGCTCAGGGCTGAAGGTGCACGTGTACTCCCCAGTGTGCTGGCCCGTCACGTTCCTGAGGGTGAGGTTGCTGACAAAGACACCATCCCTGTGCTCCAGGGAGGCAGCCAGGGGCTGATTATCCCGTTCCCAGACCAGTGGTCCGTCCCCGTAGCACAAGAGGGAGATGGTGCTGTGGAGGCCGAGTTCAAGCTCAGTGTCTGTGGGTTCGATGTGAAGCCTGCTGCCCCCGGACGCTGCCTCCAGCAGACCTGAGGGAGGAGGGAGATGAGACCACATTGGATTCCTCTGAAATCCAAGCAGAAACATGCTGGAGCACCACCTCATGCCAAAGCATTTGCTTTGTCAGCCTTTTTGGGGGGTTGGTGGTTTGTTTTTTTTTTAGTTTGTTCATTTTCAGTACTACCCAGTATCATCCAGATGGCTCAGGAGGGAGCTGGGACAGCTGTTAACTGGGGGGGTTGAATGGAACTGTGTTGGGAGGCAGCCATGGTGTGATGCCGCGTGCTGGATCAGCCCAGGGAGCATCTTTCATGAGGACAGGGACTGGAAGTGGCGTTGACCTGGGCCTCCTCCACATACTTGCCCACATTTTTGCCTTTTATGCATCCTGTGAGCTGCTCTAGGTGGCTCGAGGAGGTGACAGTCCATACAATCACACTGCTGACCCCAAAATGAGTGGGTCACTGTGAAGGCAGAGGTAGGTCTCAGATGCACCATCAAAGGCTTGTGAAAGCCACATATTTAGCAGGCAATGGGGAGAAGGGGACAGGATGCAATTCCCTGCTCTGCAGGGAATCCTGGAGGCCTCTCCTCAGGGTCAGGACACAGAGCAGGCTGAAACAATGTCAGTTTACAAGAGAGTGAAAAAGGAATGAAAGCAAAAGCTTGCAGGAAATCCTTTGGAAGCAATAGAGCAGGCAAGGTTTTCCTGAATGGCTCCCTGCGTCCCTCCCAGCTTCCTTGCTTCACTCTTTGCCCAGATGTCCCTGTGGGGCTGTGACATATGCTCCTCCCTGGTGTCCCCATGGGTGCACGGGGCAGCTGGGGACAGTCCCAGGGGCTGCAGCAATGCTGTGAACAGCCCAGGTGCCCTGGTGCCTTGCCATGAGGAGTTGTATATATGGGGTCTGGCCAAATCCCTTCTGCTGTGGGGGTGTCCATCATGTCCAGCTACTATGGGCTCTCAGGAAGGGCTGAGCACACCTGGCAGTGCTGCCCATGGAAAAAGATCATCTTCTACCATTCTGTGCATCACCATGAAGGAGATGGGGCGTTTATATCCATCCCACCACAGGACTGAGTCAGATCCAAGTGATTAGGAGGGACTGGAGCATCCTGTGCATCCCTGTGCCTCCCCACAGCACTGCCCCTTTCCTCCCCCTCCCCCTGGAGTGAGCACCCCAGGGCAGCATCCCAGTGCAGGGGCCCCCTGATCCTGCCCCCCTCCCCAGCCACGGCACTCACCGGTGACAATGAGGAGCCAGAGATGCGTCTTCAGAGCAGGGCACCGCATGGTGGGCTCTGGGCTTGGTGGCCAAATCCTGCCAAGAGCAAAGTGGGATGAGCATAGCACTCAGCAGAGGACGGATCCCTCGGCTGTCCCAGGAAGGTGGTCACTGAGCCCCCACCCAAGCCCTGGGCTCCTTTGTCCACCTCAGAAATCTCCCATTGCTTTCCAGTTTTCAGCCTGTCCCTCCTGTCAGGATCCCTCACGCTGGATCTGCACAAGGAGGAGTTTCTAAGGCATCTCCGTCTGGTAAACAAGGATTTATTTTGCTGGAGGCTCCACCAGTTGTGTCAACTCTTGCTCATCTCTGCTGGAAATGCCTCTCCCCCTCAGCAGAGCCCTGCCTGCCTCCCTCCCTCTGCTCTACCACTTGCCTTTTTTTTCCCTTAGTATTTCTTCCCTCAGTCCCAGTGAGATAAAACTTGCTAGAAAACAGATCCCACTCCAACCCTCCCACATTGTTTGCTCCTTCCAATGAAATGAAAGAAGCCTTGTCATGATACTTGATTGCTGGCTGGGGTTAAACCACGACAAGCCTGAAGAAACCCCACAAAATATGAATTTCTTGTATTTAACTTTAAAATGCATATAGTATTTAAGAGAACACTTAAGAATTTTTTTAAGTTAAAAATCCTTTTAATCAACATTTCTCAATAAATCTTTTCCACAGAGCTTTTTCAGCCCTCCCTGGAGCAAGCCAAGAGCCCAGAAGACACGAGGCCATATTTCCCTAAAAGCCCTGGGGTTTGGGGTGACAGTACCCCTCCCTCATCATGACTGCAGGGCTTGGGGTGAGTGTTTCTGAAAGCAACAGAGTAAGGGGAGAGGCTTCCCCCGAGCCAGGGCAAAGCTGGGGGGGAAATGAGTTCAGTAGCCCTGAACTTGGGGATGCTCCTGCACTGAGCTGAACTTCACAGCTCAGCCACAGCAACCGGGGGCTGAGCTCCTGCCCTGCTGCTGGGGCACCTCCCAGGGCAGACCCCGAGGAGAGGTGCCCTGTGATGCCAGCAGTGCTCTGGGGAGCTGCTCACCAGGCTCGGGGATGGTCAGTGACAATCTGGACTCGCTGATCTGGCCCCAGGAACCGTCTGGGACTGAGTTCCCTGCAGCCTCTTGGCCCTGGAGTGGCCTCCCGGTCTGCTTGGTGTTAAGGAGGAAATGGTTTTTAAATGACGTGCGTTTGTCAGATGTTTTTATTATTCTCTTGCTTTGGCTCAACGAAAGTCTGATCTATACCAGCAAATCCTTCCAGGTCTCCAGCTTATTCAGCAACTTCCCTCTCTCTGCTCCAGAAAAGCCCTCCATGACTCTCTCTCTCTCTCTCTCTGCATTTGCCAGAAAGGATAAGAGCACTTAGGGGAAGAGCTGAGGCTGGGTAGGATGAAAGGATTGAGGTGAAATTCAGGCCACAAACGAATGTGACCTCCCTGCACCCACCCTTAGAGAGCACCAAGCCTCAGGAGAGAGGAGGAGGACGGACAGCCTAACCTCTGCCCCCCAAGGCACTGAAGAACAATTACCTTCCTTTCCCAATTCTCCTTTACAGAGGTGTGTGATTCATACATTATTCAATGTTCAAGGTTGTAAGGACAACTGGGACCCTCTCCTTTCACCCCTCCCTGCCTGCACGCACAAATCAGGTTGTATGCCCCATCCCAACCCCCCAAATATCTGCCTGTAAGAGGCTAAGATCTTCCCTAGCCCACACCCAGCTTTTAGCTGCCTGTCCTGTTGGAGGTGAGACCTTGGCTTCCCCTTCCCACAGAGAGAGGTCTCTGAGTGATCTCTGCAGGATCACTGATGGGGCAAGGCTGGAGCTGGGCAGCAGGGCACGGGCGTGTGCCAGTGCTGGGCTGGCAGGGGTGTCGCTTCAGCGAGCAGTGAGAGCCCCACGGCCTCCGCCGGCTCTGCTCAGAGCTGGTTTTAATAAAGCTGCTGGTTTCACAGAAAGGCATTTCTCTTGGATATGCTTCCCAAGCAGAGTGGGAGGGTGGCAACGTCTTGCAGAGTGGTGACCTCTCCCTTGTTTGTCTGCTCCAGCCAGGGCTAGAGGCAGACTCGGAGACGCTGAGCTCTGCCCGTCCTGCAGGACACTGCCTTGCAGGACAAGCCTCTCTCTCCCTGTCATGGGGACACACGTGCTTGCATTTGTGGGTGCATACAGGCGTTTCACAAGGGATGCAAATATCATCAGCTCACTGCCTGCCTTGAGAGCACTTGTTTCTCTCCCCTCAATCCCAGCTTTTGTTCTCAGCAGGAGCTGTAAGCGCCATTGTGAGTGCCAGACAAGGAGGGGCAACCCCATTCAATGATCCAAAATCAGGCACCCAGACATCATCCCAACCAGGCACCCAAACACAGGCACCTACACGATGCTTCCTCCCACCCCTATAGCTTAACGGGGTTCCATGGACCCCACAGACTCCCACATTCTTCCCAAAGGCCAGAACCTGAGTATTTCTAAGCCATGGGACCATTTGCCTCCACCCATCCTGACATGATCCTGGAGGCCAGGGAGCTCCTGCAGCAATGCCATGTCCAGTGCCTTTCACTCAGCCCTGCAGTGCCAAGGTGACATCTTAGCCCTCCATCCCCACGTTATACGCCTCACCACCCTCCCCTCCCTGCCTGCACGGGTACAGACCATCCCTCTGCCCCCCTCTCTGTCTCTGTGATTTGAGGTTAAGCCAGTCCTGGCCAGGCAGGGAAGAGAACTTTTCTCTCGAGCTGTGCTGTTTATTATTCTAAAGGAGGAATTTGGCTGGGAGAGGAGACAGGAGGTCGGCTGGCTCGTAGGGCAGCCAGGCTGGCTGGGTGACACAGCCCCACACCACATTCTGCCCCATATGCCTGTGGGATGGCTGTGCTCTCCTGGGGGCTCAGCCAAGGGCCGTGGGGGGAACCGGCTCCCCACCAGCGGGCACAGACCCACACTGCTGCCCAGCAGGGACAGAGCTGGGCACCACCACACCAAGAGGGACTGAGGGGGGGTGGTTTGGAGTCCAAACAAGACACAGATACAGGGAACTGTCCCTGCCCGGTGACACAGCCACTGTCTGTCCTTATCTCCCCTCTGGAATCACACCAGCCTGGCCGAACAGGAATGCATCCAGTGGCCACTCCTCCTGCGGACGTCCAGAGCAGAGAGCAGAGCGGGGTTTGCAGCCGAAGTGAGGAGATCTGAGCCAATCCTGGGGCCTCCTGCTTTGCCAGACCACTGCCACAGTGGCCAAGTGTCCCGTGGCTGGCTAGGGCCAGGCACTGCTGGAAGCCTGACTGACCATCTCTAGCCTTGCGCACTTGCAATAAGTTTCGTGGGGCACTGGAATAAACGGGATCACCCCGACACCCCCGAAGAGCAGCAGAGCTGAGCAGCGGGCACCCCAGGGGCTGATCCCATGGACACAGGCAGGAGGGCCAGAGCAGAGGTCAAACAGCACGGCCAGGGCTGTGGCTGTGCCAGGACTGGGATTCAAGTCTCATGATTCCACATCTCATGACTTCGCAGCTTCTCCAGAGCAGCCCGCTCCCATCTCTCCTGCATCCCAAATCTGATGACAGCTCAACTTTCTCCTCCGCCTCCTCTCCCACTCCCTCGCTCGTTCGGACGGGGCCGATGCCTCTGTGGCTGATGAACTCGGACAGGAATTTCTGCAGCACGAGCAGGGCTACGCCCAGGGGTTTTGATGCAAAGAGGAGCAGTATCCAGCCTCTGCTGGGGATGGCACCATCTTCAGGGAGAACCATTCCCTCAGCCACCTCTGCTGCTCCTTGCACCTCACAGTACCTTGCCAGGGAGCTCAAGCATCACCAAACCTTACTGATTTATTGCCGCTCCGCCAGGCCAGATATCTCTTTAAGGATTCTAGGAAGCCAAAGATGCCTGAAGCCCAAAATATGTTGTGTGGGCTCAGTCTTGATACTCTTGGGTAACAGCACAAGAATTTCCTCTGACTTTGCTCTGCATTCCCTGCCACACCTCTGAGTCCCCTTCCCTCTGCGCTTGCTCCTGTGACACCGGGCAGAGGTGCTGCATGCTGGCCCTGCCCACGGGGGCATCTCATCTGACAGCCATGGAGCAGTGGAGGGGTGAAGCCAGGCCTCTCACACAGCCGCCAAGCCTTTCTCTTCCTCTGGATTTCTATTTCTAGCCCCTTTTCTTGCAGGCTGCGCTTCCAGGCGCTCCCACAATGCTCGATGGCCCCACCGTCCTGCCAAGCCGGCAAAGGGACATCTGGTGCAAATTAGCGGGAAGTCAAATACACTTTATTTCTTCTTTGTCTAAGCACATCTGAGTCATTAAGTGAGATCGTGGGTGCCCGTATGCCATCAAAAATACCCTGTATGGACCCCATGATCAATCCCACTCACAGCCAGGGAGCAAAGGCTTCTCCTGGCAGGGGGAACGGGACACCATCTCCCGCTTTTGAAGGTAAAAAGCTCCCCAAGAAAAGGCTGGTGACCCCTGAAACCCAAGCCTTTCTTGTCTAGCAGTGAAACTCCTTGGCTTGTCCTGTTTTCCTCTGCCACCCTCCCTCTGGCCTCTGCAACTGCTTCTTTCCCACCCTTTAATCTAAATAAAACTGAGTGGTTGGTGTTTTTTTTTCCTTTGGCTGGAATTGTCCAGAGTTGCAACATCTCTCCTCTGGGGTCCCTCGGCTCCCATGACACTGTGTTTACTCATAGGCCAGATTATCATCACGGAGCCCTTTTTCTTTTTCCCAGCAAATGGCTGGAGTTAGGCAGGGCACACACATGGGGAGCCTGTCATCCCAAGACCCATAAACGGCTGCTGATAAAACGCAGAGGTAGGAAATCTGAAACCAGGCTGAGGAGCAGCTGGGCTGGGGAGTCCCTGTGCTCCACACACCACCCCTGCCCCAGGAGCGAATACCTAGGGGCAAAACCCTTCTCATCTGGCCACTTGCCAGTGCTAAGGGGGCCCTGAGGCTTTACCCAGACACTGGAGAGACTAAGGGATGCTGAGGGCCCTGGGTACCCGTTCGCAACGTGCTGGGTCTGGGGGTTTGTTCCAGTGAGAGAAAGCTGAGGTTCTGCAAGCACTCACAGGCACTTTCACTAACGCCAGAACACTCCAAGAGGTTTTGTGAGACTGTGAAGATGTAACTAAAGCCACAACCCTGGTATGGACCAAGCTCTCCAGGACATGGGCAAAGCGGGGGCAGATGCCACTTTCTGTGGCAATACAACCCCAGGGACACTGTGCCCACAGGTTGGGCTCTTCTGCCTGCCTATGAGGTACAGAGTAGGACTGGCACGACCAAAGCCCCTACCCAGGACCCCCGATGGTGGTTCCCAGCCTTGGCAGCACCTGCAGGAGGTGGTTGTGTGGCCATGAGGGTCCTGGAGCAGATGGCAGGGCCTGAGCTGGCACAGCCATCCTCCTCCAGGCCAGTCTGCCACAGGCCATCGGGGGTTTGACAAAATCCGACAGAAAGCCAAAAATAAGGACCACTACACTAAAGCAGGGTGGGGAGACTGCCGGGGAGGATGACAAGTCCATACTGAGCCTCAGCAGGGTGATTCAGCAGCCCTGGGGTCAACCATGCGAGGAATGGAGTGGGTTGGCGAGTCCCACGCAGCCCCCTTTGACCATGGCCATCCCCCCTCCCTGAACGACAGGGCACCACAGCGTCCACACACACAGCCCAGCGAATGTCCAGCGATGGGGTCTCCCTCACACAGCACAGGGGGACATGGGACCAGGGTGAGCCCTGCACTCTCACCCCAATACCCTCCGCTTTCCCGCTATGTGTTAAGCCCATGGGAGACAGAGGAAACGAGTGACCCATTTAGTGCGAGTTCAGAATAAAAAGAAACATCTGCTTGGAGAGGAGCCAGTGTTATAAATAATCCCCCAGCCCCGAGTGATGGTATTCGTGGCCCTTTGGGCTGCGCATGCTCCCCCGCTTCCGCTTTGGGAAGAAAAGGCCAGAGCCCGGGGGCTGTTCCCAGGAGCCTGCGAGCTTGGCCTGGACTGTGGGAAAACCCTGGGTGAGGACCAGGGCTCACCTGGCACTGGGGAAGGAGAGATGGGGGTGTTGGGAGGAACGGCTGCCATGTGCCAGGCAATGCTTGGATGTCCCCGGCTGTCCCCCCAGCCTCTCACCCCAGTCGAATCCTGCCTGCCTGAGTGCCAGGGCCATGGTGGTGCTGGGACTGGTGCAGTGGTGCTGGGGACTGGCCAGCATTTTGGAGCACAGCCCTGAGTCTGGCACTGGGCACGATGGGATGCTCATGCTGGGTGTGGGGAGCAGAGCTCTGTGCTCAGCCCTTGCAGTGTGATGACCCACTGGGAGAGGCACAGATGTGTCCCCTGGGGGCATAACAACCCTTCCCAGTGCTCCTCTCCAGCAGGATGCTGAAGAGAGCCCAGCTGGGGCTGCCTATGACCATCCCCTCACTTCTCCGTTACCCCTGGCAGCAAAGGCATTTTTGGGAGAATACACCACGCTACTTCGTAAGTGTGTGAGCAATGGGAATTATGAACATGGTTGCAGGACACCTAAAACACAGACCAGGACCCAGGCACATTCTGCATTTCTTCAACACCGGCCCCTCCAAGCCTTGGGGCTGGCTGGCATCAGTGACTCAAGGAGTTCTCTGACCTCTGAACCCCCAAACTGGCATATCTGGGAGTCCCAGCTCCCAGGCACATGGGGCTGCATGGGATTTGCTTATCTGCGCAGAGCCCATCTGCTTGCCTGCTGCTTTTCCCCACCCCAATGGAGAGTGAGAGAAGCAAGAGCTATGGGAGCAAAGTCAGATACTGTCTTGGCTCTTCATCCCATGTCCTGGCACCCCCATGGCTTTCCTCACTCTTATTCCAGGGCTGCCAGAAAGCCGTGTTTGCCTTCCTGCAGCGATTCAAGGGAAGCACTCTCCTCTGGTATGAACAGGGAGAAACCCAGTCCTCAGCAGCCTGCACCTCCATCACGGGCTCATGGCAGCTGGTTGAGGGTGGCCACTATGGTGGGGCCAGGGCTGGTGCCAAAGGTCCCATCTGGCTCTAATTAACCACTAATCAGCTGCAAGAGGGGGGCAACAGAGGCAGGATGACAAAATGAGCCATCCAGAGCCTCAGTAGGATGCAGAGGCTTTACAAAGCTCCAGGAGCAGGCAGGGTGTTGTGGTTTTACCAGCCCCACATGCCAGCAAAGAATGAGCAACCTGATCCTCTTGTGAATACATTTCCCTGACACTCGAATCAGTGGAGGAGGAGATAATCTCTGTGGATGCATTGGCTCTTCTTGGCTGCCTGTGAGGGACCCAACCTTAATTGCTTTGTTCTGGGGTTTTAGGCTCTCGTGGCTGGGATTAGGCACTCACCAGCTCTGTGGTCAGGGCACCCTGCGCCTGTTTGTAGGACCCAGAGAGGAGCCTGGCACCGAGCCAGGGTTGGAGAGGATGGGGCTTCGTAGTGCTGGGTGTGAAGGACAGAGGCTGCTTTCAGAGGGGGCTGGTTTTTTGGCCCTGTTACTTGTGGATTTCTTAGAGGGAACAAAACACAACTTCTGGTGAAGCTCTTGGTACTGTGGGCACTGGGCACATGTGGGGCAGGAAGGTCGGATTGGTGGCACTCTGCACCAGGAGTGGGGTACCGAGGTGGGTAACCTGTTGCTGCCTGCAAGGTCCTTTATAACCCTTCTTCTCAGTCATGGAGCAGAAATCAGCTCCCATCTGCACCCGTGCTCTGCAAACAGCCCTGACCCCCAAAACCTGATAGAATCTCTGGAGGAGAAGCAGAGGCAGGACTTGGCACCAGCAGCTGCCAGCACCCCCTGCCCTCCCCTGAGCACAACTTTAAAATGGGCACCGAGTCCTGCTCCTGAATCAGACCATATTCTCCCAAACAGCTCCCAGGCTGGAGAAGGAAACTTGGCAGCTGCCTGTGGGGAAAGAGGAGGGGACTCCTCTCGTGATGCCAGCAGCGCTCGGCCCTGAGCAAAGCGGTGTTTCTGTTCTGCCACCATTGCTTGGCAAAGGCTGAAACCAAGGTGACTTCCAGTGTGGGAGTGGAGAATGAACTTGCAGAGTGCAGGGCTCGAAATGGTGTATTTTCTGCTGGCAGCAGTTCAGACAAACCCACAAGCAAACATATTTTTTTGTATAAATAAGACAGTGTGTCTCGCCAGTTAAAGCAATTCAAACATGAATGTAGCAATTTAACTGGTGCCAATTGCTGTGTCTTGGTAGCATTAAGATTTCAGTCACAGACTCTTTCACATGGTAGATGGGCCGGAAGAGGGAAGGCAGAGGGAGCAGCAGGATGGGGCTGAGGGGCAGGCTGGCCCATCTTCTTTTGCTTCAAGAGCCCTGTCCCCCTGAACAGCCCTATGCTGCCCATGGGGATCTCCCAATCCCCTTTCATAGCAAAGAGAAGATGCCTTCCTTCTCCATCTGTCTCCCGGTGTGCAGCCCAGGGTTTGACAGCCAGCACAGCTTCCTGATAGATCCCTGCACTCTCCAACACGTCCCTGCTCCAGCCCCTGCACCTCACAGGATCCTCTCAGCCCCACCACACACTGGCTCTTGCCAGGTACAGGGATGGGTGTTAGTGGAGTTGGGGCTGGATGAGCAGGTGTCCCTGCAAACATGGCCAGGGCAGAATGACTCCATCCACGGGTGTGAGACAGACACCACACACTACACCATCCTGGCACCAGCCTTTCTGTGGGAGATCTGTGAGCTCCCTGCTTCCTGTACAGGCTCTGCACAGCCACGATCCTCTGGCTCTGCTGGTCAGGGGTTGCAAGGGAAGGGTACAAACACAGACTGGGCCTTGTGTCCCCAGGGATGATGGAGTGTTAGGGTGCCAGGGGCAGTGCACCACTGTATGAACCCTGCTAGCAGGCTGAGGATGAAGGACCCCCTTGCTCAGCACGACTCATTCCAGCACCCCTCTGAGCATCCCCAACATGTGTCCCTGTCCCTGTCCCAGCCATGTCTGCTCCTTGTCCTCCGTGGTGTCAGGAACGTGCTGCCCTAACAAGAGTAGGTGACCCAGTGGGAGCAGAACAGAACAGAGGTGTGCTTGGCCTGGGGACCCTAATTAGGCAATAGAGGAAAGAAGGAGGGGAAACAACAAACCCTAAACCAAGGCTCGTTATGTCCAATTTGCCTGGCGGAGCGGAAGGAGCCTCCTGGAGCTGCTCCAGCCCCTCAGGAAACAATACCCAGTCTATACCCTTCCCTTGCAGCTCCTCTCCAGGGGATTTCTTTGCCTTGGTTAAAGTACAAACAAACAAACTCCACGACGTGTTCAGCTCCAATCTTCCCTCGCAGGGATAGGATCCATCCAGCCAACCCTAAGCCCAAACAATCCCCAGCTCCTTCCAGCTCTGGGCCAAAGGCAGCCCCAGCTGCCAGAGCCAGTGGCTGTGCTCCCATGGGATTTGGTCACTGCACAGCTCCTCTGCTCTCTGCCCTTTGCCCCTCCATCCTGGGAAGATGCTCTGCTGGAGCCTGACTGTATGGACACCGTTGCAATCCCATCCCACTTCAGCACAGCATCAGGAACTGCAGGGAAAGGGGACCAGGCACAGAAGTTCCTGCCTAGACCCTTTGGCAATGGCCCGTCACTTGGGCAATGCCACAGCCAGCAAACATGGTCCCTTCTTGCATGGTACCACTCCCACACCTAGAGAGCATTCCTTAACCTCAGCTCTCCTCTGGTGCTCACTAAGAATATCCTCTCTTGCCCTAATCCTGCAGATGGACTCAGTGCCCTCCTCTCCCTAACAGAGTTGTTCTGAATGCCTTGGAAATCCTGTCACAGACCCATCAAAAATAAGCCTGAAAGGCATCATGGGGTCACTGTCCTGTTGCAGTGCCCAGCTAGAGCTTTGCCTGACATATCCTTTGAGACCCATGGGGCTGAAAGTACCCAGCCTTCAGTCTTTAGACCTACAGACATTTCCCCTAAAAGCCCTTTTCTCTCTGTGATGACCTTTCCCGTGCGCAGTAGTTGCTCTGGGACAAGCATAGAGTATCACAGCATCCCTTTCCACCAAAAATTCTGCTTTGAATGACACCCACTCAACAGGTGAATGCAGGAACTGGATGCTCTGAGCCCACCCTGAGAGCACCAAAGCCCTGCAGGCCATGCAACCCCCTGTCCCTGGGCTGTCAGAGCTCTGTGGTTCAGCACAGCTTCTCTCCAGACCAGCTCCATCCTGCTGGAGCCCTCAGCTCAGGACACCAGAGGAGCTGCCCACATCAATGCCTAGAAGGGTTTTACCAGGCTCTCTCCCTCTGGTACTGAGCACACCAATGCACAGAACGTGAGCAGGGCTTGCAGATGTCCCTCTGCACCTCATCCTGGCCCCAGGCACATGAGTCCTGCCACAGGAACAGACCAAGGTGGTGTGGTCCTTGGAGCACCCTGCGTTTCAGGATGGCCATGGATGTGTTTGGACAGGCTGACACTGGGCTGACATTGCCCTGCAGTGGGGCACACTCATGTCTCTAAAGGATGTTTCACTGGAATAGTCTGAGCAGCCTGTTCCACCCCCCACCCCACAGTCACTGGACAGGGAGAGCCAGGGCAACCCCCCGAACCAGGGAGAGGCAGAGATCATCTCAGCCCTCCTCTCGCAGCAGTGGGGTCCTCACTTTCTGCATAACAACCGAAGCATCCCCTTGACTCCCCTCCGCCATCCCAGTCCAGGACCTGGGGGGAGCTGATGGAATGGCTTTTCCCACGGGATGCCACCAAGCTTGGCTCTTCACCAAACACCACCTCCTCAGGGCTTGGTGGGGTGTTTTGGGGTGCCAACCCTTGCAGGGGAGCAAAGCCTGTTCCAGAATAAGTGGCCTGGGTCAGGGAGAAGGTCTTTGGGGTCCGTACCAGCTCCAGTGTGAGGTTTCCCCACCGGAGACCCGGAGCTGAGTTGGCACCCGAGTGGGCGATGGGAGAGCTTACCTTGGGCAGGGTCCCACCAGTCGAATGCCGGTGCTGCACGTCCCACGGGCGCTGGCCGCCCCGAAATTCCTTGCTCTCCTCCTCTGCACTCTATCTGCTGCCTGCTGAGCCTCCCTGCCCTCCCAGCCTTCCCCAGCTGGCAAGGCTTTTCCACTTAAAGGCGAAAGAGAGGGAGAGAAAGAAATGAAGTGCAGGGGAGGAGGGGAAAAAAAAATAAAATCAAATCAAAAGGAGAGGCAAAGCTGTGCCAGGGCTGGGCTGCAGCCAAGCCCCCGCTCTGCTCCTCTAGTGCATCTCAGCCGTGCCCTGGGCAGCCCCAGCCCAGCTGCCAGGGGGTGCAGCCACCTCGGCCCCGGGTGTGGAGCAAAGCCCTGGGCCGAGGGATGTGCACGCGTGTGTGTGTGCGTGTATAAATAAAAGGGACCTCGGGAGGAGGAGAAGGGGGGAGGCCGCCTCACCAATGAGGAGCGGAGCTCCTCCGACTTCCTCCCTCCACCCTCTGCGGGGACCCTTTGCAGAGAAGAAGTTGCGATTAACGCCCGGCGGACGAGTGCGATGGGAGGCGGGGGGGGGAATTAAAGGGAGGAGAAGCCAAAGTGGCTGCGAGGAGAGGGGAATTCTGCTCCGGGCTGCGATGGGGTGCGCGGTGAGCGCTCAGCTAACGGGAGACAAAAGCAGCCGGACCAGCCCGACTATTGCCTCCTTAAACCGGAGGGAAGGAGCTCCTCTCTCTCCTTGTGTCTGCTTTCAATTCTGGCCCTTTTCCTTGTTCTCTTTTTCTTTTCTTTCTTATTTTTCCCTCAATCCTCCCCCCACCCCCACCCCACCCGTTTTCTTTTTTTCTTTTTTCTTTTTTTCCCTTTCTCAGGATATGAGGGGATGTTTAGAAAATCCGCTGCCCACGCCAGCAGCTGACTCATGTTTTTATTAAAGAAGGCCTGTACTGAAGGGGCTCCACGTATTCCCCGTGGATTCTCCCTGTGCTGTGCCGAGCTGACACGGCTCCTCCTGCCCCACCGACCCCCGGCCGACCACGGACCCTCAGGGACCACCAACGCACCCTCACAACTCTTCTCCAGTTTGGAAAAGGGGATAAAAGGTCTTACACAACTGGGATGCTGTGGCAGAGAGTGGGTTTCGTTTGGAATTCCGGGATGTTGGGGCTGCTGAGGCACACAGAGCTGGGAGAGGTGGTGAGGGTTTTCACCTCAGCCACGCCATCACCTCAGATGTCCTCCACCCCTCCTGCCCTTGGGAGAGTGGAATCCAGATGATAAAACAGCTTTAAATCCTCCCCACACCTTGATGAGTTCAAAGTTCTGTGAATCTCTCAACAGGCAGAACATTATCGTTTGTCCCAAAGGGGATTTATTTTTTTCAGCATTGTAATAAGGAATGGAGGGTCTTCGGATCAAAACTGCCTTTTGAGCCATCAGTTTTTGCTCGTGTTTTCGTCTTGGGGGTGCTTAATGGTGGTCAGGTGCCTGACAGCCTCTGGGCAGCCCTGGGCAGATGGATTCCCCAGCTCCAGACATTGTGGTGGCCACGTGTCAGGGAGACCCATCAGCCCCCCCAAGAGCTGAGAGAATCTGCTGTGCAGAAATGGAGCCAGCGAGCATGAGAGCAGCTCATGTGGGGGGCAGGTGGCAGGGAGGACGTGCTGCACACATGGCTCTTCCCGGCACTTTTCCCAAGGGATGAAGACGTGTCTGACGGGTCCCTGCGCACGGACATGACGGGAATTGCTCAGCAGAGCTATTTCCTGGCAGTGTCCCCCCTGCAAGGACAGCACCACTGCTCCTGACAGAGAAACCCGCTGTACAATCCTGCTGGGCTCCTCACTGAGGGGTGAAGAGGGGGTGGAAAAGCCAGCATGGGTCGTGTTTGAGGGCAAAACATCTGTAGTCTGCCTTGGGACTTATTTCCCCCTCTGCTCATTGCAAACAGATGAAACTAATGCCTCCTCTGGGCTGGGAGCAGAGAGAACCTGGACAAACAAAACCTTCTCCCAGGAGAAGTCTGCAAAGGCCAGCATTCCTTGTTTTGGGATGATGAGAGGGCCCTGGAGAGCCCACAGCATCCCAGCAAGCACATGGCAGCCTGTGTGTGCATCCCCAGGGAGCTTCTGGGACCGCACATTTTGTTTAGGAACAGCACGTTGGGGTTACAGCAGCTCCTGGGAAAGGTCAGCTGGGAGGAAGCACCGAAACCAGAGGGACTCGCTTGTGCAAGTGTGTGGGAGGAGGGCAGCAGCTCTGTTACTTCAGCCTCATCACCCCTTCATTGCTCACCTCTATTTTTGGTGCCTGCACCCCTGTTCGTGGTGCTGCAGGACTCAGTGGTCCCCCTGGGGCCGGGACAGCTGCAGTATGAGATGCCAGACCACTCTCAGATGGAATTTCCACCCTCAACAATCACCATAAAGTGCTAAGAGGGTCTTGAGGCCACGTAGTGCAGCATCTCTGCTGGGGAAATCAGCCACTGAGTCAGGGACACTGCAGGGTATTTGGTCTGCTCTGGCATCAGCCGGATTAAAGCAGCTCTTTAACCTCCTGCCCCGTTCCAGGCAGAGCTGGGACCAGAGAGAACAGCCCGTATTCCATGGCTGGGGTGGAGGAGAGACACCAGAACCAGGTGACCCAACATGACAGTGGGAACAGCCATGCAACAGGTCCCATGTGGCAGCAGGTGTCAGGCAGGTAGGAAAGAAGCAGCAGATGTCGGCCTTTCCCACTTCTCCAAATGTTTAACGAGGGCCAGATTTGCCCCGGTTTTGGTTTCTTCAAGTTTCTATCAACTCCGAGTCAGCCCAGGAATTTCAGTATCGCTCTGATGTGGTGTCAAGCCGCAGACCACAAGAGAGGAGCAGCGGGTGCCAGGGAGCACAGCACCACATCTGGGCAGCCCATCTGGTGTGGCAGCTGCCAGCACTTGCTCCTGGCTGAATGCAGCTCTTGGGGCCTGGGGACATCTGCACCGAGGCTTCATCCAGCCTCTCCAGAGCTCCATCCAGCCTCTCCAGAGCTCTGCCCTGGCCACCGGAGGAGCTGCTCCCCTGTGCGTGCTCCTGCTTTGCCAGGGTGGGTGACAGCAGTGCCCAGGAGGAAGGGGAGGCAAAAAGTGCTGGGCTTCTTTGAAAGTGGCCCTGTGTGTGAGCACAATGTGCTGGGGAGTGTCGTGGGCTAGGGAGTGCCCTGCAGCACCAGGAAGGCTGTCTGTGGACACTGCAGGGTGACAGTGGTGTCAGGGGGTAGCACTGGGCCATACATCATATGGAGCTGTGTCCCATTCCTTACATTCCCTGGGTTCAGGCACTTGGAGGAGGCAGTGGTAGAGGATGCTAACCTGCTGCCTTTCCTCACCTCGGGGCCTTTCCAGCCCCATCCCACGCACTCCTCCTAACCCCCACGAACCTTGGTATTAAATGTGCTCGGCAGAGCCCCGGGAGGCAGCCACAGGCTCCTGGGTGAATGCTAATAACGATGCCGTCCTGTCGCCCCAGACTTTCCCACACATCTGCAGCCACTTAATGTGGGAATCGTTAACCCTCTGCTTACACAGTGCCTGAAACGCAGAGTGAACCGCAGCCAGGACACTCCTCACCAGTGCAGGGGGAATCACATCCCTGCAGGGCCCACATGTGCTGGAAAGTGGTGAGGGATGCCAGCATGTGTCCCAATGCCCTCTCGAGGATAGCCCCAAGATTTGTGGCATTTGCATTTGCTGGGAAAGCTGCTCCAGACCCCAAAGACAGGGAGAGGGGAGCTGTCTGGCAGTGCTGGCAGGACATCCATTCAGGCTTTCCCAGTCCTGCACCCGTCTCTCCAGGGACTAGCTCTGCAGACCTTGCTCAGTACAGGGACACAAGTGCCAGCACAGGTGTGGTTCAGGCATCTGGGAAGAGCCAAATGGCTCACAGGAGCCTGCAGTGGAGCTGATGGAGATGGGGTGAGAGGGTTGTATTGATATCTCCATTGTGAGAGGAGTTGTTCTCTGGTAATTCAGTGGGGGGGTCTGTTCTTGCTCCATGCCTCCCTTGCCTTGTAGGATGCTGCTCCAAAGATGTGTGACAGGAATGATATAAGGGAGACATATTCTGCTCTTCCTTTCCTCTTGCTGTGGGAGAGCAGCAGAAGAAGTTAGGGAAAGACAGAAAGGTGATGGCTGGACCAGAATGTGTGGGGCCATGCAGCTCTGGGATGTGCTGGTCTGAAGCCACAAATTTGCCTTCAGGAGCAATCAGAGCTGGAGGGAGGGGAGAGGTGGTGGGGCAGGAGGCTGTGGGGGGAAGAGGAGTGAGTGAGGGCATCTACTTGACCTCTGTCGACATCTCCTGCTGAAACCATGGTGGAGTTCAGAGCAAGTTGGGGGACAAGGCAGAACTTGGTTTCCCAGACTGAGTGCCTCCTGCATGGGAGGAGGAGGTGATGGGATGGTCTCCCTGTTCCATCTGAGATAGCTGCTTGCCGTCTGGCCCTGGGGACCTCCCAGCCTTCCTGCTTCCAGGAGATGGCATCACTCGATCATGGATAGCAGAACCAAGCCCCAGGGAGCATAGAGGGAGCCCTGATTATTCTCCCTCTCGGCTGCCTCTGCCTGGTTTCTGTCAGTAATATCCGACCTGAATGACCAGCAGGAGGTCCCCAGGCTGGCTTTGGTACTGGGGGTCTCTAGGGTGGGTGGAGGGGGTACTGCCAGCTCCTGTCATCCAGCTGGGGACCCCCAGGGGCTTTGGTAGTCATGGAACCCCAGTGTGGGCAGCATCCTGGGGCTCTGAGGATCCCCCTTCAGCCCCAGCTGATCAGCTGAAATACTCTGGGGGAACCCATGGAAGGGAGAACACGAAGGGCTCCTCACCCGGTTCTTCCTCGGCATAAACTTTACCAGCTGTAACCCCCACTGCTAATAACCGAGTCAAAAAAAGGGAAAGAGGGAAGTTATTGCTGGTAGATCTTTATGGCCTGATTGTCTTCCTCTGCCCCCTGTGCCCGCACTGAGGGAGGGAGTTCATGACTCAGCTGTTCTCGGGCACCTGGCGATGCTGTGCCAAGCTGAGCCTGTCGCCTGCTGTCCCCTGGGAGGTGTAGGGTGCTGCCCCAGAACCCCAAACCCCACCATCCCCAGCAGCTGCCTGAGCCCTTGGCCTTGGCTCCACAGGATGAGAAAAGGGAAAGGGGGGTCTGGGCTGCCCGTCACTGGCTGCAGGAAGCAGCCACTGGCAGGAGTAACCCCAGTCCCTGAGATGCAGCCACCCCTCGAGTGAGACCCGGCAGCCACCTGCATTTCTCTGAACTTCCCACCATCCACTCAGGGGGGGAATTTTCTTATTTTCTTCTCAGCCAGCATCTCTTTGCTGAAGGGAGGAAGAGGAGGTGTAAGGTGGCTTTGTCTCTCCTGTTTACACAAAGCCAAGTGCTGACACCTTGGGAAAAATCCAAGATGGATGGATTTGGATGGATTGGAGAAGTCTCAGAGCCCAGGGCTTCCTGTTGTGTCCATGGTGAGGACATTTTCCCTGCACACACACTGCCATCTGTCCTGCTCTCTGACACTGGGCTGAACTTTGCCGTCAGGGTTGGAGGGGTGGGTTTGCCTTTGGATGGAGGAAATGCACGGGGACCCAGAGCCTTCCCTTCCCACCAGCCCCACTTTGCCAAACAGGCAGGTGCTGCCACTGGGCACAGGAAAGCCCCATCCACAGCAAGAGTTTGGTGTCCCCCAACGTGGGGACAGAGCACAGGCCCCTGCCCACAGCTGGGTTTAAATACAGGGTCTCAGCCCAAGGCCCCCTGCTCCTGGGGTACAGATGGTGGTGGGCTCCTTTGGGGCATCCTCCTGGGTGACACCTGTGATGCCCTGGTGTCCCCAAAGCTGGCTTCTACAAAGGGACCACACCTGGTGGCACGGGGAGAGTTGTGGGGTGGTGACAGCAGAGGGGACATGATGTCCTCGCTGCTCCCCGGGTTCACCCACCACCTCGCCCTCCTCGCAGCCAGGGGTGGGAGGTTCGAACTCGTCCCCCCTCACCCGCTGGGGTTCCTGCACTTTGAAATGCAAACCTGCCTTTCAATGCAAATGCTGCGAGAGGTTGGGCCCAATAAAAGCCCGTGGGCAGGGAGGTGCCTGGCCCCAGGACAGGCTCCCCAAGGCGCCCAGGTGAGCGGCGGGGAAGGAGGGGCGGCCGCCTCCCCGCCAAACCCAAGCGGCCGCAGTCGGGGCTCGGCGGCACAGCATGTGCGCGGGGCCGGCCGGGGAAGATGTACGTGGGCTACCTGGTGGATAAGGACACCAACATGTATCCCAGCCCCGTCCGGCATCCCAGCCTCAACCTCAACCCCCAGAATTATGTGCCGGGGCCGCCCCAGTACTCGGACTTTGCCAGCTACCACCATGTGCCAGGGATTAACAACGACCTGCACCACGGGCAGCCGGCAGCCGCCTGGGGGTCCCCCTACACCCCTGCCAAGGAGGACTGGCATTCCTATGGGACCGCTGCGACGCCTGCCACTGCCAGCCCAGGGCAGTTTGGATTCAGCCCCCCAGATTTTAACCCCATCCAGCCCCCGGGCTCTGGACTCCTGCCTCCACCCATGAGCAGCTCGGTCCCCCAGCTCTCCCCTAATGCCCAGAGACGCACCCCATATGAGTGGATGAGGCGCAGCATTCCCAGCACCAGCAACAACGGTAAGGAAACCCCCAGCCCTGCACACTTGTGCCGCCCTTGGTGCAGAGGATCCCTGGGCTGGGAGTCCCGTGGGTCCGGGTCCTTCTCTGTGGCTCTCCCTGCACGGGGACTGCAAGAGGCACAGCAAGCTTGGCCTGCCCTTGACACGGTACTCAGTCCCCAAAGAGCAAGGGACGCCACCACGGAGGTGGCAGGGGCTGAGGATGGGCAGGGAGGGTGCTGTCCTTCCGCGTTGGTGGCAGCTGGGGTTACGTGGTTGGAAAGTCCTTTTCCCCATCTGGTCTCTGCCCTGGCACCCCTGTCCTTGCCTGTGGCCACAGGGTAGGATGGGCAGACTCGGACCCGTGGGGGTGTTGGATGGGGAGTCTCATGCAAGGGTGAGTGTGTGGGGATGTGGCTGTGAGTGTGAGGTGTCTAGGTGTGAGCCCATGTGCAGTGTGTGTGCACAGGTGTGTGTGCAGGGTGCCTTACACTGTGTGAGTGTATTTGTGTGTGTTTGTGAAGGGAAGTTACTGTGTGTATGCAAACACCTGTTGCGTGTGTGTGTGTACATGTAAGGTGGATCAAATGAAGTGCTACAGGCTCTGTGTGTGTGTGCAAGGCACACGAGCAGTGTGTGTGTGTGTGTGTGTATGGACAGTGTCACTGGGGGGGGTTATGTGCTCAGTGTGTGTGTGCGGGGGGCTGTGTGTGCAGGATGGTACCATGCACGGTGTGTGTGCAACAGGCAGCGTGTGTGTGTGTGTGTGTGTGTGTGCAAAGTGTTGGGGACAGTGACACATGGAGGGTGGGTGTGGGTGCAGCACGCCATGGGTGGGTGCTGGGCACTGCAGAGGAGGGTGCCCTGGTTCCTGTGTTTGCTGCTGGCGTGGGCACCAAGCGGTTGTGCTGTCCCCAGGGTCCTGTCCCCATGTCCCCAGGGTCCTGTCCCCATGTCCCCGGGGTCCTGTCCCCGCTGAACTCCTGACCTGGAGAAAGCGTCTGGGTGACCCCAGCCCCCTGCCCGCCCTGCTGCCCACATCAAAGGCGGTGGGCAGGTTTCCCTTGGGGCCAGCCCAAATCGACAAGGATTTCCCTTTGTCATGGAGATGGTGGCTGGCTCCTTTGGCAGCCGGGTGAGGTGCAGGGGGGGCCTTTGTCCTGACCTACCCTCACCCTTTCATCTTCCCAGCCTGGGCCAGTCCTGCTGCAGTGGAACCCTCTGCCCATGGGGCTTGATCAGACCTGCCACCCTCCTCCTTCTCCTGCTCATGAGCTCCTCAGAGTGCTGCTGGGGCCAAACTCACTGCACTTGTGGCTTGGGGGCAAATCTGGTTTTGGTTACTGCTGTCCCACATCCCTGCAGTCAGGGCCAGGGCTCCCTGTTTGCAAAGTGTCTCCAGTTTTTCACTTGTTTTTGGCTCCACACTATTCCCACCGGCCGAGGTCCATGTAAGGGTCTTATGCAGAGATTCCTGGGGTCTGCCAATGTGGAAGAGAGCTCCCTGCATTCCCTGGATCCGTGTGGCAGGGATGGGGATCAGTGACTGCAGTGGAGCAGGCAGAACATCCCGATATGTGGAAAAAACCAGCCCCAATCTAGAAAGTGGAGGGGAGAGGCAGGCTGGTATTTCCTGTCCCGTTTTAAGCACTGAATATAACTATTTAGGAAAAATGCCTCCCTCCACACCCAGTGATGGAGGCCCACAGGCACGCCAGGGCTGAGGGCTTCCCTCTGCCTGGGATGGAAAGGGGATGTGATCTGCAGCCCTCCCCTGCCACTTCGGTGTTGTAGGTTCAAACATCTCAATTTCTTCTGAGGAAAGAGGTGGGAGGGAAAATTCATGAGGGGAGAAAACCATCAGCACACCTCTCCCCAGGATCAAGGGTGTGGGTTTACACCCAGTAGTGGGGCCGAGATAAAACAGGGGCTTGAAAGTCCCTGTGATCGAGTTAGATGACAATTGAATTGATTGAATTCTGAAAAAAAATGTCATTAAGTGTTTAGTTTTTATCTCTTAGATCAAATACATACAAGGGAACAAACAAATCAGCCTTGTTCCTCTGGCACACAGAGCCCACAGTGATGCAGGGCTGGATGCTGAGGTGAAAGGCCCTTTCTCGTGGGGGTTTCCTTAGGGTGGGTGACCAGCAAGGTCCCTTTCTAAGGCGCTCACAGATTAAGGACCTGTCCTTGCCCCTCTGCTGGGTCCAAAGCCAATGCTACTGGTACCAAGCGGCTGCAAACTTTGGCCATGGTGGGAGCATGTGCTGGGAGGTCGTGGGATGCAACTGGTGTGTCCCAGTGCTGCCCTTTAAATGAAAGAAAAGTCTCCATTAAGCTCGAAAGACAGCAGGGCAGAGATGAGTTTGCCATAGATAAGGATGAAGCTCTTAGATGAATCATTTTATTGAAATCAATAAACTGGACTTTAATCAGGCTGGATTGATAAACTCCCCATCTCGCCACAGTGGGAATAGGAAATGAACACAGGGAATTTTTTTGCTATAAATACCACGTTTCATTGTGAATGCTGTAAATCATAATGCTTCAGAGGGTTGTAAATTAAGGTTCCCTCTCTGTCTTGACTTGTATAAACAGCCATTGGCTGTAGTTTGAAAGCTTTTGGGGAAGTGCTGCGTGGTGGTGAGAGAAAACATTACACAGGGAACAGGAGTGTGTCGGAGACTCCTGCAAATGTGATCCAGAGCCCGAGAAAAATCAGTGAGAAATCTCCCAGTGACTCACTGCAGAGTCAGGCTTTACAGGGGGATGGTTTTATGTACCTCTTGCTACAGAAGGTTCGTGCTTCACCCGGCTGAGCCAGATAACCCAGCAGCAGGAGGGATTGAAATAGTGAGTTAAAGGGACCCGAGCTGGAAGATGTCCCCACGCCTCATTTCTCTCTCCAGTATCACCTCTTCTTCTACTCGTAAAATCTTCATGAGCAGCGTGTCAGGGACTCATGCTTCCTCCTCATTCACAATTATTTGCAAACTTCCCTGGGAATTGCACCCTGGGTTTATAAAAAGCTCAGGAAGGTGGCTGGAAAGGAGGCTGCCTGAACTTTGAAATTCACCCACTGCTCGTTAGTCATGCAAATCCTCAGATACTGCCTCGGGTCTGGCTTTTAGGTCACTAATCGAGCTGGGGTCGCAGTGAAAGTGCAATTGGGGCATCCCTTGCTCAGGGCTTTATGCGGTACCAGTGCCCGTGGTGGTGCCCAGGCAGGTTTTGGGGTTGATGGAGAGCAAACGGAAGTGCCCTGAGTCCGGGGAGATGGCAATTTGCTGGGTGTGTGGTTTTCCATCTCAGTTTTGGCTATTTCTAGGTCAGTTTTACAGCTCTGTTTATTTTCCTAGTGAGGCCCATGAACACTGGGAGGAAAGAGTAAAGATCCCAATAATGTGACACAAATTCCCCCTGCCCTGCTGGGGTTCATGGTGTGTTTTGGGATGATGGTGGTGGCTGGAGGTCAGTGTATTTCCCTGGTCAGCCCCTGTGTGAGGGACCCCTCTTTAGGGTATGTCAGCTCCCCATGAGACCCTTTGCTCTCCCAGGATACTTGGGGAGTGCGTGTCAGGCCTCATCAGTCTTTTTCCCCTTGAATTATTAACCTACAACCTGCTCCTGGCCCCAGCTGGGGTTTGTTGTCTGCTTAGCCTGCTGGCCAAGGTACAGACCTCTCAAACTTTCCTAGAATTGACTTTCCTTGGGGGGAAAAATTTTTAAAAAAGGGCTTTCCTGGAGCACTGGCAGTACCTACGTGATGGGCTTGGCTGGTTAATACCCCGGGATTAGCAGAGGGGCACTTTAAACCTCTGGCCAATGACAGATGTTTCCTATAGAAGACCCTTCAAGGACGCCCACCCCAGTGCTGTTAGCTTTGTGATCACTTGGATAAGGGCCTGGATCCTTCCCCCTGTTCTGCCCCAGGGTAAGGATGGGCCAAGCCCTGTGGGGCAGCAAAGGGGGAGAGGAATCCTGGTGCCCAGGTGGGGCCCTCAGTGCCTTGCTGTCCTCCTCCTCCTGCTGCAGATGGGCTGGATCCAGCCGGGTGGCCGGTCAGGATGAGCTGGATCAGGGCTGGTGTGAAGGCAGAGCTCTGAATCAGGCTGTTTCCATCCCACATGTGCCAGCAGCCCATGGCTCCTTGCCCTCCTGCACTGGTGTGTTCTTTGACCCAGCACAGGAGCCAGGCTGGCGGCGCTTGTCTGGGTGCTCATAAAACATGGGAACAACTGAAGGAATCTGCCAGTTGCCAAAATAAAAGATTGAATCATTTCAAGGCTGGGATAGACTTGCTGCACCTGGGGTTGAAACATCTCCGGTTGTGTTGCCCATGTCCAAGAACGTGGGGTTATGTTGGGGGACCACCAGCTTGCTGCAAACACCTGGAACCTGCTCCTCATGGGGTTTGCACCTCCTGGGAGGAAGATGAGGCTTGTGAGAAAGGTGCCTTTGCCCACAGGTGTGGGTGTGGTTGCAGTTCTGGCCTTGCCACACTGTGCCAGCACTGCAGAGCCCAGTTGGGGCCAGTCTGTGCTCCTGTCCACTGGTCTGTGCTCTCCAAATCCAGCTCTTGGACCAGGTTTTTCTGCCTACTTCCAGCTGTGTCTCCCAGCTCTGCCAGCCCCACAACCCCCAAGGTTGTAACCTGCAGCCACACACTCGGATTTAGAGCAAAGCTTTTCCAGATCCAAAGCTTGATCCTCTGAGAGCAGGAGACTAGAAAGCCATTGGGCCAAGTGTTACACTTTGGTGAGTGAAATGTTTCTAGTGCACGCTGTCCCAAGCCCAAACCAGGTTTTATTGCTGGTGGGTGCCCATGGGAACACTGCTGTTTGCTCTGAAGTCTTTGGAACCAGGAAGAAATCCCCAGGTTGTGTCAATGTCATGCTAACAGCCATGGAAGGAGCTTCCCTGGGGACAGGAGTGTTGGCGGGGTCCCTGAAGGGACTGCAGCACTGTGTGGCTCAGATGAGCTCTGCCTCAACCCTGATGTTTGAAATGCCTGTTTTCCTGGAATAAGAGACAGGGTCCATTGTGTGAGGATCCATCCAGCATCCCCTCCCTCTGCAGTACAGACACAATCAATATGTAGCAGGGGATGTGTGGTTCCTCTCACCTCGTTTTTGACAGGGGAATGATCTCAGGCAGGGATCTCAGGAAGGATTGCCCTCTGAAGGGGGGTCATTTCTCGCTGGCGGTGATGAAACAAGCCACATGGCTCCAGTCCTTCGCCCTGTGTTGGTCGCCCCATCCATCACCCCTCTGCTTCCTGTGGCAGAGGAATAATAGCTGAGGATATTGAAGTATGCACGGGAAGGGGAAGGTTTGTGAAAATCGTGAGCTGCTGGTTCCCAGCACTCAGGGAGGGTGGGGAGCTCGGGTTTATCCCCCCCTTCCCCAGCCACAGAGGAGCGTGGGTGTTTTGGAGCGGCTGCTGGAGCTGGAGGGGAAAGGAGGGCAGCAAATGAGTGTGGGGCAGGGGGTGCACATGGAGGGCATCAGGGGCTCAGCCCCTGCCACTGTCAGGGCAGACTTTGGGGGTCCCATTTCCAGTCAGTTTACGGATGGTGAAATGAACTGGGCTGTGTGTCCCAAGCCTCAGCATCACCCCTGTGCTGGGCAGCTCCTGTCACCGCGGCTCGGCAGAGGGAGCATCCACCCCTCCACACGGAGGCGGCTGGAGCACATCTGGCTGCCAGATGGGGGTGGCTCCAGCCAGCCTGGGGGCTCCCGAGCTTTAGGACCCTCTCCTGGGCCTGGGCCATCACTGTGCTGGCTGTTCCTGTCCTTGTGGAGGTGTGGGGGGGAATTTCCCCCTGTGGAGCTGCAGAAGGATTGGATGCTAAGCTGTCAGAGGAGTCCCACCAGCGAGCAGAGCTCACGGCTCTGACTCTGGGACTCCGCTCTGGTTTGGAACAGCTTCTGTGCCTCCATCCGTAGAATTGCCTAAGCTCTGCCAGGGGTATGGGAAGTTTTCCCTGATCTTTTCACTGGGGAGAAATGCCAAATCCTGACAGAGCACTGATTCCTCCAGGATGGAAGGACTTTATCCTCTGTGAGTAGATGCTGCTCAGTCAGAATGAAAGAGCTTTATCACAAAGAGGAAGCACCCACACCGGGGAGACAGCCTTGAGCCCTGTCTTGCTGCACTTTAACTCCAGTGCAGACCAGTTGTCTCCTAGGTGTTCACTGGTGAGGGGACTTTCACACCTGATGTTTTTCAGCATTAAAATATTGTAATGCCCTCAGATGATGTGGGACTGGGCAGTTTCTGCTCCTGGCTGCTGGCAGCCCTGCTGTTCCTGCTGTGGCTGGGAGGGCTGAGTCCCACGGATGGCAATGCTGTGTTTGGAGCTGGTCTGATCCCCTCTTACCTGTGCTGGGCATACCTGGATGGGTGTATCACCCCGTGGGATTGGAGAAAAGATAAGTTCCATGTAACACATGCCAACTCTTGCTCCTTCAGTATTTTCTACCTCCACCCAGGCTGCCCCTGCCACCCCACACTCTCTTTCCTTCCTGGTCTCTTTCCTTCCCTGCTGCTCAGCACCAGCTTCACAATGCCCCATATTCTCGCTCTGGTAGGGCTTGGGGGGCACAGTTTCTTACATAAAGCCATCCCTTGGGCAGGGCAGGACTGGGAAGGGTGAACTCTCCCCTCCCTGCCAGCCTCCTCTGTGGCTCATCAGGGTGCAGAGCCTGGGATGGTGGACACAAGCATCTAGTTTGGGCTTTTTCCTTACCATGCCAGGCTCCTCATCCAGGCCAGGGCAGGAGCTCTGGCATCCCTGTCCTGGGGCAGGGCTGCTGTGGGGAGTGGGTCCAGGCTTGGCTCAGGACTCCAGCCCCCTGTGTGTGTGTGAGTGCACACTTGGGAACACATCCCTTGGGGTTTGCAGAGCACATTAAAGCTATTCCCTTATCTAATCAGGGCTCAGGTGAGTGCTATTAGGGTTATACATTAACAGTAGTAACGATACCCTCTCCCCACACAGCCATTGGCCCTGCCTTGATCCCAAAGCTGAAACCATTCCCGCTGGCCCCAGGGATGGCTCCATTTGACTGCCTGGACTGTTCCTTCACCTGGTCTTCTGGGGACAAGCGGGAGGGGCTGGAAATGCACAGCAGGGCTGGAAGGGGCCAGCAACGGTGTTAAGAGACAACCCCAGCACCCCTGTGCACCCCGTGCATCCCATCCACTCTCCTCCCTGTGACAGCAGCCTCAGCTCTGGACTATCCCAGCCATGGGACTACTGTATCTGTCAACCGCAGGCTTGGCTGGAAGTGTGGGAGCGCTTCCATCCCCCTGCTCAGCCGTGTTCCCTTCCACAGCACCAGGGTTCCCCCACAGGCATGAGGGCTCCCCATAAGGAACGGGGTTGGCTCGTCCTCAATTTCCTCTTTCTTTTCACAGAGCCATAAAAACTCTCCAGGAGAGAGTTAAGTGTAACCCAGCATTCGTATTCAAGGCAGTTGAATTATTCATTGTCAATAGTATTTCTTTCGAGTCCTTTTCTTTTCCCTGTGAATCACCCCCAGAACATCCCCAAATTCAGCAAACATCCGAAAGCAGCAATTAGTCGAGGTGAGTAACTTTCCATCTCTGCCTCGGTTGTGAGCCCTCTGCTTTAAATCTTTTCTACCTGTTGTTGGGCAGCCAGAGCCCGATGCCAGGCTGCCCCAGTGACGGCTCTGCCAGCCCTGAGGCGAAGCACAGCCTTCATCCAGCATGAATGATGAAGAGGGAATAACAAAGAACAAGCTGTGATGAATCTATTTACAGCTGCAGCAGGAAATAATAATTCCTACTGAAATTCATGGCATATGTGGTATTCACAAACTGCCTTTATTCTTTATCCTTTTTTTTTTTTACTGTATCTGTCAAGTCCTTCACTTTCCAGGTGTTTCTAGAGGTATTCAAATAGTAATACTGCAAATAAGATAATTGTAAAGTTATTATCTTTTTAGAAAGGGTTTTGCTTTCAATTAAGAAAAAGAAAAAGATAAATGCATGAGAAAGAAAAAAATAATTGTAGGAGCCCCTGAGCCTGGAGCAGCCAAAGGGAGCCCAGTTTCTCACGGAGCTGTTAAACCTCACATAAATCTCCCCCGGCACATCTGGTTTATTCTGTAACTTCACAGGAATTGCTGTGTTTGCAAATTCAGCCCAGGTCCCTGCTGGGCTGGGGTGCAGAAGTTCTTCTCATGCTGCTGAAACCTTCCCCCGTGGGGCAGCGACCCTGGGGAAGGACGAGGGTCTGTGGGACTGAAGGGGAGAGGGTGGGTCCCACCTGCTCCGGGTGCCCCGGGCAGCGTCTCCCGCGGGCACTTTTGTTTGGAGCTGTCTCAGCTGAGGTGCCAAAGGGGACCCAATCACCCGGCAAAGCTGCCGCTGATTTAAGGAAAATCAGTCAGACTCAAGGATTTTGCATGCAAGCTGTAGAAAAGGTTCATTTTGGGGGCCCAGGAACAAGGAAAGGGCATCATTGTCCTGCAGAGATGTCTCCCAGCCTTGTCAGGTGCCAAAGGCCCTGCTCTGGGTTTGTTACCCATCTTTATACCCCTGCCTCCTACATATGGAAATTATTTCATGAATATGTATCCCTTCAGCATTATGTCATAAATTCCAACCTTGCTTTAAGCCTTGTGACCAATCAGCTCCGATGTTTCAGGTTCTTGCCCCATAGGACCATGGCCTGTTTATACTTCAGGACTGCAAAACAAGATTTTCTTACCTTTAATATTGGATGTTAAATTTCAGGCCCAGTGGATGCTTCTGAGATCTACCAATTTTTCTAAAATCCTTCTAAAATTCACTAAAATTTCACTGTTTCACTAAAATCCCTAAGCTTATACCTACCTCACCAACATCTAGAAGTTTCTGAATCCTCAAATCAATGTCAGGAGACAGAGTGACATAGTCATGGAAATTGGGTGCTAACTTGAATTGAGTTACTGCTGCTTGGGAGTGCCAGCACCAAGTCCCAGCAGGGCAAGATGCCCTCTGTGCCCATCCTGGGTCCTGCTTCCTTCTCTCGTGTGCTTTCACACCTGATTTGCTCAGTGGTCAACAGCACAAGCTGGACTTTTGTGGCTCCTGTGTATTTAGTAGGGAACCAGCTGCCTTCTCACATCCCATGGGCACCCCTCTCTGACCCGGATTATACCATGGCTGTGAGTTATTCCATCTCTAACACTCTTTTACACTTATATTTCGGTGTAAGCAGGGCTTAGGAAAGTCCCCATCTCCTTGCAATGGGAAAACAGGAGAGAGAGGCTGTCAAAAATACAACTGAGTCGGTTGAGAAACAAATTTGCAGCTGAGGGTTGCATAACCAGGCTGCAAGTGAGGTTATACACCTTGGTGGGTCACTGTAAATCCCTCCTTGCACGTCTGCAGCAATGGTGGGCAGTACCTTGTCCATGCTGGTACACCCAGGTCAGCCCCATGGAGCTGCTCTGGACTTGCAGCTTCCCATGGCAGCACTGCCCTCAGCAGAAGAAATTAAGGAGAGGATGGCAAACGTGTCTGCCGGGCAAACAAGTGGCCTGGCATCATCCCTGTCGACTCCCTGGAACAGGATTTTGTCATTTTGGGTGGAGAAGTAAATATTCACAGCTGTGTTTATTCCCTGCCCGTGGGCTCCTCTGCAGAGGGAAGCACCAGGAACTTGTCAGCAAACTGCCAGGTATGGGAGTCCTTCCTCGGAGTGCCACCTGCACCCCTGGCCCCCAACCCAGGCAGAGTTCCACAGCTCACCCTCTGTGTCTCAGGGAAGTCCATCCTCCTGTGATGCCTCTGAATCCCTCCTGCTCTTTCCACCAAGCAATTCCACCAAAGCCCAGGTGCTTTCCAAGAGCGAGAAACACCCCGGTCCTTACAGGATGGTCATTAAATCCAGCAGGAGCCTCATGACTCTCTTTCCCAGGGCACTGCCACATTTCTCACTGGTGTTTATCTCCTCCCTGCCTTCAGGGGTGTTCCCTCCCCTCCACTGCTCCCCTTCGTTCTCCCTCGGCTCACCTCCCACTCTGCTCTCTCTGCCAGGCAAGACCAGGACAAAAGACAAGTACCGGGTGGTGTACACGGACCACCAGCGCCTGGAGCTGGAGAAGGAATTTCACTACAGCCGCTACATCACCATCCGCCGCAAGGCTGAGCTGGCTGCTGCCCTCGGGCTCACCGAACGGCAGGTCAGTGCTGCGGTGTCCTGGGAAAAGAGGTGGAGATGGGGATGGGGAGGGATGCAGCCCAAGCAGTTAGTGGGTGCCCCACGCTGCTCCACAGACATCCCAAATCTGGGGATGCCCTCCTTACCCCAGGGGCTCCCCGGGGGTTGTCATCCTTGACTGCATCCTTCCTCATCTCTGCATTTCCGTCTTCCTGCAGGTGAAGATCTGGTTTCAGAACCGGAGGGCGAAGGAGAGGAAGGTGAACAAGAAGAAGCTGCAGCAGCAGAGCCAGCCCACCAGCACCACCACGCCGACCCCCCCGGCTGTCAGCACGCTGGGACCCATCGGAGGCCTCTGCAACAGCAATGCCCCCAACCTCGTCTCCTCATCTCCACTGACAATCAAGGAGGAATTCATGCCTTAGCCCTCTCCACCAGCTACAGACACCAAGAGATAAGCACTATGCAGCAGAGCCCAGCCAGTCCATGTGCTCTGAGGAGCGACAGCCCCTGCCCAAAGACAC
Source organism: Pitta sordida (assembly GCA_013390025.1). NCBI lineage: Eukaryota > Metazoa > Chordata > Aves > Passeriformes > Pittidae > Pitta > Pitta sordida. The sequence continues at coordinate 773,034 of WEKX01005975.1, forward strand.
GATGGTCCCTGACTGAACGGGCAGGGCAGACACTGAGGGGACGAGGTGGCACCGGGACCTGCCCAAGGGACTGGTGGGCTGTGTAAAACGTGTGGGTTAGGTAGTGCTGCTCTGCCACAGGAAACACACACCAGTCTGGTCTCTGTAGCACAAGGCAAGGCCCTTATGACAGCAGAAGGAGCGTGGGGGTGTGGAGGAGGCCTTTCCTGTGGTGCTCCAGGTGGAATTGGAAGGATGCTTCCTTTGGGCCTCTTGGCAAAGCAGCTGCCTGGTGCTTTGGGGCAGTTTGAACAAGACTGAAGCAGAAAAAAGACTTGGCTGGACTCAAGGCAAAACAAATTTCTGCTGAGCTGGTCTCCTGGGAAGTGGGGTGAGGAGGGCAGAGCAGGTTGGTCTGTGGGAGCCAGGCAAGACCCTCGGCCGTACGACTTTGCAGGGGAGTCCTTCAAACCACAGCTCTGCCCCTGCAGCCACAAAGAGCCACACAGAGATGTGTCCAGCAGTCCTGGTGCCCCTGCCTGTGCCATGGCAAAATGCCACTGCAGCCATCCTCCTCCTGGAGCACAGGGAGAGGAGAGAAGGGAGCCTGGCACCGGAGGCAGACCGCTCTGCTTAGTCCTGAGACCACCTTCCTGTGGGGAAGGGGAGGAGAACAGAAGGTTTGCCATCAGGACAGGGTGCAAGAACCAGCCCCAGGCTGTCCAGAAGGGCTGATGCTGAGAGATTTTGTCCTCGTCTCCCCTCTCCTCCATGCACTGCACCCCCTTCCACCCACCCTGTGCCCTAGGCCAGTACCTGACCTCTGTCTGCTCCTGCTGGTGAACTGCAGCCGAGAAGTCCCTTCGTCCCACTGAGTCCTGACCACTGTATTGGCCCAGGTTTACTGACAGCCCACTTCCAGCAGACCCAAAGGCCAGTGGGGCACAGCTGGGGCATAACTGGGGCACAGAAGGGTCTGTGGCTCCTGCTCAGGGTGGCACCTGGTGCTCCTGGGCTGTGGCTTCCAAAGACCAAGACAGGGATAAGGGAGCGTGAGCCTTGCATGGTGGCTTGTGTGACCTTGCCCGGCATCGTCTCTCCAAGCCAGAGGAAGGTGGGGCAGCAGACATATCCCTGCTGCTGCCTGCAGGGCACCCAGCCAAGCTCTCACATCCCACCCAGCAGTGTTTTGTGCCTCACATCCCTTGGCCACCCTGTCCACCACCAGCCCTGCACCACTCCCAGCCCCCAGAACACAAGGTGCCCAGGTGTGCTGTGGCTTTTACAAGTGTTATCCTTGTTATCCCACTGCACTCACTGCTCTGCTCCAGCTCACAAAGGCTTTGGATCTCCCTCCTGCAGGGGCTGGTGATGCCTCCCTTGGCCATTGCTGCCAGGTGCGCTCAGTGATGAGGAAAAATGTTTGCATCAGCTCGGGACTTTGGCTCAGTTTTTGTGTATATAAGGCAGAACTGGTTTTCCTTTTTATTTTTTAGGCATCAGTGAAAATAAAAACGAGCAGGAATCCCACGTGCCACAGGTTTGTTGCTGTTCCTCCCAGCCCAGGGTGCTGTGGCAGGGGAGGGTGCTGGCTCCAGGGTCACACTGGCGCCGATGTCCCTGAGCACAGCCAGGGTTAGGAAGGGTGCCTTGGGGCAGCAGCCTTGCCCACGTGGCACACGTTGTGCCCATCCCACAGGGGCATTGCTGGCAGTGGCACGGCTCATATCATGGCATGGTACTGCCAGGTCTCATTCCTTTGGTGCCAAGCGGGATGGCAGTGCTGGGTGACCCAGTGGCTGCAAACTCAGCCCTGGAGACAGCGGGGAAAGGGTGAGGCCATGCTTGGGCTGGCAGAGGCCAAAGAACAAGGCCAGCTGCCCACGGATGTGGCCGCCTCCCATTGGCGCCTCCTGGTCTCTAATCTCGTTTTATGGTTGTCGATGGGCTGCATATCCTCCTTGTCCAAGATGAACAAACAGAGAACGAGGATGTGAGATAGTGCCTGGGACAGCTGGTATCGGTGCCCAACATGCTCCCCTCTCCATCCTGGCAGGGCACTGAGCAAGAGGCTGCCCGTGAATCCCACCCAAAACGGCTCCTTCAGTCCCAAAACTCCTCCCGGTGCCAAGCACTGCCTGGGAAGGGATGGGGATGTCTGTGTCGAGGTGCCAGGGCAGGGAAGGTGGCTGTGGAGGGACACCTGTAGCAGGATAAAGTCCTCATGGGTGGAGGAGATGGAGGAGTGGGAACAGGATGAGGTGGCATTGCAGAGAGAGAGGGACAGAGCAAAGGGTTTGTTCCTGCAATTGCAACAGCAGCTGCACCCACGGCTGCACCCTGGTGACCCTGCACTCACCAACACGGTGCCAGGCTGCCCAGGGCGTGGGACCACTGCTTCTCCACGCCTCTGCAAGGGGACATGGGGAATCAGAAGGTAAAACAGGCAGGGGGAGGCAAAGGCAGTGGAGCTGGTGCCATACAGGAAAGAGATGAGACTACAAGGGCCACCTGAATGAAGAGCTGGGATGAGCTGGGGAAACTGGAACCACTTCTGTGAGCTACCTTCCGGCATGGTCACCATGCTGCTCCACATTCATCATCCTCCCTCACTGGGCTTTGGCTGCCTTTGGTATCTGATTTACTCATTGCCACATGGGGACCAGCAGTGGGACCCTGCCCTGGCAGGGGATGGGGTGATGGCAGCCCAGCACTGGGTACCACTGCGGTGTGCAAGGGGGGCAGTCTGGAGAGGAACAGAGTCCTGGGGGGATGAAATATGCATCTCCCAAAGTCACCTGCAGTACTGGGTCGCCTGCAGGTAAATGAGGGCCTGGAACAGAAGGAAGATGCTCCACCACCCGCCCAGAGGGGCCATTGACAGGATGAAATTCCAACTGATACCCTAATCTGGCGCCTGCCTGTTTGCACAGCAGGGTAAAAGTCCAGGGAGCCGTGGGCTGTGCCCTTGGGTCCTTGCCACCCGTGTGTGCACAGGGAGCCGGCGCTGGCGGGAAGAGGCAATAAATGCACCCACACACCCAGTCACCCCTTCCCCCTACACACACACACGCCCCTTGACCGGGTGACGAAATGCATCTGCTGCGTCCCTGCTCCCACATCCTCCCCTGCCGCCCTGCATCTGCCGGTTGGGCAGGGATGGGCAAACCCTGCTGGGTCCCCCCTGTGCCAGGAAAGGGGCTGGTGGACACCAGGTGCCCATCAGCTTTGAAACCTTTGGTTCAAACCTCCTGGACACGTATCACCTTGACTGTTGCACTCGACTGACACCTGCTGAGTCCCAGTTCCCACGTGGAGCCTGGTCCTTATGGGGACAGCCTGTCCCCATGGCCAGGGGATCCTGGGGGATGTCCCCAATGAGCTGCTGCAGTTGCTTCCTCTTCCCTCCTCTGCACTTTCCATCATCTCCCGCCGCCCAGCTTCACCCCTCCTTGGAGGAATCTCAAAGACGTCACCAAAATCAGGGTACACACAGCAGGTGGCCGATCACGCCGCCGGGCTGTCAGCAGCCTCCAGCATGGCACACGTCCCAGCAGTGACTAACCAGAGCACCAGCGCCGTTGTTGCCTTCCCCGTGTTTGTGGCACGGATCTGGGCACCGGCCCATCTTGCTGTCAGCCACCTTCTCATCTCCTCCTGGGCAACTGGCCACTCAGATGTGGGTGGGCTGCCCGGGCAGGGTGGGCAAGGGTGTTTCCCCAGCCTGTATTCCACTCTCTCCTTGCCCACTGATGGCAGGAAACGTGGGCAGTGCCAGTGTCTGTCAGTGCTGCATCAGGATGGAGAGACACGTATTTGCTTTTCTTGCTGTGTCCATGCTTTGGCCCATGAGAAAGGAAAGGTTTACCTGATGTCCCAGGGGTGGCTCAGAGGTGGGGTGGGAGAAAGCAAAACTTACTCGAAAATGCTTGCAAGCCTCATGTGTGTTCCTTGGTGCCAGCTCCTTGAAGATCAGGGCATGGGAACAGCTGTGCAGCACCCTTGTCTTCCTCCTGAGCTCTGCTGGAGTTTTGGGGATGCCTGGACTGCCCTGCTCTGTCTGGTTCCTGCTGCCTCTGGTGGGTGCTCTTCCATGAAGTGGGAGCTGGGACAGTTGTAATAAGGATGTCACGGAGGTGGCCACGGGACATCTCTCTTTAGATGGATCCCAAGTGAAAAAGCCACTGGGCTGATTCAGATTGCACTGGCATGAAAGGCAAATAAAGCATTGCTGCCCTAACTGAAGGGTGAGGCAAGGCCAGTGCCCCATGCAGCCCCTGCCCATCAGCCTGAGCATCTCCAGGCTCAGCATTCCCAGGCAGCATCCCAGGAGAGCGAGAAGTGATGTGTGAGTCCAGGGCAGATAAAACCTGTCTGGGTGACTTCACAAAGGTCTTTTTACTTTTGAGGAAGCTTTGAGTGTGTAAAAAGAGATGTTTGCTGGGTTATGTAGTTTGCTCTTTCCTCCTTTCCTGATGGGAAATACAGGTAAATATTAGCTCTGAAAGACCCACTGTGCCAATGCTGAGCCACTTCATCATGTTGGATTTTGCAGAAATGTGTATTTATGGTCGTGATCCATTTCCACTCGGGGAAAATTTTCAGAAGTGCTTAGAGGGCTTTAGGAGCACGACTCCCAGTAGATGTCATGGAGACTTGCTCTTACATCAGGTAGGCTGGGACAACTCAGCCCCAGCCCTGTCATTGCCTTCCTCATCCCCAGTGCTGCCTGTTCAGCCTTAAACCTAAGCACAGCAGCTGGGGAGAGGTTTGGGGCATGTTGGAGCCCATAAGGCTTTTGCAAGGAAAAGGGAATGGGGGCATTCCAGGGGTGAAGAATATTGTCATGGGAAACAGGAGCTCTCCTGGTCCCACACTTGGCCCAGGTGCCATCATGACAGTGGGAGAAGGCACAGACCAGTTCCCTGCCACCCCATGGGGAATTTGACTGACCTTGATGGGGGAAAGCCCACACCTCCCTGTGCTTTGGGGCTGCAGCGTCCCACCACTGAATCCACAAGGACATCTGGACCCTGGAGATGTGACCTATGCTCCAGCATTGGGCCCATGATGTGCTGGGCTCAGTCACTCGCCCTGGGGACTGCCCAAGGGCTGTTCTTACCCCCAGCATGGTGGGATGTCTTGGTCCTGCCCAAAGGATGGCTGTGGAGCATCCCTGTACCCCGGGCTGTGCATCATGGAGAAAAATCACTTCTGACCTGCTCAGACTGTGTCCTGCTGTAGGAAAATCAGCTCAGAGCCGGACAGGAAGGTGCTGTGAGCTTCTGGCATCTGCCCTTGCACCGCTGCCACCGCTGCTTGGGGCATAGAGGGTGCTCAGGGACAGAGTGCCCACAAAGTCAGGTCCCAGAGCCCCCCTTTGCCCGTCAGGAGTGCGTTTGACAGACAGACCTCCCTCCTCCCTCCCTGCTCCGCACGCAGCCATCCTCCACTCGAGGCAAACCTTTCCTCAGCCTCGCTCCTCCCGTTCCCCAGCTCCCCCCGGCAGCAGAGAGGGCCCCCCCCGCCCCGTGCCAGCCTCGCTTCCCGCTGCCCCTTGGCCCTCCCCAGCGAGACTGGGAAGTGTCGGAGCGCGTAGCAACAGGCTCTGGGATGAAGAAGGCTCGGCAGCAGCATCTCCGGAAGGTGAGAGCCGGGAGCGGCGCTGCCCCAGGGGCAGGAGGCAGGGAGCGGGGGTACCCCCGGGCTGGGAGCGGGGAGAGGGGGAGGCATGTCTGGGGCCCCGCATCCCGTCCTCTGGAGCCTTCGTGGGCGCCCGACAGGGATGAGTCGGATATTAGGCGACAGTGTCCGTGCGCGGAGCCAGAGCGGGACTGTGGGCAGAGGGACGGGGCATTTCGTGCCCATCGCTGCTGCCTTCCCCAGCTCCCCCGTGCCAGCAGGTGCTGCCGGCGGTGGGTGACTCATGTTGTGTCTGGCCCGGCACCGTGGGTGGCACCGGGGGCAGAGCTGGCTCCCCGCAAACCTGGCACCGGCACCCCGGGAACGCGGCTGTCACCAGCCCCCGGCACTGCCCGGGGTCCGTGCGGGGCTCAGAACTCATCCACCGGGATGAGCGCAGGGAGCCGGGCAGTGCCTTCCCTTCCTGCAGCTTGGATTGCCTCCTCATCCTCCCCCGCAGGATTTTAAAGGGTCTGGGTGGTGTGGGGTCAGCTGGACACCGAACTCTGGGTTCAGAGCTATAAATCCTTTTCAAATCCTGCTGGAAACCCTTTTCAAACCCAGCTGTCAGGATTTCCCATTCCAGACCCCCCTGCTGCCACTTTGCTCTTAGGGCCTCTTTGAGCCCCCATTTCTGCCAACTTTGGGGACTGACCCCTTTCTTACGCCTGTCCCACACAGGGATTTAGTGGAGCAGGGTGGCAGAGGCTGCCAGCCACAGCTCCAACGTGGTAATGCCCTGCTGCTGCCAGGGGGTCACAGCCCTTCCTGGAGCATCCTGGGCAGTCACCCAGGGCCGGGAGCCTCTTCAGCTCTGCCTTGTGCCAAACCATGCCCATTAACCACAGGGCAGGGTGAATGCGAGCTGTGCCAGCATTCTGATGAATAAAGACCCAGGAGAGTTTCAGCCCTGCCAGGAAATTCCTGGGATATTTAGGCATGACGTAAAAAAGCCAGCGGTGGCCCAGCGACAGGCAGCAGTTCTCCGCTGGCCCTCACTGCCTGTTTCTCCATTCTTGTTTGGAGGCATCATCTGGCTCTTCTCTCTCCTCCTCTCTCCTAAAAATTGCTTTTTCAGATGACTTTGTGACTGCAAGATCCATCAAAAGTTGTCTTTGTCCTGTCTAATGGCTTTCTGAGTTACTTGGAGCTGCTGATCCCGTTTAACATTTACTCAGGAATTTGTTTAGTCCCATGACAATCAGCTGGGATGGAAAGCAGATGTCTCTGGAGTTATTTTCCCCGTTCCCAGTGCTGCTCAGTCTTTCACTATTCAAAGCTACTCTTGCTGGGCTGCAGATGGAGAAACTGGTGCTCACAACCACCTTGGGACCCATGTGTCCAACCCTGGCATCGGGTTTGTCCGGAGCTGGCGGTGGCCAGTGGGGAGATGTGTCCAGCTCCCACCCAGGACCCTGAGAGCCTCCTCTCCATCCCATGATCCACTTCCCACTGGAGCTTTAGGACCTCTTACCAGCCATGTTTTAGATCTGTGGAAATGGCTCTTTAATAGGGCAGATCTTTCTCACGTTCTGAGGATTTCGGGTTGGCTTTTGCGTAACAGCGTTTCCAGAAGAGCTGAGTGGATGTTTTGATGTGCTTGTCTGCTCTGGGGGTTGTTTAAAAATGGACTGAAGCCCACGGGAGCCATTGGTGGGACTCAGAGTTCAGGCTGTCTCCCCCTGCCCTGCCAGACTGCTGAGCATCCTCCTGCCTGAGCCGCTGCCACAGAGTGCCACAAAACTTTCCTGGGGTTTTGGGATGAAAGGCCATGAGCTTTTGTATCTCTGCACACCTCCTGCACTCTGGGCATCCTTGTAATGAGTTTGCTTCAGCCTCAGCCATCTCCAGCCCCCAGAGCACCCCCATGCTGGCTCCACCATCGTTTGCCCCCTCTCATGGCACGGGCCTGGGGGCACCCAGAACCGGTGCAGCCCTTGGAGGGGCCTTTCCACACCACAGCCATGCTTTATTTACTTCACTTCCTAAGCCATATTACATTTGAATTCATTTTCACGCTTTTTTTTCCTCTCTCTCTCAGAGAGATTAACAAGCAATTCAAACTAATCTGAAGTGACTCACATGTTAGAGACACACTGTGCTTGGATCCTCAGGGGAGAAATCTGGCGCCGGGTGGCATTTCTCCCAATCAAAGGCTGTGATCCAGGCATGCAACACTGAAAAAATAACCCCACACTGCCAGCCTGAATGGAGACAAAACGTTGATCTGGATGGTTTTTTTCACGGGCACAGCCGAGTTTTGGACTGGTTGAAATCAATGGGTTTACAGAAAGTAATTAGCACAGGGCAATTTCCTTATGGATGCGAGTTCTTATCTTGGCAGAGACTAAAGTGCTTTTTTTTCTCGGTGACCTTTGATTTGCTGACTTCTTTGGGAGCATCTTTTGGGGAATAATGAGAAGTGATGCCATGTTCAAAGAGGCCGTGGTTGCCAAGGGAGCTGTGAGTGCCCGCCTGTTTGTAGCGAGCCCGGTTTGAAGGCTGGCTCTTGATGGTGGAAAGCACTAATGCGATATTGGAACACTTCAGCTGCTCCTGAAAAAAAAAAAAAGAAAATTTCTGTTATGAAAGGGAGCATTAAACCTAAAAAAAGGTCTGGAGAATTGAGCCACTGTGTGAGATTTCCAGCAGTCTGAGGTGGGGAGGTGTGCTTTTCTCTGCTATTCAGGACAAAGATGGGCTGGAATCCTTAAATGCTGGGCTGTGTAATTCATTTTAAGTCAGGCAAATAGGCCGGTTTTCCATGTAAAAGCTGAGATTTGGGGTATTTTTGAGCATTGCAGTCATGGAGCAGCCTTTGTGTGTGTTTTCCAGCAGCATCCCTGGTCTCTTCTTGCCCAATGGGGACCACACTGTCACTGTCCTCGGGGTCTGTCTGACACCTGATTCTTGCTGTGAGCTCCCAAATTTAAGCTGCAGAGCTCCAGCTAAAGATGTTAATAAAGGGCACAGTCATCTCTGAGACACAAGTGTCTGACTACATCCCATGGCCCTCGAGAAAGAACTAAGGTGGGAACTGGCTGTTCACAGATCGAAAAAGGTGCCGTTGGTTCCTCTCTTTTCTTGCTGCTTCTGTGCAGATTTCTGTGCTACATCTGATGGATGGGCACCCCCATGTAAACAGCTCCTGCAGCACCACCTGTGCCCTCATGCAGGTGTTTAGGATTCAGGCAGAGATGCAGGAATTGGGCAGAGGATTTAATGATCTCCCAGCAGCCCTGCTTGCAGGTTTTCTGCAATGCAAACCTGGGAAACAACAGCTCCCCAGGCAGTGTGATGGACTGGGAAGCATTTTTGGGGGGAGAAAGATCCAACTGTGATGATCCCCCTGCAGCAGGGACTTTTGTTTCAGCTGCTGAAATTTTGGGGAGGTTGTTGCAGAATGACTCGTCCATCCCCTGCAAGCACAGGTAGCTGCAGGTCATGCCTGCTGTGTGTGCTGGGCTAATTAGTAGGCACGGCCACAGCGTGGAGATGCTGCTGAGCCAGAGAGCTGTGCTGAGCAGCTGCAGGAGATCTGCCAGATACAAGGGTTTTGTACCCACAGCATTACATTCAGGTCATATATTGACTTTTCAGCTTGTGTTTCTGAAAGTTTTTCTTCTGGCCCTTGTGCTGGTGGCATCCAGTGGGGATGGACATTTCATGGAGGGGCTCAGCACTGCTGGGGCTGTACGTTTCAGGTTGGCTTTGGGAACAGTTTGTCTTGGCTTGTTCTGTCCCTTGAGGGGTTTTCACGACAGGTGGGGATGGGGGTGTCTGCCTCTGTGTGTTTGGTGCTTTGGGGCTGTGAGCTGCACATCTGTGGGGCTGTTGGGCTGGGGTTTGGCTTTCTCCCTGTGAAGGGTGGGAGCTGGAAACCCTCATCATTGACAGCGCTGCTCTGTGTCTCCATGGGAACTGGCAGCAGGAGCATCCCTCGGTCCAGTCCAGCCTGGGAGGAGGAGGAGAGGAGGTGGTTGTCACCATGGCAGGGCAGCATTGAGCTCTGCTCACCACTCAGCTCTGGCCTCTCGGGGGATTTGGGTTTGCTGCAGGCTCTGGGCACATGTGGGTGCTGCTGCACAGCACCACAGCTCCTGGCTGAGCCCTCCAAATCCACACCCCTGTCTGTCAACCACGTCCCACAGGTTTGTTCCCCATGAATAGGGACACAGAAGTAGCTGGTTTATTCCTTTGGGGAGCCCAAGAGAAGAGAATGTTCCCAAATGGGATTTTCCTGCCCTGGTCCTGGTGCCTTGTCAGCAGAGACCCCAGAATCCCCCTGTGGCACAATAGGAATGTGATATTCTCCCATGTCAGGGCACAGCAACATATGGTCCCACACGGATGAGACCCTCATCCCACCCCTTTTTGCTTCCTGGCCTTGCTGAGGGGATATCTGTGATGGGACCTCATTCGGCAGATGCTACCTGAGGCCCTCAGCTCTGGAGGGCTGGGAACCAGCAGGAACACCTTCCATGCTCTCCCAGGGTCAGGAAACTGGGGAAATTCAGACCAAACATCTCACTGCAGGCCTGATGTGCACACACACACAAACAGCAAGGAGTCACCATGGTGCATCCCCCCCTAAATGGAGTGCAGGGCTCACACCTCCCCCTTGCAGAGCTGAGGCAGTGGGGAGGAAGGGGATGGGTTAATCCTCTGCCAATGCCACCGTTGATCCAGGGCACATTAAGAAAGCTGGAAGGAGGTCTCTCTGCAGGGACAACTGGGGGAATCATGAAATCCCCACAGTGCAGGCTTTTGGCAGTTGGGAAAGTGTGAAAAATTCATGGAGCGTTTAATGCCAGCCAGCTGAGTGGCTGGCATGGCAGTGGCACACAGGGCTGGGGTGTCACGCTCCCTGGCACGCCACGGTGGTTCTCCTCTTGTTCTCATGCCCATGTTATGCAGGAGATCTGGAGAGTTTATTGTGGCACCTTGGAAGGATCTCTTTGGAACCTGGGTTTGCAAGACCGGTCCTGGTGAGCCTTCCCAAGGTGAACTGGGACCATCCTGCCTTTCCCAGGGGAGCTTCCTTACTCAGTGGCAAGGATTCTCTGGGCTGTTGGGATGGGCTGTCCCCAAGGGAACAAGTGTCAGTGCTGTGGCTCAGGGTCACAGATTCACACTCCAATTCTTCATTCTGTGTTTTTGTTCCTTCCTTCCCCTCTCCCAAACTCTGACATTCTGCCCAGCCGGTGACACCAGATCTCCTGGTAAGCCCCAGCAGCCAGGATGGGGAGCTGGGCTCCGAATGCCCAGAAGACAGGGGGAACTGGACAGGGCGCCTGGATTTCCTCCTCTCCTGCATTGGATACTGCGTTGGCCTTGGAAACGTCTGGAGGTTCCCATACAGGGCTTACACCAATGGAGGAGGTACTTTGGGGTCCTTTGGAGTGGCCAGACTCCCACTCGCTGGGCTGGGCTGGTGGGATGTGTCCCTAAAAAGATGCACCTTCTCCTTCTTGGGGCTGGGAAGTTCAGCTACTCCCAGAGCAAGCGATTATTGCATGCAGTAATAAGTGGAGAATTTCACAGTGTTTGTGAAAGAGGCAATGAGAAAAGGAAGTTTGGAGAAGGGGGGAAGCACAGCACCAGGGCAATAACAACCTCCTGCACTAACAGTGAACTGCTGCTCCTCACAGTCTTCCAGATTTTGATGCAGATCCCTCAGGGCCAGAGAGATTGAATCAACTTTATTCCCTGGCACTGAAGGGCTTTAGGTGTTTGCTCTGTATTGCTTTGAGGGTTTGTTTGGTTTTTTTCCTTGCTTCTTGCAGGAGCTTTCTTGGTTCCTTACTTCATCATGCTGGCCATCTGTGGGATCCCCATCTTCTTCATGGAGCTGTCCCTTGGCCAGTTCTCCAGCCTGGGGCCACTTGCTGTCTGGAAGATAAGCCCTCTCTTTAAAGGTGCGTGAGGAAAGTCCAGAGCCTCTGCCAGATCTCCTTGATGAGGACATGGAGCACCAGCAGCACTCTGTGATCCTCAAAACTCTTGTTAGAATCAAACATTAAATCCTGGGAGAAGGTGGAGCAGGCTGGACTTTTGGGTTAGCTGTTTTAGTAGCTGCAAGATGAGATCTGTCAGTCTTTGAGGGCTCTGGATTGCATGACCAGTTCAAGAAATAATAGGAAAATTAAGCCAGCTGTTGTACAAAATAGAGCATGAAAGCTGGTAAAGATAAGAACAAAGCATTAAAAAAATTCTGGTCAAATCAAATACTTTTCCTCTCAACATTAATCTGGAGTAAAGTTGTCTGTATGAGGCAATAGAGAAAGCATGTCCAGAGGGTAAAATGGCAATAAAAGCCTCCCCCACCAGGTGAACCCCTGACTGGTTAAACTTTTGGTGCTGAGGTGCAGTGTGTGACCCTGGTTTGGGATGTGCTGTGCTCTGGAGAGATGGCTCACTCCTTCTTTACCCTCTCCTTCCTCCAGGCGTTGGCATGGGCACGATCCTCATCGTCTCCTTGGTGGCCATTTACTACAATATGATCATTGCTTATGTTCTCTTCTACCTCTTTGCATCCCTCACAAGCGACTTGCCCTGGCAGCACTGCGGCAACTGGTGGAACACTGACCTGTGCCTGGACCACCACGTCATCAAGACGGGGAACGCCACCTTCCCTGTCAACATCAGCAACACTGTCAGCCCCAGCGAGGAGTACTGGAGGTAAAGAGGTCAGCCCGACCCAGATGTTGGGATGTGGTTGGAATCCAGAGGAGGAGGGGACGGCATTGGGATGAGGGCTGAAGGGTCTCGTGGCACAGCGGGCACTCCTGGGTGGTGGTGCTGATGCAGTGATGGGCTCCCGTGCTCAGCTGTGGGTGATATCTCAGTTTAGCCACTGGCATGTGGGAGGTGTCCATGTTCTAGTGTTGCTTTGTGATATGTTAGACTGAAGTTAATCCCATGCCTGGGAGGGCTGGGAATTTGCTCTGGAGACACCGGGCACCCCCTCTAAGCTCTTTAATACCTGGTGGAGAAATCACACCGAGTGTTCCTGTTTCCTTGGCAGAGAGCTGCCCATGCCTGGGATGGCTGACAAGGTTATTTCTTGCAGCAGAGGCGTTTCTAGGGTCAGAGAGGGCCTCTGGAGGAAGGCAAGGGATGCCAATGGCTGCTCACTAGTGGTTCTCCTTCCTCCCCAGCCGGTATGTCCTGCACATCCAGGGGAGCTCAGGGATCGGAGACCCCGGGAGGATCCGCTGGAACTTGTGTCTGTGCCTGCTCCTTTCTTGGACTATTGTCTATCTGTGCATCCTTAAGGGAGTCAAATCCTCTGGCAAGGTAAGGGCCGGATGGTCTTTTGGGGGGATTTACAGCAGTGCTCACCACTGCCTGTGACTGTGCACACCTGGAAAAGTGACACCCCCCAAAAGCACCCGCTGGGCACAGGACATTTCAGTGATGCCTTCCACACCCAGACAGCAGCAGGGCTGACACACCGTCCCTGCTGCAGCCCAAGGACCCCAGCACTGCAGGGTGGCATGGGGTGATGCTGTGTCCCACCCTGGGGACAGGGCAGGGGGGCAGTGCTCACGCTGTGCTCTCCCTCCCAGCTCTCCCAGCTGGCTCTGCTGTCCCACAGGTCGTGTACTTCACTGCCACCTTCCCCTACCTCATCCTGGTGATGCTGCTCATCCGTGGCGTGACCCTGGAGGGGGCCTGGAAGGGGATACGGTTTTACCTCACACCCCAGTTTGATCACTTGCTGTCTTCCAAGGTGAGCAGGACGTTGTGTAATTTGTTCAGGACACAAAAATTACCCTTCTACCACCTCCAGCATGCAACACAGGCAGTTCCCTTCTCAGATGTCTTCCCTCTTCCCCTGTGGCCCCTCCCCACGCCTGCGTTTCTGGCTCTGCACAGAGGGGACGGTGTCCCCCCCACCTCCCCGAGGGACCAGGACCATGGGGAGGATCATCCCAGCCCCAGGGATGGGCTGGGGGTGGCAGTGGGTTCCCGTGGTGGATTTGGCTGTTCTGGTGTTCTCAATAAATCAGCATGTGGAGCGGGGCTCAGCAGGGCTGCTCACCAAGGGACCACCCATTTTTCCAGGGGAGTTTAATGCCACACTGGGCTGGCTCTAAACCGTTCTTGTTAGCCCTTCCACTAGCCAGCTGATCCACTAAGGGTGGTGAGCCTGTTAACAAAGATCCCATGGGCTGTTCATGCGTGGAATGCTGGGGAAAGTGTGCCCAGTGGTGTGGGAAAGCAGATTTTCTGTGTCATCTTCCCCGTGAGGAGGTTTCCAAATCCATGATCTCCTCAGAACTGCCTCCTCCCCGCCAGGTGTGGATCGAGGCAGCCCTGCAGATCTTCTACTCCCTCGGGGTGGGCTTTGGGGGCCTCCTCACCTTTGCCTCATACAACACCTTCCATCAGAACATCTACAGGTGGGTGCCAGCTGCTGTCTTGTGATAATTGTGGGTTTGGGGTAGCCATGAAAGCTGCAGCCAGTGGCTTCAAAGCCAGCAGAAGTACATGGAGCAGCAGACAGTCACCACACATACCTGACAGTTTGCACGAGCTTAAGAGGAACAGAAGGGTCTGTGAGCAAAAATTCTCCTAAGCACCAAGGCAGAGCACCCAGCTCAAAAGTTTTGGGTTGTAGGTGCTGAAGACTGAGAATAATTGAGGCTGGAGTTGTTTGTCCTGTCCCCAGCACCCAATACAGTTCAGCAGAGGGAGATGTTGGACATTTGGCCTGACCCTCTCCACAGGGGAAAACAAGCTTGGGAGGGATCCCATAGAATGACCTATGTCATGAAATAGATTTCCCTTCTGACCCTGGAAATCAGATGCTAAGAGGGACCTCAGGGCAGAGTCACACTGGGTCACCTCACTGTGACCTCTGACAATGCCATCATGTGCTGGCGTGGGGTGGGAAGGAGAGAGCATGTTCAGAGCATCTTATTTCTCCTCTATAGGGACACCTTCATAGTGACCCTGGGCAATGCCATCACCAGCATCCTGGCAGGGTTTGCCATCTTCTCTGTTCTGGGATACATGTCCCAGGAGCTTGGGGTCCCTGTTAACCAGGTGGCAAAAGCAGGTAAGGCCACACAGAGACCCTTTCTCCTTCCCCCCGCTCCCGTGCCTGGGTGTGCTGAGGAGCATCCCTTCCAAGAAAGAAGGCATCTGAGGATTTCAGTCTGAGACATCACAGTGTGACTAGGGAGACAAATTCTTGTGGTGTAAACATTGAGCCACAAGTGATGTCTAATGAACAAGGAGCAGGCTGGTACTCCTGCAGCCCTCCACCCTCTGCTGCAGGACCCCACCTGCCCACCTTGCAGGAATCCTGGCAGGTCCCTGCTGTGGGGCTGCTGTGCTGAGCTCTCCTCTCCTCCACTCCCCCATGTCCAGCCCTGTCACCCCCTTTTCACCCTGCTGTCCTTTGCCTCCCCTAGGTCCTGGTCTGGCTTTTGTGGTGTACCCCCAGGCCATGACAATGCTCCCCCTTTCTCCATTCTGGTCATTTCTGTTCTTCTTCATGCTGTTAACCTTGGGCCTGGACAGCCAGGTAAGGACAGAGCCCACAGAGCCAGCTGTGGAGTCCAGGTGGCCTGAGGGCTGAGGGGACCCTCTTGTCCTGTGCCTGCAGTTTGCATTTATGGAGACCATCGTTACGGCAGTGACAGATGAATTTCCCTACTACCTGCGGCCAAAGAAGGCCTTCTTCTCTGCTGTCATCTGCATCGCCCTCTTCCTCATGGGGCTCATCCTCACAACAGAGGTAAGGCTGTGGGGATGGACCCGTAGTGGCCTCATTTTAGGGAGAACTTCAATCAGGGCCAAGTCTGCAGACTCACGTATTCATTGCAGCTAACCAGATGAAAGAGAGACAATGTGTCTGGGCTTTCAGAAGATGTGAGGTCCAAAGGGAATGACATGGTGTTACTCCCATCCCAACACCTACAATGTTGTCTCTTGGTGGTGCTGGCTGTTGTCTTCCCCAGGATCCTCAAAAGTGGGAGGGTTTTATTGGGATGATGATCCTGGAGATGATGGTCATTGTGCTTTGTGTCTGCAGGGTGGGATGTACTGGCTGGTCCTACTGGATGACTACAGTGCTGGCTTTGGTCTCATGGTGGTGGTGATCACCACCTGCCTCGTGGTGACACGTGTCTATGGTAAGGGTGCCTGTCCCCACAGGGGCACAGGGGAGGACAGGCTGTCTCCCATTTAGAGGGAGTTGTAGGGAAACCAACAGAGTCACGATGGAGCATGAAACAGCTCTGCTCCCACCAGTTGTTTCTTTCTGGCCATCACTGGATTCATCTCCCCTAAGAAACTTTGGGTGCTGAGACTGGTCACTCAGACAGCACCAGTTGGGATCCCCTCCTCTATCTCCCAGCTGGGAAGGGAGACTCTCCTTTGCAGTAGAGGATGCAGACCACTGCTTTTGATCAGTGCAGGGCAGCCTGGTGCAGGCTCTGGGCATGGGATGACAGCTTCTGAATCCCTCTCCTTCTTCCTCCTCCAGGCATGAAGAGGTTCTGCCGAGACATCCACATGATGCTGGGCTTCAGACCAGGGCCCTACTTCAGAGCCTGCTGGATGGTCCTATCCCCAGCAACAATGATGGTAACTGCTCACCTTGAGGTGCTGGACAGACACGGTGTTGCCAGTACTCCCGGGTCACCTCCCAGTGTAACCAGTTGCTCTGCTGGCAACTCCTGCCTCAGGAACCATCTCAGCTTCTGCTGGGAGGTCTCCATCATGTCTAGGCCTTTCTTTAAGACCACGGGACCTTTGGAGGTCTTTGGGATGACCTCGCTTTCTTCCCACCCCACAGGCTCTGCTGGTATATAACATTGTCAAGTACCAGCCCTCCGAGTACGGCAGCTACCGCTTCCCCACCTGGGCCGAGGTCTTGGGCATCCTCATGGGCGTCCTCTCGTGTCTGATGATTCCCATGGGCATGGTGGTGGCTGTGCTCCGAGAAGAAGGGACACTCTGGGAGGTAGGAGATGCTGAGGCCTGGCATTGCTGGGGAACACCCTAGAAATGTGCGGGGGTGAGCACGAACCCCTGCCAAGCCTGTACCCTCTGGAAGTTTCTGTATCCTCTGCCCTGGATGTGTGTGTCCCCACCCCTTCCCATGGGGTGTAAGGGATGGCACATCCCAAGGCATTTTCAGCAGTGCTGCTTCCTGTGATGCCAGGCAGGTGCTCAGCAGCCCTGTGTGCATTCCCAATCCTAAACAAGACTGCCGTGCCCCGGGGGGAAGCACCTTGTCCCGAGAGTGGAGCAGGCATGGGACTTTGCACCTGTTTGGCAGGAACAACAGCAGAGCAAGGCAGGTGGCTGCCAGACTGTGTAGGCAGCCCAGATGGGATCCCTGCACTGAAAGGCTTCTCCCAGGAGCAGGTTATAGAGCTGCTGCCTGCTACAGCTTTCCCAGCCCTTCCCTGCTCTCCCCAGGCTGTTGGAAGCGAAGGAGCAGAGCTTGCTGCCCTCCCCAGGCAGCAATTGCCAGTTGTCTGTAACCTGGCTTGACACAGTCATGGGCACCATGGCATGGCCAGGAGCCCCCTTGGCCAAGGGCATCCCCTTGTCTGAGTGATTAACCCCACAGCTCATGGCTGTAGCCCTGCAATAGCCCCTTGCTCCTGCAACCCCTCACCATCAGCACCCACAGCAAAGTGTTTAGAAAGAGCTGCCTTCCCTGAAAGCTTTAGAACCAGCATTTAGCCCCACACCATCCTCACGAGGAAGGCTCTTCCAGCCCGTGGGGGCTAACAGAGCCCCCCATCCCTTGGGAGGGGTGGGTGACTTGCAGGGTGGAGGTGTTGGGTGGGCAGTGGAGCGGGTGCTGCTGCAGGATGTCTGTGCTCCCTCTGTCTGTGCCCTCACAGCGAGTCCAGCAGGCCAGCCGGCCCACCATGGACTGGGGCCCGTCGCTGGAGGAGAACCGGACTGGCATGTATGTGGCAAGCCTGGCTGGCAGCCAGTCCCCTAAACCACTGATGGTCCACATGAGGAAGTACGGGGGCATCACCAGCTACGAGAACACGGCCATTGAGGTGGACCGGGAGATGGAGGAGGATGATGATGATGAGTCCATGATGTGAGGGGACCCAGTGTCCCACAGGCTGTGGGGGAGCTCACCCCCTCCTCCCGCACCCCCAGACTGCACAGGTTGCACTGCAGCATTTCAGGACAGCTTGGGGGGGGTCTTTTGGGAAGCAGTCGGGAGCTGTTGTCCTTGCCAGGTTCCCCACCACCACCCTGGCCCTGCCACGATAGAGCTGCTGCCCATCCTGGTGCCCTCAGTGTGTTTCTGTTCAGTGTGACAAACTGTGTCATGAGTCCATCCGTTTGTGTGACAGTGTCTGGTTGAAGTGTCGGGGCTGCCCCGCTCCCACCCTCAGCCCCAGCCCTGCCCTCCCCACTCGTGAGTGTCCAGAGTGCAGGGATGTCCAGGCTGCAGGAGGTGACGAGGAGCAGCAGGTCCCTCCGTGTTGCTCTGTCCTCTGTGCGTGTTTGACTCCAATAACCCTTAAACACACGGGAGCGGCTGTAACATCCTCCCTGCCCTGAGGACGGTGTGTGCAGTGTGCTCTGACCACACGCAGGTAATTGCAGCAAAACCAGCACAAATCAGTGTCCTCCTGAAGAAATTTGACCTAATAAATTAAAAAACAAGCAGAAGGAAAAAATTGCTTTATAAACAAACCAGTCTTGTAGATCGCCTAGGGATCTTAGTGGGGCATGGCAGCTCTTCCCTGTGGTACCTGGCAGGGCTGGGGTGCCTTGAAGGAAGAGAAAAGAGCCTGGGTGACCTGTTCCCCATGTGTGCAGGAGATCAGGGACAGGTCTTAGCTGGACCCAGTGCTGAAGAAGCCATGTGCTTGCCAAGGGAGCCCTAGCACTGGGTGCTGTTTTTCCAAGGGAAAGGAGAAGGGCTGAGTTTGTGCCTGCATGTGATTTTTCGGATGCCCAGAGATGCCATCTCTTGCTGATGTCTGAGGGTGCCAGTGAGCTCCTGGGTGGGGCTGTTCGGACCTGGCACTGCCGGTCCCTGTCACCTCTGTGTCGTGGGTGCCTTCCCTGTGCCATTGGCTCGCCAGCAAAAGCAGCGTGTGTGACACAGCCCCTGTGTAGGTTATCTGGGGGGTCCTCAGCATGGAAGAAGGGTACAGCTAGAGGGGTTTCCAGTGAGGGCAGGCACGGCCCACCCCGGGCTTCGTCCTGCAAATTTTTGTCCTGGCAAAGGACAAAATCTTCAGCTAAACACAAAAATGAGGGTTTATGTCTGGATTATGCTGGTAGTTCTGGTGCACTGGGTTAAACACGGGGGCCTGAGCCTCTGGGGTGAATTCCGGCATAAGGCTGCAAGTTTTTCTCCTGCCCTGCAGGGGAGGAGATTTAATTATTGCCTTTTTCCCTGTGAGAGTGTAGGGCCTGCTCACACACCTCCACTTGCCCGCTCACCTCCCCTTGTCCAGGGCTGCTGATCTCATTCCCAGATGGCTCTGCCCTTATTGTCCTCTGCAGGGCCACTTTCCCCATCCTCCTCCCCATTCCCCACCATGGCTGCAGCTTCTCTGGGCGTGTGGGGCTCCAGCAGCAGCACAGCCGTGCTGGGAAGCACCTCCAGCCGCTGGCCCCTGGGTTAATCATTAGAGTCCGGCCATAAAAGTGTGGCTGATGGAAAGTTCAGGCCGTGGCGGCTGGGGAGTGGGGAGGGCCTGCCATAAACATTTATGGCCCCAATGAATCCGTCACTCTAACCTTGACACTATTTACTGAGCAGGAGGCCTCAGGAGGTCACGGTGTTGCCCAGCCATCGCTGTGGGTGATGCCCGGGGAGCCCAGGCTGGGCTGGCCCGTGGAGGGGCACACGTGGGGGTCTCCATGGGGTGATGGAGCAGGTGAGGATGTTTCATTGTGTCACTGCCGGCCACAATGTGCCAGAGGAATCAGGAGTGCCTGATGCCTTCCCCATGGCACGATGTTGAAGCTGCTCTGGGCTGGCCAAGCTGGTCTGGCCTCAGCACGTCTCCCAGCTTCTCCTGCCACATTGCTCAAATCCCCAGAGTGATGCCAGGATCCCCAGGACTCTGCTGTGGGAGCTGCTATCAGCCAGCTCTGTGCTGCAGAGTGACGGGAAGGACGGAGCCAAGGCTGTGCCATGGATGTGGCCGGGGAGCAGAGATGACTGTGGGAGGACACCGAGGGCAAAAGGCACCGGGGCAGTGGCACAGCTGGTGAACACGTGCCCTGGGCCACGCGTGGCTGCCCAGGGCTGGGGGGGACATGGCAGCAGGAGCTGTGCTGACACCTGCCGGGGCCAGGGCAGATGGCAGCACAAGGGGGGGCAATGGGGGCACCCCAGGGTATGGGTCAGTGGGATGTGACAGCCTGACCCCAGTGCCCCTGAGGAACCAGACCACCTGGATGGGCAAAGCCCATCAGTGGCCCCTGGAAGACCCTCAAACCCACCCTGGACTCAGCTGGGAATTCTGTGCCCCTCAGCCTGCAGAACCAGCTCCCCAAAATCTCTCCCAAACTGCCCAGTGGGCACCACCACCCCCCACCCGCCATCCAGCTCGAGCAGCTGCTGGGGACTCCCGGCCACCTGCAGCCCCCAGAACCCTGTCCCTGGGAAAAAGAAAGGATGGCAGTGAGCTGAATCTGGGGGTGACAGAGAGCTCCCCAAAGCCTCAGGGATGCTGGAGGCACTGGGTGGGCAGTGCCCAGGGTACCAACATCCTACAGGCACCAGGATACCTGCAGCCCAAGGCTTGGTCCCAGCCTCGATGCTTTCGAGGACAGGAGTGCGGTGACGGAGGGACAAGGGGGTGGCAGACAGTCTGAGTCACTGCAGTGACGGAGAATCATCCGTTTCCATGCTCAGAAGTTGGTAGCTATTTATTGCACTTGAACACCAAGAATAAAACTGACACTCGCCCTCCCTCCCACACCCTCCCTGTTCCCAGTCCCCCCCAACCGCCCTCCCCAAACAGAGCATCCGATTTGAGCAGTGATCATTCTGTTCACAGCCACAGGTTCAAAAAAAAAAACCAACCCAAAACCAAAAACAAAGGAAAAGGAAACAAAATCAATCCCCCCCGCCCCCAAGTTCCCACTGAATCCAACACGGTCACACTGCTCAACAGTTCGAGTGCACTTACAAAAAGAGAAGAGAAAGGCTTCAGCTGCAACTGTACGGACTGACAGACACGAGGGGACAGGCAGTCACCCCTCCCCGGGGCCTGATTTTCTGTTATGTGACAAAGCTTGATATACTCTTAATTATAATATATTTTTTGCAGTCATCTTAAATAAATATTTCCATAGAGATTTCCTGTAAGTATATATATTTTTATATATATAATATATAAGAGAGAGATACTTTTTTTTTCTTAAACCACTGTTTACTTATTTTCCCTACTTGTCCAAAAAATGTTACAAAAGCCCTAAAATTGTGCAACGGTTAGAAAAAAGGGCCAACAACCCAAAGAAGGAAGGAGCCACTTGACACAGTCCCCTCCACCATTCCCTCTCCCACTCCCTGTGGATGACCTGCAGGAGGGCAGGACATTCAGCTGGGGTGACAGGTGGCAGAGTGGCCACCAGCCCGTGCTCGGATGTCCCCACGCTCTGCTCACGTCTGGGTCTCCCTGTCTGGCACAGATGGGCTGGCACCTGCACCCTGGGACATGGGGAATGGTCTCCACACCACTGTCAGGGCTCTCCCCTGCATCAGCACAAGACGCACCCTGCGGACAGGATGAAGGGTCAGTCCATCTCCCGGGGTGGTCAGAGGAGGTTTTGGGGTCTCCTACTGGCAGATACCTCTTGGTCCATGGGGCTGTGTGGCTGCCCTCTCACACTTGGCACTGTAATCCCACCACAGGCTGCAGAGCCCACCGTGAGTTCAAAGTGGGAGCAGATGGCTCCTCCTGCCTGCTCCAACCTCTGGGGTCCAGGGGGGCATCCATCGTGGGAGGCAAAGGGAGGAGAGGCAGGTTGGGGGTTAGACAGTGGTTCAGTGCCTGGCAGAGGGGGCATTAGATGCAGGGTAGGGGGGAAAGACAGCTCTCTGCCTGGCTGGGGTGAGGAGGGGAGTCCCTGCTCTTCTGGCAAAGAGCAGAGGCCCAGGAGTAGCTTCTTCATCTTCCAGAGGGGATGCACCAGCAAGATGTGAGAAATTATGGTGGTGACACCAGACCTTGACATCCACAAAGAGAAACAAACAACTCCCAAGCCCCCCCGTGGGGCTGAGAGCTGGAGACCACCACAGCAAGTGCTTCCCGTCAGATACTCCCTGTGCTCTGTGAGAGGTGGAAGAGAGGATGAGTTTGGAGGGCTTCCAAATTTGGTTTGAACCCAGACACCAGGCGACCAGCAGAGTGGGGCTCTGTCTATGCCAGGAAATGAAACGTGCCATAGCCTGATCTCCAGCCTTGAGGCCAATGGGGACAGGACATCCATGGTGCTGGATCTACCTCTATCCCAACAAGGTGGCCTTGTCCATGTTGCTGATAGGGAACATGCCTGGACCTTGTCGTCCCCAGAACCACGGTGGGATTGTTGGGGCAGTGCCAGCTCACACCTGCCAGGGGCAGTGCCAACAGCTTTAAAGAACACATGTAACGACAGCATCCTTGGCTCTGCCAGTCAAAGAGGGATGATGGCAGTTGATCATTACAGATTTCCTGCAAATCTAGGAGAAATCAGGAAACGTGAAGGAAGACAGATAGAAGATGTTTTCCGCGGATACTGAGAGAAATGGTGGTGATCTATCAGTGCTTGCTCAGAGATGCTCTGGGGATACAGGAACAAGGTGGGACAGAGAAACCAGACAGATCCCTAAAGTGCAGGTGCTTAACGCTGCCAGCGTGGGCACACTGGGAAGGTGGGTCTTCCTTGGTCAGGCTTCAGCTTGACTGGAAGACTAGAAGGAGTTGAAACCCTAGACTCTGCTTCCCGTGGAAAAGAGCAGAAAGGTTTTAGGTGTTGCAGGGACATTCACCTGCCTCCTGGAGAGATGACCTTAGGGAAACTTCAAGGATGAGAAACCCCCTTCAAGAACACCTCAGAGTCTTCCTGCAAGCCAAGATGTTTTTCCTTAGCAGTGACAGTGGGCTCTCAGTAAAAGGAGATTGTATCTACCACAGCAGCTCATCAATCCTTCCCAGAACATCCAACCATGACCCTGCCCCAGTCCTTTCCCCAGCAGCAGCTGCTGGAGCAGCTTCAACCTCACAGCCCCTCCAAGGTCCACACTTACAACAGCTTCAAAATCAGGCTGAAATGGCGTCTGTGCCCCAGCCCCCATGCAGAGCCCTGCCGTGACCTCCTCCATCCTCATCCACCTTACACCAACCCCCCAAACCCCCTCCTGACACCCAGAGAGCCTGGGCATCAGAAGGTGGATGCCACTCACCACAGCTGGCTTCAGAGCCAGGTCTGCAAAGGGAGAGAGAGAACTGTGAAAGAGCTGAGTCCTTCCTTTAAAAATCAAAAAAACTTTCATCACTACCTGACTATAGGAAGAAAAACAGATCTGTAAAAACACTCAAACTCTACCTTAAAATCTAATCCTCTCCCTGCATGGATTTCCCTGCTTTGGGCTCATCTCTTGCAAGCCTACAGTGAAACAGCATAGGTCCAGCAAGGGCATGAGGACCCACAAGGGCACCCGTGGAGCAGCTCAGCGATTTGCCCCCCAAAAGGCAACTTCTACACACATCACCAGCAGCCATCGTGCTGCCGGCGCAGCAGAACACACCGAAACACTTCTCAGGGCCTGTCCATGCCCCAGCAGTTTGGATTTCTTCCCCTCCATCCAGTGGGAAAACAATTCCGCAGTCTGCAAGGCTGCAGCTGCGTTTGGCACGGTGGCCGTCCCTGCCTCGACAGAGAGCAAAGCGTTCAAAACCACAGAAAAGGCAAAATACACGCTCAGTATTTACACAGAGGAAACATTTCCTCTTTTTTTTTTTTTTGTCCTTTTTCCCCCCCTTTTTTTTTTAATGTCCAAAACAAGCAGTTTTTTGTTCGTTTCTTTGTTTTTCAACACACGCACCGTCTAGAAAGTTAAACGCCATGCAGATGAAGAGAGTGGAGCTAGAAAGTCCCCCCAGGGCAGCAGCGCTGCGGGAGCCTCTCCTCAACGAGCGAAGAGGCTCCAGTCGGAAAAAAGAGAATGAGAAACGGAAGAACTGCCGGAAAAACCACCCACCCTCAGAGCTCTACCTGACGGCAAAGAGGTGAGGCCACAATTCCTCCCCCCGGCCATGTCTTCTGTCTCAAAAGCCACAGGCTCTCCGAGAGCTACAGCTGTGGTTTGCCCTGCAGGAAGACCTGTGTGGTACAGGAAAGCACCCTGGGGGTGTGGGTGCCCCTGGAGATGGAGGGTGCCTTTTCCCATCCAATGCCGTGGGACAGAAGGGGATGAGCCACCATGGCACGGGCAGGGGGCTGGAAGCTGCAGGACCCCCTGGTAGGAGCATTGTGGCAGCTCGACCCCTTTCCAAATGTAAACGAAGTGAAAACCAGCAACCCCCCAAACCCACCCCCCCACCTTAAACAGTTGAATATTTCTAGTTATTACATAAAGATCCAGTTCAGCAAATACTCAAAACCAAGTTACGAAATACACGGTAGGTTGGTTTCTTTCCCCTATAAAAAGGCATGCGCTCAAAGGAGAAGACAGCGAGAGGCTTGTTTGTTTTCTTCGAAGCACAATCAGATTCTGCAGAGTTTTGTCACTAAAGCTTGCATTCCTCATCGTCGCTGGAAGGAGTCGCGTGGGTGACGGAGGTTTGTGCCCCGAATCAGCGGAATCAGTTCCAGCCTGGGAGTCGGGCACGGGGGAAGCGCCAGTGCTGCACGTGGGGGGCCAAGGGTGGGCACTGGGGTGAAGGATCCAGACTGGGTGGTGTGTGGGAAGAAGGGCACAGGGGTGATGTTACAGCCTGGGGATGGATGGGAGGGCTCCGGCTCCCGGCTGTGCCGGTGCAGCGCTGGGAAGCAGCTGTCTGTCTTTCTCCTCCTCTCTTCTCCCGGCTTCGCCAGTCCCTTCTCCAAAGGGAGAAGGGAGGAAGGAGGGAGAGCATCCCTCTTGGCACAGCAGCTGCCTGGAGCCAGGGTGCAAATCTACTTGCTCTCCTGGGAAGAAGCCAGCCTGTGCTGGGAAGGGAAAATAAACAGATAGTCTTTACTCACCCATCCGAACTCAGCCCTCCTTGCCCAGGCGCACGTGGAAAATGGACTTTGAAAACGGTTTCAATTGCAGTTCCCCATCTGAAGCTGCTGGGAACTGGGAACTCGGGTCGAGAGCGGGCAGTCATGGCAGCAGACAGGGACCTCGATAGCAGCAAAGCAAAATCCACCAGCAGGCGGGGGGGATGCAGCACAGAGAGGCCCAAAACTGCCCCCCTCTTCCTCGGAGGGCTTCCAGCAGAGCTGGGGGTGGAGGCGGATGATGAGTCCGAGCCCAGTTCAGGAGATGTGCTGGGTAGTGAGGGGGCCCACCAACACTGTGCAGCTGAGGAGAGGGGCCTGTACACCAGCCAGAGGTTTGGGGGTTATGTTCATGGTTTCTCTTTTCCTGGTTCATGCAGACAAAGGGGGCCCAGCACCACGATCCCGGCAGGGTGTGGGGGGGGTTGATGGGATGCTTGCGCTGTGCTGGCAGGGCCGTTGCGTGTGTGCGGTGAGAAGCGAGGGGTTATTCCAGCGGGAACCAAGCAGCAGAGCCAACAGCCAAAGTCCCGTAGGTGAACGTGTCGGAGGGGGTCTCCCCTTGGTAGCCAGTCAGTGACAAACCCAGCACGGGCAGGACCACGTTTCAGCTGCAAAACACAAACCGGGAAAGAGCCGGAGTTCACTCTGACCATCGCTCTGGCAGAGCACCCCTCTGCCCATCAGCATTTCACCCCTCCCTGCCCTCCCTTCCCCAGCCCCGGAGCCTCACAGGGCTTACTGCGGTAGGACGGAG
Source organism: Pitta sordida (assembly GCA_013390025.1). Lineage (NCBI taxonomy): Eukaryota > Metazoa > Chordata > Aves > Passeriformes > Pittidae > Pitta > Pitta sordida. The sequence continues at coordinate 798,670 of WEKX01005975.1, forward strand.
GGCGCGCCGGATCTGTGGAAGTGCACGATCTGCCATTTGCCATCCCGGCGGTGCCAGATGCGGGTCTCCTCGGACTGGGCCGTGCGGGGGATCCCGCCAGAATCCACGTACTGCGTGATGCGGATGTAGGCGATGCAGGCGGACTCGTCTCCCATCAGGTGGATGTGGGGGTTCAGGATGGTTGTGTGCACGGGCTTGCTGTTCCGGGACCACACTGGAGAGGGGACAGGCACCAGTGGGGTCAGGCAGCAAAAGGGGTTTGGCGGCTCTTGCCCAGGGCGGCAACAATGTGGGAAGGGGAGACGCTTGATGGGGCTGAGTAAATGCTGCATGGGTGTGTTCGGGGTGGGTCCAGCTGGAAAGCAGCTAACCCAAGGACTCCTCTGCATTCATCTGGCCCCAGCTGACACAATACATCCTTCTGGGACCTTCCAGATCAGCCAGAGATGCTCCCACAGCCACCCAAACCCTGTTCTCTGTGGCAAGCTGATGGAGCTCAAGACAGGCTCATGGGAGGTGGGAGAGGTCCCCCAAAAGGCAAGGGAGATACTTACGGTTTTCAAAGTAGAATCGGTGGAAATCCAGACCTTCCACAAGGTTGCCCAAAGCCTCGGGCTCAAAGGCAGTCATCCCAGGGTCACACATCTTCCTGGGGAGCGGGGAAGGGGAGGGAAAAAGGAAAGGTTATTTCACTGGTTCTGGCATGAGAGCCCCAAGAACCCAAACGCCTCATGCTTGGGATGGCTCCCTCAGGCTGAGGCCAGTCTGCACCAGCAAGTAATTCTTGCAGAAATCTGACCTCATCCTTGCATTCTGAATAAAGCCCACCCCCACCTCGCCTCCAGCCTCTGACTACAGCCAGGTCCTCAGCTCAGTAGGGTGCATCCTACATCAGCCACCATCTGCAATTAAACCTTCCCAGACACTGCCATCTTCTTCGTAAGAAAGGAAAACAGTGGGTAAAAAAAAAAAATCACATTATCTGCTCTGTATCAAAATATCCCTGCTGTGATCCTCTGAGGCAGCAATGAAGACCTGCATGCACTCAGACACTGCTAATTAAATCAGCCTTGAACACAGAAGAGATGTACTCTGAAGAGCATCAGCTCAGCAAACCAAAAGCAGCTCCTCTTCAGAACACCCCGTGGCAATCTGGATATAATGGATACCATGGATGCAAAGTTCCTTTTTCCACCATAAATCATGTTTACTATTCCTCCTCTTTCTGCAAACCACAAAATGGGCTCGTCCATGACAGTGAGAACCAAAAAGCCACGGACAGCTGAGCGCAAGAGCAGCGCCAAGTTGGGAAACTGATGCTCCCTGCTTCTCTGGGATAGTCTCCATGTCTCCCACACCACATCAACCTGGTCACCCTGCCCTGAGCAGCAGTAAAACCTCCTGGGCAGCACTGTCAGAGTGAGAGACCCTGCTCTGGGAGGCTGAGCCCCCACCCAGTCCAGACCCTCTCTGGGCACACTCACGTGTAGGACTCGAAGTCGCCGTTGCTTATTGCTTCGATCAGCTGCTCTGTGACCTTAATGATCTCTTGCTTCCGTACTGTTGGTTTGAAGGGAAAAGGAAAATAAAAGGAGAAAACAAACCAGAAGTGCTGGTGTTACCATATTGGTGAGAGATTGTCATCTCATGGGATACAGACAGCAGGATGTTGGGGCGCTTTGGAAACTGTCCAGGGAAAAAGCAGGAAAGCGACTTAAAAGAGAAATGTGGCGAAGGGCTTTTCATCTCCAGAAAGGAAGGACCTTCAAAGCCAGTGCAAAACTGAAAAACACTGTCCTTTCCTAAAGAGCCAAAGGGTTAATCACCAAATGGTGATTAATAAGTGGTTATTAATAATACTGGTTATTAATAAGATTAATAATATTAATAACCAGTAGGCCCTCAGCCCAAAGGTTGGCACAGGCTGGCCTTGACTGCAAAGCCTTGCCTATCTGGGACCATCTATCACAGCAGAGGCCAGCCAGGGCAAGCTGGACCAAGGATGCTTTCACCTTATTCCGAAATGAAAGCAAAGGTCTCAGCAGGGAGGAGAGGAGGTGGGTGACATGGGCAGTCACTCCAGGAGATACGAGGAGGGACCCCCCAAAGGGCACAGAACTGTGCAGCTGCTGTCAGGCATTCCAGTCACTCCTGGTCCATCTGGGAAGGGATGCAGGAAGAGCAGGTTTGGCTCCCTGGGATGCAGCAGGAGCTGTCAGAGGTAACCCTGGGCTTATTAACAAGGCTCTGCTTCAAATGCAAATTGGCATCATGCCTGAGTCTTCTTTTTTATTTTTTTTCTTTTTCTATTTGTATTGTGACTAATGAAAGGAGAGGGAGCAGGATTTCCTGGGAGTTGTTTGGAAGGGAGAGGGACTCCCATCGCTTCCCAAGCTCTGCCTGCCTCCCCGTCCAGGCTCAGGGCACCCCTCCACAGGAGGACAAATATCCCATTAGCTCTCATGTCAGGCCTAAGTCCATCTTGCTTTGTGCTCAGATCGTTTCATTGAAAGACTTTACAAATTAGCACCGATAAATTATTCCCTGGGTTATTCTTAGCAAGCTGCCTCTGGCAGGCAGGCGGGTGGCAGACAGGGATTTCCCCTGGAGGCTTTTCCCGAAGAGCCATTTATTTTGGAGGAGCAGTCAGTCAGGCTGCTCTCCCTGCACATTCCTTACCCTTTCCATGCCTGCTTTCAGGGAACACTCCTGCTGATGGGAGCACCCCCTTCCCTCACCAGCAGCTTGTGGTAGCAACCCTGCAGTGAAACCACCTGAGGAGTTAAAGCAACTTCTGAAGGGCCCTGAGGCAGCTCGGTGGTGGTGGTGGGTTTTGCCATAGCCAATATCTCACGAGGAGTGGTCAGACTAACAACCCGTGGGCACCCCCTGAAACAACCCACCCACCTCCCCACCGGTACCTTTGGTGTCTTCGTCCTCGATGGTGGTGTTGGTGCTCTCCGACGATTCCTGAGCAAAGAACAGAAAGGAGAGATGGGGTGGTGAGGAGGGTGTTCTCCCTGTGACAGATGGAGCTCACGTGTTTGACAGCCCCCCGAGTCCGAGCCCACAGCGCTCGGCTGCGCCGACAGACAGAAACCAAGGAAAACGCCAGCAGGTCCAACCTGTCCTCAACCACAGCTCTAGGGCAGCGTTGGCACAGCCCTCCCTGACCTCCACCCCTTGTAGCCAAGGGCACAAGAGGTGGGCTGTGGAGGGTCTCGTAGGAACGGCGCTGCCTTTCCTACCGACGCCTGTGGGGACAGAGATGGGGGCAGGTCCAGGGGCCATTTGGTGGGTTCCGAGGAGCGTTGCCAGAGGGGCAGGGAGAGGGGCTGTGCAGGGGTGGAAGACACCATGTTGACTGTACAATAAAGAGAGAGATGTACAAATTAACACCGAGGAGGAGCTGGGATGAGAAGGAGGGGACTGTGCAGGAGTGAGAGAGACCACACTGACCGCAGAGTAGGGAGAGAAATGTACAATAAAACAGTGCTTCCAAGACCCACATGGACCACTGAAGGCTGAGACACAGCTCTTTCAAGAAACAGCTGAGCACTACACAGATTTTGGGGAGGAGAGGTGTACTGACCCCCTGTCTCTCTCCGGGAGCCCCATCAAGGCAACTCTGCTAGTGGAGCTAGAGCAATGGCTCTGCTAGCTCTTCCCAGCAGAGCCTTGCTTATGTATTACCCAGAAGACCCCGATGTAGGTTGGCAAGGTGTCCCATGACCATACAGTCCCCGCAGAGGCATGGAAGGTGTTTCTCCAAGGCTCCTTGGACCGATGCAGCCTGCAGACCTGAGTCAGGAGAACTGGGAGAAACGGCATGAGAACCCATCAGCAAGAACCAGGGCTGGCTTCCCACCAGCTGGTGGCCAGCAAGTGCCTGCACCAACCCTGTTAAATGGGGTTTGTGGGTGATACGGCTTTGAGGATGTTCCCTCCAACCCCGCTGTCCCTTCTTCCCTACCCCGAGGTAACTTCCAAAAAAACGGGGGAAGCTGGAACATGTGGAAAGGCCCAGCAATATCGGCATTGAGGAAGACGAAGGACACTCACCATTAACTGAACGCTGGAACTGGACTTTCTTTTCTGGAAAAACAAGGAGAAGAGATGGAACAGGAAGAGACACAGAGTGAGAAAGGCTGAGAGCAGCACACGAGAGGCAGCAGCTCCTGAGCCCCCTCCTTGGTCCTCATGGAAGGGCAAACGAAAGGTGCAGGGAGGGCAACGTGTTGCTCCTGTAGGGACGTGCCACCAGCTGCAGCGCTGGTGGTGCCACGCCAGCTCCCTCCCCGTGTTCCTGCCAGCACATTTCTCTCCTGACCTGCCACAATCTCTGGGGTTGCTCATCCCAAGGACCAGGTCAGTCCAAAACAGAGTCCCCTAGGACTCAGTGAGCACTCTAGTGGCTTTGTGACCAGGCCAGCAAGCTCACAGGAACAGGATTGGGATGCTGAAAAGCTCAGGCAGCTCCACCACAGCCCTGTGCCTGGTGGGAATTCTGTGCTGACTCCTACAGACTCTGGGTCGGTTCTGGGTGCACCTGCTGATGGCACTGACTAGTGTGGAGCCAATCCTTTAGCTTTGGGCTCCAGACCAGCACCAAGCATGGCCATTGCTGCTCGACCCCTCGAGGCAGGGCTGCCCTGAGCACAGTTCCAGTGCTTCAAATCAGGACAAGTCTCCTCCAAAGAGAAGACCTTACACATGCACATCTGTCTCTATCCTTGACCACTGCCACTAGGCTTCAAGGTTTTGGGGCTGGACGGCCCCATAGCCACGCTTCTGCTTGCAATCCCAAACCACTTCTGGACTCTCCTTCCCTGCTGTGCTCTGCTCCCCATCTCCACTTTTAATTTAGCCAGGAGTCAGGGGGACGTGCACACTGATCTCATACCCTTCCAGCACCTCTGGCTCTCAGGGAAGGATTCCCAGTGGGTGTAAGGGAACACAGACATGCAGGAATCAAAACCTGCAGTGCCAAATAACTAAGTGTTGCACCAGCCCATTTAACAAGGCATCAGCTCTGCCTGCCCTGCAGAGGGAAAAGCAGTACACACTGTACAAATCTCTTGGAAAAGTCCATGGAGCAACCCATTAGGGTGCCTGGGTGGGCTGCAGCATAAAACCTAGTGATAACCATTCCCCCTTGTGGTTTCTTTGACATCCTAAGTGGCTCCCATCAGCATCCTCATTAAGTTTTCCCCTCTACCAGTGCAGCTCTCCCCCTCCCTCCCGCAGAATCAGGAAAAGGTTTGGGATGGAAGGGACCTTAAAGATCATCCAGACCAGATTGCTCCCATCTAACTTGGCCTTGAACACTTCCAGGGATGGGGCATCCATAACTTTTCTGAGCAGCCTCTTCCAGTGCCTCACCATTCTCACAATAAATAATTTCTTCCTGACATCCAATCTAAACCTGCCCATGTCCTACCACTCCATGCCCTTGTCCAAAGTCCCTCCCCAGCTCTCTTGTAACCCTTTTGGGCACTGGGCCCTATGGCAACGCTCTCCTCTCCCTCACTGAAACAACAGATGTCCTAAAGGGCAGAGTGAGCTGTGGTATTTCAGCAGGAACCTCACGGGCAAGGGAGCTGCTGGAGCTGGCAGGAAGGGCTGACAGCTTCTGCTACCCAAGGACATGAGACGGGGCAGAAAACTGCAGGAATTTCAGACGTAACAGAATGCAACACAAAGCAGTGACCGCGTCGAGTCTGGACATACAGGAACAGGATGCGACACGGGGCAGTGAGCTCGTTAATTTAGGACGGGACAGGATGTGACACGGGGCAGTGATTCCATTAGTTTACAATGGGACGAGATGGGACACTACACAGGGCAGTGAAGGTATCAAAACTGCTGGGACCAGAGGACCTCCCACAGACCCCAGAGCAGGGCTCAAGGGGGACTTTTGGTCCCATGAATGATTTTAGTAGGTCAAGAACCTCCTCCGGAGGGTGGGTTTCAAGCCCTCTGCCCCTGGGCTAACAACATGCCCGTGTTGGAGGGCTGTGCAGGCAGGCTGGGGAGCAGCACCAGCTGCCTCCTGCCCATCAGCACAGCTTTGGGCAGGAAAGGCAGGGGTGGCTTCCTGGGACCTGCCTGCTCTCATAGGAATGGTCAGTCCAGCACGTTACTCCAAATGGGGGCACAGCTCTTCCAACAGTGAACCACACCACATGGCCTGACTTACAGCCCCGCTCTGGGCAGGCAGGACCTCCTGGCCATTTAGCCAGGCTGCCTCACGTCTACTTGTTGGAAAGGGGGCAATAAAAAAGCAAATTCTTCCTCCTGGGCTTGTCCACCATCCTGAGATGAGTGTTGGCTGGTAGACTGCACTCGGGATGGTGCCTCATTTTCTGCTCCCTGCCCACCAGCAAGGGCTGAAGGCTGTGGATGCAAACCAGCCTCTCTGATCCTGCTCTGAAACCAGGCCCTTCTCACTGAGTTTCAGCGACGAGCCAAAAGGCTCTTCAGCCAAACTAGCTATTTTGTTAAAACAGCAAGTGCCCCTTTTCCCAGGTTGATGTCTGCCCATAAAGCCAAAGATGGGTTGTTGTGACTCCCATGGGATCTGCCAGCATCAAACCTAGCAGTCCTGTCCTGGGAGTCTCCTGACATCCCGACACCATGGCCCAAAGTAATGTCCTGTCAGAGCCACCCAGGCCATCAGCTCCACGCTGCAGAATAACTCTGCACGGCCAGCATGGCCTGTTGTGGAGCTGAGCCCAGGTTTGGAGGGTTGTGCCTGGTCTCAGTCCTTGAGGCTTGTCCTGTCCCAGCAGCTGGGTCTGGCAGGAGGAGGAGAAAGGCAGAAGAAGCTGCTCAGCAGCAGAGTTTTGCTGCCTTGTCCTGGAGAAGAGTTGTGGCCTCACCTTGACAGGCCGGATGAGCCCAAAGAAACAAGATTCGCCAAGCACTGGCTTGTTTTCAGAGCATCACTAAGCTCTGCAAAGTATCACCATGTTCCTTTGCTGTCTGCACCGGGCACAGGGGGGACTGGCAGCGCTGCTGAAAGGGGTTAAAAGCGCCCATGTGACACCCAGCAGCGCATCAGCCCTTGGGACAGGATGGGACGGGAACTGGGGTCAGCCCCAGCAGCCGCAGATGAAACCGCCCGTCTCGCCAGGCGGCTGCTGTTGGAGCCGTGGCTCTGCCTCTCCCCCTCTCTGGGAGCAGCGAGGGGCGAGCGCGTTTTGCAGGCGACGAAAGAGCAGCGAGTTCCCCCCCGTGTCCCCCTCCAGCAACAACTCGCTGCGCTGCCCGGGGACACCGCCGGTGGCACCGGGACATCCCGGGACAGCCGGGCCAACAGCTGCCCTTTACGCTGCAGGGTGTCTCAAGGGGCAGCCAGCAAGTCACGGAGACCCCCGGCACAGCACGGAGACCCCCTCCGCCAGCAGCAGGGCACGGAGACGCTCAGCACCGGCCTGGCACTGAGCCCCCACCGCTGCCCCAGCAGCACTGGGGCAGGCAGGACAGGGCAGCGGGGAGGGGGGACTTACCTTCACGCCGTCATTCTTCTTGTTGCCACCACTTTTGCCTCCTGGAGAGAGGAGGAAGGAGATTAGGAGAGCCAGGCAGGGCACCACGACCAGGAGGGCGAGGAGCAGCAGCATGGTGCCCGGGTGGCAGAGCGGCGGGACCCCTCGGGACCGGCTCCTGGGCTTCGTCCCCTCTCCAGCACACCCTGAGTGGGAGCTCAGGGGCGACCTTGCCAGCACCGTCCCGTCCCAGCCCGGCGGCTCTCGGCCAGGGGCACGACCCGTGTCCCAGCGTCACGTCGAGCCCTCGGGGCGGCCGGAGGGGGCGGGCAGGGCTGTCCGGCGGCAGGCGGGCTCTGGCCGGGGGGTGCTGCAGTGTGGAGGAATGGGCTGCCCGCCTGCCGCCCTCTAATTTTAGCCCCATGCTGCCGGGATCATGTGCTGCCAGCCCCGCCGGCCCGACAGCTGCAGCCCACATTTTGACAATGATGAAAAGCAGGCGCCTTCCCCGGTGCCCACCCACCGCTGCCGGCACTGCCCCAGCCCACCCCCGGAGCAGGATGGGACCCCCCGTGCCATGCGAGACTCTGTCGCCCACCAGCCTTGCTGCTCTCCCGGGCACGGGGCACCGGTGAGCCCTTGGGCCGTGCGTGGGACAGGCAGCATGATGAGAGAGATGCTCCTGAATTTCCTGCCCTTTGATGCTTCCTGTCCACCGCCTTTCCCCGCGCCAGGCTGACACCAGATCGCCCCAGCTGCTGGGCTCCTCCAGCCCCCCTCCACCAGTGCTAAATGTGTCAGCACCATCCCCACACGACAAATGCAGATACCAGCCCCTGAAACACCCATCTCGGAGGTGCTGCAGTGCCTGCAAGGCCATGCCCAGCGCTGGGGAAGGCCGGAGACGAGAGCGGCTGGAGGAGCTCTGCTCTCACGCGGCTCCGTTTGGTTCCGTGCCTGGGAACCGCCTGTGGAACCCCACCTGCAGCGAGGTGTCTCCCGAGGGAACAGCTCTGCGTGGGGGCACTGAGACAGGCAGGGCTGCTGTGCCCAGTCCTGTCCCCCATGCAGCCCTTGGGATGTTGGTCTCACCTGCAGAGGGACCCGAGTGATGCCATCTGCCTGCAGAGGCACCCAGGGACCTGGCTGACATTCCCAATGCAGAGGATGCTCTCCCTGAGTCACAAGCATCTCCAGGAGGACACAAAACCAGCAGCAAGAGCCTTGGCTGCCCCCAGCCCCTGCACCCCCAACCCAGCACAAGCCAGATGGGCGGGTGCATCCAAACCCCCAAACCCCTGGGGACCACTGCACTTCAGCCAGACGCCTCTTCTCTTGCATCCCAAGCCAGCCTGGTGGTGCAAGATGACCTCCCCTGGAGAACAAACCAAATCCACACACCCCCAGGGGCACCAGGCTGCAACCTTAAGCTCCCCATGACACCCAAAGCAAAGCCAGCCCGGCTGGGACCCTACGGATTTGCCCTGGGCACTGTGTAAGACAGGGATGGGTCCCAGGGACAGCACCTACCGGAGAAGTTCCTGGTGGCCAGCATGGTGGTGAGGATGGCTCCCTGCAAGACAAGGAAGGCAGAAGGAAAGGGTGTGCTGGACCCCAGCCCTCTGCACCCTGCCACTCCCACCATCCCTGGGGGAGGAAAGCTCTGCTCAGCACCTGTCCCCCGGTCACCTGGCTGGAAGGAAACTGGCCCACGGACTGATATTCTCCTCCTGCCATCAAAAGCAGCTCTCAGTACCCAACTCTGTATCTCCAGCACAAAAGCATTGGATTGCATCCTCTGAAACTGCCTTCCCTCCAAGATTAAAGGGATATTAAATATCTGTAGGGCACTTTTCAGCTTCATACTACCCTGCCTTAGATGTAGCACAACCCCACTGACCAGGGCTGGCAGCTGGTGGCAGAGGGACCCACCGGGAACGGAACCGGATTTAATTGTGATTAAAGCTGTGCCAGCTCAGAGCAGCGGGGCAGGGATTGCTCACAGGAGCCACGCAAAGATCACCACTGCAAATCAACATTCATAAAAATCCTTCCCCTTTTCCAGCTGAGTCTACTAACTAGTTGCTCAGCATATAATAAAATTACTTTGGACTAATTGCTCACAATAATGCATTACCATGTTGAAGCGTATTCCTGAACTAATTTGATTACTTCTCTAGCTGAAAAGTAATAATAGTTTATAGCCAGTTTCTTTGCTTGATAATCTCGTTAGTGTCCTGCAGCTGCACTGTTCTGTGCCATGATGCCTTCAGGCCTGGAGCACTGATGTCTCTGGCTGCAGCACAGCCCAGCGCTGCCCTGCCCTGTGCCCCCAGCTCTGGAGGAGGCACTGTGATTTCCAGAGCCCGCTCCCAGTGCCGTGGTGCTGCCCGAGGCTGAGCAGCACCTGGGAGATGAGGGGTCCAGGGAGGACTGGACAAGGTGATTTCAGACGGGGTCCAGGCTGTGGCACATGGCAGCAGCCAGGCTGCTGTTGTGGGTGAGATTTTTGCCTTTATTCCTTGGCTGCCAAGGATCTTGGCCATCAGGCAAAGGGTCTCACTGTGCCTCTCAGACTCGTGTTCTGCCCCAAAGAGGAGCTTTCTTGACACAGACTCCGGTGGGAAAGCCCTCACCCCAGTGTCCAGTGTGACTCAGTGCTTTCCTTCCGGCCACCACCCCAGATGAGGCCACCACTGCACTTGGTCTCTTTTCCCTTCTTCCCCAAATGCCCATCACCCCCATACCACTGCCCAGGGACACCCCCCTGTCCTTTCCCACGCAGGGAACAATCCCACCAATGGCCTGACCGTGCACTGTGAGGTCAGCCTGGACAGGCTGTGAGTTACCTTCAGCTTCCTCCGGGCATTGAACTTCTTCAGACAGTCCACAGTCTCCTGCCTGTGCATGCATGATGCCACAGTGGCACGGTGCTGGGAGGAGAGAGACCTGGCTCAGAGCAGTGCCAGGGGGAAGGAGCTCCCCCAGCCCAGCTCTCACATGCACACACACGTGTGTGACCTCCCGTGGCCAAAGCACGGGCCAGAGCTGTCTGCAGCAGCAGCAGCAGCAGATAAAAATTTAATGGGCAGTGGGAGATGGAAGCTCTGGAGTCAGCAGCATCTGCTCTGGAGGTGGGAGCAGGGAGAACTGGCTGCCCACTGAGTTAACCCTTGGACTGACCAGCCACGTTTAGCAGCATGCTCAGGGTTTACACGTGTGAAGTCCCTGGGTTAAGCCCACGGACTCCTCCTGCCTTTAGGAGCTGATCCAGAGAGAGAACCAGCAGCCAGAGCAGCGGGATGAAGCAAAGGGAGGGGGGGGATTGCTGCTGGGGTGGGTGGATGGATAAACACGAGCTTGCTCACATCACCTCTGAGGAAACGCTCCCCAGCCCAGCCTGACACCAAGAAACCACCCTGTCCCCACCAGGGCTGTGAGCCTGTGTGTCCTTCCCATCACCACCTCCCCCAGGACATGCTGTTTGCATTCCCAAGTTTTTCTCCGCTATAAAACCCCAGGGAAAATGCTGCTCTGAGAGCACTCTAAGGAACCATGCCAGGAAACCATCTTCCCTGGATGGAGAAGAGACTCAGCAACGTTGACTTCCCAGCGAGATGTTTCCCCCTTGTGAACCCTCACATCCCTCTCCCTCCACCCCAACCAGTGAGGGTCAAACTCACCGATATCCAGGGGTGCTTCAGAGCCTCCGCTGCCGTGATGCGCTTGGACGGGTTTATGGTCAACATCTTGTTGATGAGATCTTTTGCTTCAGGAGTGACTGTGTCCCACTCAGGAGAGGGGAACTGCCAAAGCAAATGGACTGAGATGAAGAAGGAACAGAAGGACAAGAAGCTCCTTTGCACTTAGATGGTTCTCCTGCAACCTGGCACAGGTTAGAGAGATGGTAGCAACTGAGAAGAGATGGCAAGAGGAAAAGTGGAGAGTTGGAAGGTCCAGGACAAGACCTGTCTGTCCTGCAAAGTGACCCTGAAACACGCCAATGTGTGTACCCTCTGTGACCAGGGCTGAGGAAAGAACCTTGCTCCTTTCTGCCTGAGTTTGTCTCGGTTGCTCTTGTAGACAGTGGCCTGTAAGGCAGGGACAGCAGGAGAGGGGGGAGACCATGAAAAGGGGGAACAAGACAAACCCACTCACATCGTAAGCCCCAGCCTTGATCTGCTGGTAGAGTCGGTGCTGGTCTTCATCCCAAAAGGGTGGGTACCCGACCAGCAGGATGTAGAGGATGACACCTGTCCAGGAGAGGAGATGGAATCAGTGGGAGAGGATTTATTGCTGGAAGTAGGAGAAGAGACTTCCTGGGGATTGGTCAGACTCAAACAGAGAAACAGAATTTAGGGAAACAGGATTTGCTCACTGATTAAAGAGCAAAAGGCTTGTTGTGGGTCCATCTCCATACTGGCAGTCTCAGCTCTTGGGGATGTTCAAGACTCTGGCAGCCACCGTGAGGAGCCCCAGGAGGGTGCCCTGACAGGGCTGGGTGATGCCTCTTCCCTGCTGGGGGCTGGAAAAGGCTCCCCTACCCCTGCAGCATTGCCTGATCCCAGCAGTACCACAGGGAAAAGAGCCAGCATCTCTGCCCTGACTGGGAGCTTTGGGTACACAGACAGGGAGCTGATCCTGTCTTTGGTTTGGCAGAGAGGGTGCTGCTCTGGGGACAGCCCAGGTAATGTGCCTAATTTCCTTCTTGGGTAAATCATCTCCCCTGGTCTCCCGGAGATGTACATAAAAGCTCCAATTCGGGACATGCTGGATGATCAGTCCCCCTCATCCGGCCCAGCCCATTTCAGCCCCAGCCCGACTTACCACAAGCCCACAGGTCCACAGCTTTGCCATAGGGATCCTTCCGGAGCACCTCGGGGGAGAGGTACCCGGGAGTGCCGGCGAAACCTGAGACAGAGAGCTCGTCACAGCCCCGGGCAGGCAGCCCCCATCCCTGCACATCCCACCAGCAGGGAGTGGTGCCCAGCCAGGCACAGCGAGAGCCGACACTCCTGGCATATCGCGACCCGCTGGGACAGGCATCCTCCCTCCAGACGCCTCTCTGGCTCCCGAGGGCAGAGCAAACCACAGCTCTCTGCCACAGCCGAACCTCAGGATGGTGCATAAGTGTAGAGCGCCCTGGTGTGCACTTCCAGCGCTTGGAAGAGGCTTTCACTCCCCCTGCTCTGCCCCTGGTGTCGCACGGGGTCCCTGGGGAGCTGTTTCCCTCTGCACCGGATCAATACTGGGCTGTTTGCAGGGGCACAGCTGGAACTATGACTCTCACTGTCCACTCTGCCTCCCGGGATGCTCCCACAAACCTGGCCTCAGGTGCTGGGGATGTTTGCCCCTCCCAGAGCCCTCCCAGCCAAACACACCGGGGAGAGTTGGATACCCCATCTCAGGCCAGCCCCACTCACCAAACCACGCTTGCTGGTCCCCCTCCACCTCGATGGCGAGGCCAAAGTCAGCCAGCTTGACAGCAGCACCCTTCAGCTTGGATGCCAGCAGCAGGTTCTCGGGCTGCAGGAGGAGACGAGGGTTGGAGAGGGGCAAAAGCCCCCCCAGGACTCTCTTATTAGCAGTGAGACCTTCCCAGCACAGCACACAGGACGTCTGGATGTGCTCCCCGGATGCTTTGTCCTGCTGTGTGTCCTGGTGTCCCTGGGTCCTTTAGAGGACCATGGGCTGAAAGGGCCCCCTGCCCCCTCTCCCTTGTGTTATTTTCCCCTGGAGCCAGTCTTCACTCTGTGGCTCTCCCAAAGCCCTGCACGTGTTCCTCCCTGCCCTCCACAGGGTTTTGCCCCACAGATGGAGTCCCGCGTCCTCCCAGAGCCTCTCCCACTGCAGCCCCTACCTTCAGATCCCGGTGAACCACTCCCATCTGGTGGCAGTGCAGGACGGCCTCCAGGATCTGCTGGATGCAGTGGCTGCGGGAGAGAGGACAAAGTTCCTCAGACACTTGTGTTCCAGGGCATTTCCCCCCTCTGGCCCTCTCCCCATCAGCACAGCTCAGGGTGCCCCAACACTCGTGGGGAGCAGCTCTAACCCAGTAAAACCCTCCCGCAGCTGCTGCACACCCAGTGATGGCAAAGGGGCTACAGCTGGGGCTGGGGAGCTGGAGACCAGTGGTGGAGCCACAATGCCAACCCAGATTTGGTCTCAAACCCAGGCAGGGCAGACTTGCTCTGGGTAACCTTTGCTCCAGCCCCATTTCCCTGCTCTGCTCTAATGTGGGTGGCTCTTGCTGCGTCTGCTTGCTTCATATCTAGTTCATTATATCCCAGCTCTGCTGTGTGCGTGAGACAGGAAGGGGGAAAGACAGAAGTGATGATTGCTTTTTCTCCAAAACAGCTTGTGTGCAAGGCAGAAGGTCTTTATTTACATGTATTTTATCTTATTTGTATGACACTAATAAGTGGATGGGCTGTAAGTGGATTCAGTGCAGGCAGTGCATTAAATGAGATTGTTTTCTGCCTAGAAATAAAGGATGTCCTCATGCAGATAGGGATTGCAGAACTTACCACCCTTGTGGACACATATGTACAGGTTATGCTTCGCCTGAGGGCAAAGCCAAGAGACAGCAGTGATACCTGGACATTGGAGAGGGACAAAATGTGTCCCTTCAAAAAAAAATGAGGCCAACGCTGTCTCCAGGCCAAGCTGCAGGGACCAGAGGGGTGGCTGAAATGGCACCCAAGCCCCTGGCTATGCAGCAGGGTACCTGGAAAGTATCAGCGGGAGCGTGGGAGGGAGCAGAGCTCCAGTACATCCTCCCACCCAGCCTGTCTTGTCTGCTTCTCCTCAGTGCTTTCAAGTGGTAAATGCCAGAGATGCACTTGCAGAGGACTGGAATGCAGCTCCAAGGGGAAGTGGGAAGGCCAGGGCTGCCATGGCCCTGCCTGGGTGCCAGGCTGGTATTGAGCTTCCTCCCTGCCAGACTGGAGAGCCCCAGTGCACCCTGATATCCCCAGCCCAGGGAAACCCAATGCCCCCAGCCCGGGGAGCCCCAGCCTCCTGCTCCTTTCCAGAAACGTCAGATGTGGGCTATCCCTTCCTTTCGGGGAAGGAGGATGCTGCAGGCGATGGCTGGGAGCCATCTCATCCGAGGAGGAAACCAGCCCTTCGGTAGCACATGCACTTCTTAGCACAGGAGTCGAGCAAGTTAAAAAGAGCATTTTGGGTAGGTTGGTTTTTTGGTTGGTTGGGGTTTTTTTTTGCACCACAGTTCTGGTGTATGAGTATGTGTTGCAGAGTGGCTGCAAAACACCTCCCAGCGTGGAAGGAGCTCATGCTGCAGAAAGCCAGACGTGTAGGACCCTGGGAGGGAGCAGCTCATGGGGGAAAGGGGCAACTGCTGTCCCCTCCATGTCACAAAGTGTGGCTGTGCTCACCTGGCATCCGCTTCGCTGTAGTACTCCCTGGCCACAATGTCCTCAAACAGCTCCCCACCAGTGACCCTGCGGGAAAACGGGAGTAACTGGATTGACTGACAGCACACTCGGCCCTGGCAATCCCCCCAAAACGTCCCTGCATGGCAGGAGAGTCGGGGGCACAGGACAGGGACCTGCCCTCTCTCTGCCCAGCTTCGGGACACCAAGTTTGGTTCAAAGCCAGCCAGGGTGAGCTGGAGGATGTGTCACTGCGGGAGGAGGCACAGAGCTGGCTCTGGATCAGGGGATGCAGGGAACCATTACTCACAGGTCAAATATCAGGTAGTGATGGCCTTCCTCGGAGATGCTGTCGTGGAGCCTCACTGCAGCAGAGACAGAAGGGTTAGGGGGTCTGCCAGGCTCCCACCCCTCTCCCGGGAATGCTTTGGCTCCCCTTTGGGAACAAGCTGGGGAGGGGCACAGCAGGGTTATTCCCTTTGCTGGGTGGGGGTCCCTGCTAAGCGGGGGGACTGCAGCCACTGGGGAGAGGCTCAAAGGTCACATCCAAACCGGGGACTGCCCGGGGCTGTGTCTGGCCGAGATCCTGGACAGCTGCTGGGTTATCTTGGGCACTGGGCAGGCTGCAGGCACGGGTGTCCCCAGCCTCATCAGGAGGTATCCAGGCAGAGGGAGAGCTCAGCAGGGTGCTGGGCTGACAGCCCTGGCACTCACAGGGCTTGTTTTATTTTCTGCTCATGACCTTCCTCGTCTCCTTGGGAATCTCCACAGGATGAGTTTCCCCATGTCTTGGCATCTCACCCGGCTAATCACCCCGAGGGGCACCCTCTCCCCTTGGGCACACCTTGCCAGGTACAGATCTGTCACCCAGCAGCTGTGTGCTGGTTATTCACACTCAACCCCTGCTCACAGCTCAGCAGGTGGGTGTGCAGCCAGGGCACAGGCACAGAAACAGGCAGGATGGTGAAACAGAGACCGGTCCAGCATCCTCTGCCCCTCACCTCACATTTTGTTTGATTCCCTTGAGGCTGTAAATATTTTACCCTTCCTCTCTCTCACCTGGTTTCAGCCCACTACAACTTTCAACATCTTTGAAAACATTGGGAATCAGAAACAAAAAAAACAAACATTCAAGTGAGTGAGTTTGTGGGACTTTTTCCTCCCCTTTTACTGCAGCTAAATCAGCTGAACCCTGTATGGAAACATCCTCCAGACTCAGTCTGAGCCAGAGGAGATGAGTCCCAAAGCAGAGCACAGACACTGCCCTGTGTCACTCTCATCTCCCAGGCCAGCAAACACCCCTTTGCTGGTCCTTCTCCTGCCTCCAAACTCCATGGACACGTCACCTGGCCAGGGCAGGTCAGAAAACCTGAACAGGATCTCTCCTATTGATCCCTCTCTTGACTCCTGACACAACCTGCTTGTCTGATTTCCCAGTTATCCTTCCCCTCTGCTGGCCTCTGCAGACCTCCCCTGTGCTCCAACATCTGTGTCTGCTCCATTTTTCTCCAGCTCAACCCCAGCTTTTCTGCCTTCCTCTGCTGGAAGAAACGTATTTCCTCCCATTTCCTCTCCCCTGGGAGGGATCTGGGGGTGTTTCACCTGGGATCCCACAGAAGCCAAAGTGTTCTCAGGGGGATTAGGTGAGTTCGGTGCTGATAGGGCCAGAACAACCATAAACAGATGGTCCAGATACGTTCCTTGCTTGGGGGAGTCCCGAAGCCTGTGGCTGCCAGGAGCCAAGAAGGTATAAGGGAGCAGCTGCTCTAAATATAGCCTGATCCTACAAGTATCTGTTACTGACCATCATCACAGAGAGCTTCAGTGGCCAAACCACTCCACTGAGCGCTGGGAGCCAAGGCAGGAGCAGGACAGAGCTTCAGGACTGAGAGCCAAAGGAACAACAGGTCCCTGGAGCTGAAACTGCAGAGCTGTGTGCAGCCAAAGTCTCCCCAAGAAATCAAGACTTCCCTGAATGGAAACAGAGCTTTGGGAAACCACAGCTCTCCCTAATGCATCACCCAGGACTGTGGAAGCACGGCGGGATCCTGGGACCCTGGACCTGCCCTCAGCTCCCTGTGCACAGCTTTCCACGGGAGTTCTCCAGCAGAGCACGGGCTGGTTCCTCCAGGGCCTGCAGCACGTGGGAAATGGGGGCACCCCAGGCTTTCTCATGGGAGATGGAAGGACCCCCCACCTTGATGCAGGGAGCAAGCAAGAGGACAGTCAAGCCCTCAGCAGGCTGCGGTGCCTCTCCCAGAAGTGCTGGAGAGGGTTGTTCTGCCTTATCCCAGCAGCGCTGCCTCCTGCTCTGCAGTGGCACAGCTCCTTCCAGCTCCTTCCAGCTCCTGGGTGGGGAAGGAGCTGCCTTTGCTGCGCCCAAGGGGAGCTGCGAGCCCAAGTTTCCAGGCAGCAGGAGCAGTGGAGGGGTGGGAAGGCAAAGAGAGTGTGGGGTGGGGGGGTGGAGAAGTGCCTCCTGGGTATAAATAGCAGTAGATTGGGCTTGTTAACATCTCATGCTGTTAACCCCTTTCCAGCCCTTGCAGCAGGGATGTTCTGAGCCTGCCAAACAGCGAGGGGTGACGTGGGAGTGGAGGACAAGGCACAGGGTGGGACGAGGTGTTTCTGTCCTCAGAAACCTCACCAGCCCCATGGGCAGGGGATGGAGAAGGAAGGGGGGAAGAGAGCTGTAGGGAAGAGCTGTGGTCAGGCTGGGAAGCTGGGGACATCTGGCCTTGCAGGGACATCTGACCATCCTGCAGGTCTCACGGGGGCAGTTCCTTTAGTTTCAGTATTTCTTGCTATTTCCTTTTTGCTGAGGGTTTCCTTCATTTCTCGGCAATCCCTGCCTGTATTTAGGTGCAAAGGGAAGGCAGGACTCCTGCAGGGCAGCTCCTGGTCCTGCTGGAGCAGAGGCTGGGCAATCCTGCAGGGTCCAGCACCCCGGCAGTGCAGGGCAGACCTGCCACAGAGCCAAGTGCTGGGACAGAGGGAAGCTGACAGGCTTTTTTCAAACTGAAATATTTATGGGACAGGAGCCACATGGCTGGTCCCAGTGGCCCTGGATCTGCTGCAGCAGCTCCTGGGGAAGGACGGATCCAGGTCACCGGAGCAGTGAGGGGGCCAGGGAGAAGCTCAGCCATAGGGGAACCCTCCCAGCTCCCGACTGTGGGTTGAGAGGGCTGCAGAAATCACCAAATGCTTTCCCCAAAGCTGCAGGATCTCACTGGGGTTGGCACATCCTGAGGTGCAGCAGAGAGGAGAGAAGGGATCACCCAGAGCATCCGCAGGGACCAAGAGCCTGCATTGGCATCACTCTCAGGGATGGAGTTTGGGATTTTTTTTTACTGCAGTTTTTTCCCCTCCCATCTCTCTCTCGTTCTGGCCTATTTTTGTCTTTTGCAGGGGCTCGGGAGTTTTCCTGAAACAGCTTTTCCGAAGGAGGCTACTCTCAGATGGACGGTCGGTGGGAAAGTCTTCGCTTCCCCCCCCCACCCCGCCATCGCTCCTCCTACACGCCCCGCGCTGCTGCTGCTGCTCCGAGCTGCAGCCGCTTTTTGGAGCATGCAGAGGAACAGGCACCCGAGCGGGGGGAGAGCAGTAAAAATAGCCCTTTGCAGCCTCCTGGGGCTCCGCTTCTCCCTGAGGGAGCTCTGGCCAAGTGGGTTAGTCAGGACCTACTTCAATCCCCCTGTGCCCGGTGGGGAACTTGTGTCCCAGGACCCTGTTTGGAGATGGGGAGGAAGAGGAGGACGAGTGAGGAAGGGCAGATGGCTCTGCAGATCAACGGGGCAGGTGCCACCCAGCCCCTCGCCTTCTCTGGGATGGTGGCATGAGGGAAGGGCAAAGAGCCCGTGCTGCTGCAGGCAGGGCTGGGTCATTGCTGGGGACGCCGGCTGGGGCACGGCAGGGCAGGTGGGCAGTGGAGCCGGGCATGGAGCACCAGTGATGGGGGGTGGGGAACAGAATGTGCTCACCGATGTTGGGGTGCTTCAGGAGGCGGCAGATCCGGGCTTCTCGCTCCAGCTTCTGGTGATCTGAAACAGGCAACAGCCCGAAATTAGAATCGGAGGAAGGGAAAATCACTCTCAGGCAGCTCCCGCCGGCCTCTCAGAGTTGCTGGCAGCACAGGAAATCTGAGGAGGACAGAGCAGCTGGCAAAGAGAAAACCCGTCTTTTATTTTCTTTTTTATTTCCCCTAAGGAATAACAGATTTGGGGACATGTTCACCCCCAGAGTTTGATGGGCAGTATCCCAGCATGGCTGCAGCTCCCGGCCAATGATCCCTTGGAATGATCCCTTGCCCTCTTCTCTCCCTTCTCTTTGCTGAGCAACCTCCAATTACCTCCTGAATACCCTGGGTCTGCCTGGGTTATCCCTGCCAGCATCACTCTTCCCTTTTCTCCTGTTCATCCAGGCACAGGCAACCAGCAGGGACATTTCTGGCCTCGCATGGTGCAATTTCAGCAGCTGGAAATCGAGTCAACCAGCAAGAGCTGTCAGGCTGAAACAGGGCTGCATGCTTCAGTGCCCCTCGCCATCACCAGCCGTTCCACATCAGGTCTTTGCTCTCCTGCAACTCAAAACCCTGGCTCTGGAAATGTGCTTTGCCCTGGTGCCTCTCTGCACACAGGTCCCACTCCCCGGCTTTTGTCTCAGGGAAGTGAGACAATGGAGCTGTGGGCAAAGCAAGTTGAGCTGAGCCATCCACCCCGGGGCAGCTAAGAATGGATCTGTGCACCATTTTGTTTCTTCCTCTGCATGTCTCTCCCTGCTCACACCCGACCCAGCCATCCTGCACGGAGGTGCCTGTCTGGAGGCATTCTGTGCGAGCAGGAGCTCAGCAGCCGGGACAGGCGAGGATATAATTAGGGCTGCGTGTCTCTCAGTGCTCTCACTGCTCCTTTGCAGGTTCACACCTTGGAGTCTCGCTCTGCATCCAACCAAACCTGGGTGTCTCCGACCGCTGAGACGTGACGGCGACGCAGCCCCTTCTCTGTGGGGCTCGAGCCTTCCCGGGGCTCAGTGTCCCCATCCTGTGGGACAGACACCCCCAGGCTCAGGGTGAATTTTGCAGCCTGTGCTGGAGTCTGTGAGCTGAAGGCTGGGACAGCTTTGGAGGTCTCATTCAGCTCCCCACAGCATTTCCCTCAACGGGGCACAACCTTCCCAGGGTGGGATGTGGTGACAGGGAGAGGTTGGGGTTTAGGGACAGGGATGGGATGAGGGGACAGTGTGACCAGTGAGGCAAGCACTTCTCTGCAGAGGTCAGCCATGGCCACAACCCCTCTTCTACCCCACAAACCAAGCTCCTGCCTACACCAAACCCCATCCTGAAAAGGGGCAGGGGTTGGTGCTGGGGGAACTGTGGTGCTCAGTGTCGGTGCTGTGCTGCTTCAGTGGGAGCAGGATTGCAGCCTGCTGGTTTAATTTCAGGTCAGAAAGGAGCTTGTCACCGTTTTCTGCATTTCAGTTTTGCTTTTGGAGGTCAGCAGTGGCATCAGGGAGAGACACCGAGGGAGGTTAATTAAACCCTCCTGGCAGGGTGCTTGTTCCCAGCACCCATCCTGCGCTTCCAACAGCCAGGGAGGAGCTGGAGTGAGGCCATGACATCTGCTGCCCCACTCTCTCCATCCTCCTCGTTGCAGCTCCTCTGCCAGGTGCCTGTGGGCAGAGGGGTCCCTGTCTCTGGCCCTCTCAGAAGGTGATGCTCCCCAGATAACTGTGCTCCCCAAGGCTGGCAGTGCTGCAAGGCCGTAACCATCTCTGTGCTGCAGGGTGGTGTGCAGGGTTGTGGGGGGGGGTGCTCAGGAATAGAAATGGGTCCTACACCTCCCCAGACAGGTCAGGGTCTGAGAGCCTCCCAAACCCTGGCACGGCCAGACTGTGGATGCACCCCAGTGATCAGATGGGATGCAGTGAGCAGCCACCAAGACGCCTCAGGATGTTCGTCCTATCCATCAAGATGCCCAGCGGGTACCACACAGGAGACAGGGTGGGATGAGGGAATTCCCATCGCACATCAAACACCTCCCCATCTAGCTGCACATCAAAGGCATCATCCCATCACTGTGCAGAGGGGACAAATTCCCCACTCCATAAGCCCTGCTCCCCTCCCACCTCCCCACAAACACCCCCAGGGCCTACCTCGAGCAGAGAGCTTCTTGGTGTTGATGATCTTGGCTGCATACTCCTGTCCTGCCAACACCTTCACGCATCTCCGCACGATGGAGAAAGCGCCCCTGGGAAGAGAAGAAGCCAGAGGGAGAGGTGAAGGGTGTGGCATGGGCAAGGGCACGGCTCAGCCTTGCCATGGCTGCAGCAACAGGAGGATGAGGATGGGGATATGGGTGCTGAGTGGGGAAGGACTTGGAGAAAACATGGCGAGAGCTCACTCAGCTTCCCCCCTGCACCACTGTCCTTAGGGAATGATGGGAACATGGGGTGAGTGTGGGATTCTCCCCTCTGTCCTCTGGGACACCCCAGGCATTGTGCACCTTTACTCCTCTTCCTCCCAGCTGTGCCCTACCTGTCCCCAGGAGAGAAGGGGCAGTGATTTCCTGCCAGTGGGTCTGGAGGGACATTGTGATGGCTGCACGTGTGGCTCTGCCTGCTCCAGACCTTGCCATCACAGCAGCACTTGGCAGCCGTGAGCTGTGCCAGGTCCCCTCAGCTGCAAAACTGTTCCCCCCCCCCGGCAGGGACAGCCCAGGGGACCCTGTGAGCCAAGCTGGACGGGGGCTGGTGCTGCTGTGCCTTGCACACACACGTGAGCCAACGTGCCGGGTTCTCCCGGAGCCTGGCAGGCGAACGGGCACCAGCGCTTGGGACATTCCACAGACTCCCCTCTGCCTCCGTACCCCACCCCCCGAGCCTTGCCAGCTCATGGCACTGCCAGTGCTGGTGTGCTGGGAGCTGCAGCACTGCACACACACACACACACACACACACACACACACACACACACAACCTCCAGCCCTGCCGAGCACAACCTTTGTGCCAGGTTGCCTTTCCTGCCAAACCCTTTCCAATCGCTAAAATAACAACTATCAAAAGCAATCCCACCTCCCGCCCCACCTTCCCCCCACTCCCCCTTCACCCCGCTCCAGCTTCCCGCCGAGGAATAAAAGGCCACGGGGCTGGCAAAGCAGCGGCGGATAATTGATTTTGCCGGTGGGGGCGGGTGGAGACGGGCAATTTGGGTTTGAATGTGATCTTTAGGAGAGCAGGCGAGCAGCGGGTGCGGAGGGCTGGGGCTGGAGCCCCGGCAGAGCTGGCAGCCCACGCACCCAGCAGCGCCGAGCACAGCATCGCTCGCGGCACGTGCCGGGCAGGAGCTGGGGGAGCAGCATCCCGGTGCTTCCCAGCTTCCCCCTCCTGCCCTTTAATCCTGCCTGCTGAAAGGGATGAGCTGGAAATATCCATGAATTCTGGGAGAGGATTTAATTGGAAAGGTGGAGAGTTGGGGGGGGCAAAGCCCTTCATATCCAGCGTGCTGTAGGTGGGGAGATCAGAGCCATGGGCAGTCCTGCAGGGCTGCTCTCCTCATCCCGATGGGAACCCCACACTGGGGGGAGGTTGTGGGCTTCTGTGGGTCCCCGGGACTCGTCTTCTCTGGTTTTTTTTACCAATGGAATGTGTGATGCTTCTGCAGTGGCAGGATAGTCTGCAGCAGAGAGAGCTGCAAGCAGGGATGCCCTGCCTTGCCCAGCTGGGGGTTTCTACCCCAGTCACATGGTTTCACTGCAGAACCCGAGGTGAGGTTGGAGGGACCAAGATGTTCCAGACTCGCTGGAGGCTGGGAACCCCGCTGTTCCTGGTCCCAGTGCTCACAGGCAGTTGCTCATCTATTTATTTGAACTGAACGGAGAGAAAGGATTCTCCCATAGGGAGGGGGATGTAGCAGCCGATGGGTGAGCACAAGGTTTCACACCCCCGATTTGGCTCCTCTAGACCTTCCTAAAGGAATCTAAATGTTCATTTGTGGTCCACAAAGCACAAGCAAGACCCTGTGAGACCAGAAGGTGAGTAGAGCTTGGAGCACTGGCAGCAGGTGAGGACACCCAGGGGTACAACACACTTTTCCATAGTCCCATCCTAGTTCCTGTAGGGTCCTTCAGTGGGTCTGTACAGCCAGGTACCCCCCACATGGGGTGTTTAACCCCCAACCAGGCTCTACTCCTTATGCCAGGCTGCTCTCTTCCTTCTCAGCCCCATGTGGGATCTCTCCAGCCTGGGGGGAACAACATCCCCCCTTGGCTCCATCCAAATCCAGCAAAGGCAGCTCTCCCCTTCTGCAGCAGGAGGTCATGAGGCTGTGCAGGCAGCTCTGAGGGTGCCAGGCAGGGAGCTCAGCACCATCTTGGTGCAAGAAATCCCTCTGGAAGAAAGGAATCATGCCCTATTCCATGCCCATGGGCAGCAGCAGGTGTCCCTGCCCTCCGGGGGCAATGGGGTTTTGGCTGGGGATCACCAGAACCCTTGGTGGCAGCTGGGGCCCCAACTGTGCCTGGCTCGGGTGAGCCAGCCGGTCCCAGTCTGAGCACAGGACAGGTACATCACCCACAGGGCCGAGGGCTGAGTCCCAGCCCTGCAGCCTCTGTCCCTCGGTGCCCAGGCCAGGCATGTCCCCTCGCACGGCCTCCCCTCGCAGCCCAAGCAGCGGCTTTGCCGCCGGGATGCTCCCGCTTCTCCCTTTTTCACACCTTCCCTGCCAGCGCCCGGCTGTGCTGCTGCCGCCCTCCCTCTCTTCAACACCTCCTCCTCCTCCGAGGCATTTCATCTCCTTTCTAGAGAGAAGAGTGTGGGCTGGGGATTTTTTTGTTCCTCCATGTTCCTTTTTTTTTCCCCTTTACAATAAGCCCCCTCTCCTGCAGCTCCGGGAGCGGAGGGGCTGATGGCACAGCTCGGCAAGGTAATTGTCTCCAGCCTCTCCCTGAACCTGCCGCGGGGGCGGATTTGGAGGCGCCGATGGAGCTGCACTTCATGTTTGTCCTACTCAGGGGGCCGTGGGCAGGATCTTCTCCCTGTGTGTGTGTGTGTGTGTCCCCGCGCTGTCCACCGCCCTCTGCAAACGCGGGGGATTGGAGCAGCCCCTCACTTGCTCAGCTTTGCGGAGGCTGCTGCAGGAACGGGTTTTCCCCAGCTCCGTGTTCGGATGTCCCTCTCACGCTTGAGAGGCGCAGGGATGCGCCAAGGACTTCTGCTCCATGGGGCAGACTCTGCAGAACCCCTTCCCCACCTCTGCCTGCCCCCAAAGCCCCATCGCGGTGCCAGCAGTAGGTGTGTGGCATCTCAACTCCCACCTGCCTGCGCGCCAGGATGGGTGACAGCCGAGGAGGTGGCAAAGGAACGGGGTGGGTGCGACAGCCTGGCACCCACCACCTCCCCTGCCGCCAGCCAGGCTGGGCTGTGTCCCCCCAGACAGCCCACCCCAGTTCCTTGGGGACAGCAAACTCTGAGTCCTTGCAGGGCACCGCTCCCTGGCAGGATCTGGTGCGGGGAGAGCCGTTCTGCCCACCCCTGCCAGCACACCCCCACCCCAACCGGCACCGGGAGCATCTCTCCGGAGGAGGAACGACACTTCCCACGGCGAGCGGCTGCCGCAGCAGAGCAGAGGTGCGGCACTTCGTCCTGATTTCCCTCTCCAAGCCCGTGAAGCGGAAATTTCCCCACGGGAAACCGCTGATTTTTGTATGTGCCAGGGTGTGCTGGAAACCATCCCAGTGGAAAATCCCCAAGCAGCCCCACAGCTCGTCGGCCAGCCTGGTGAAGCCCCTAACTCAGGAGCACACCGCGGTGCTGCGGTGGTGTCTGCCCCCCCGAGTGGCTGGGAAAGCCGTGGGATGCTCCCAGCTGGGAATGCTGCCCCTGGATCACCCCGGGAGCGGAGTGGCCCCTGTGGTGCTCAGAGGGGCTGGTGAGCTGCTGCGCCAGCTCGGCTCCTTTATTCATGAATACACTAAAATGCATCTGCCCAGGTGGTTTTACAGCTCGGTGCCAGGCAATGCGGGCAGACCCTGAGCCTGGGCGCTCGGCCCTCCGTGCCAGCACCCCCCCAGCAAAGCGTCGCATCCCTGATCCCTTCAGGAGCCCTCCCGGTCCTCCCCCGTCACTCCCGACCCTGAGAACTCTCCTCCACATCCCCGCAGCCGCCTCTGCCCAGCCAGGACCCCGCAGCCTCACCACAGGCACCCAGCAGCCACCGCCTGCCCTGCCCACCCTTGGCCACCACCACAGAGCCTCAGAGCCCACAAGAGCCAAGAAAACTCTGGAAAAAGCAGATCCCACATCCCACCTCGCCACCATCTCCCTGGCAGGTGCCCATCTTCCTGCCCCCAGTACCAGCTGGGGCTGTCCGTGCTGCAGGGACCCAACTGCTCTGTGCCAACCCACTGCTCCGTGCCAGCCCTTTGCAGCCACCCTGATGCCACAGGAATGGATGTGAGTACCCTGGGATGGGGGGGCTGCACTCGGCTCCCCGGAGCTGCACTTTGGAGCAGCCCCCCGGTGCTGTGGTTTGGCTGGGGAATGTGAACAGCGTACAGCCCACACAAAGTCCTCGCTGTCTCAGCCTCCCCATTTCTCCATCTCTGCCTTCTCCTTTCTTCTTTGCCCCCATTTTAAATGCCCACGTGTGTGTGGGCACATATTTAGGCACGAGCTGCCCTGTGCCCGGGCGATGCAGGGCTGTGGGTTTTGGAGTGTGCCCCTGTGCCCATGGATGGACACAGCTCCCATCTGGAGCACAGGCACCCTGAGCCTGCCACCACACTGCCAGGCGTTCCGAGGGGACAGCAGCCGCACGCCCCAGA
Source organism: Pitta sordida (assembly GCA_013390025.1). Lineage (NCBI taxonomy): Eukaryota > Metazoa > Chordata > Aves > Passeriformes > Pittidae > Pitta > Pitta sordida. The sequence goes on from WEKX01005975.1 coordinate 824,368, forward strand.
TTTACACACCAGCTCCGAATAAAGGCACAGAAACCAAAACAGCAGCACACGCCTGCTCACTCCTGCACCCGCTTCGGAGCCACACGCTGGGCAGGACGTGGAACATCCCTCCACACGCAGGACCTGACATCTCCTGCTGCACTCTGGGGTGCTCAGTGTCCCCCAGGATTGCCTCCCTGTGCACAGGCAGTTCTGTTTGCACTCAGGGACACACGGACACACACACACGCGATGACACCCGGACCTGAGGAGCTGAGCTCTCCTCCAGCAGGAGATCAGGGTCAGGCAGGACTGTGGCTCACCCACACTGGGACAGGGGCAGGGGTGGGAAACATCCTGGGTCTGTCCAAGATCTGCCCGGATTCCCTGGGGGCTGCCAGGCAGGCTGGATGTCCTGCAGGACTAGGAACCCTCGTAAATCCATACAGAGAAATTCACTAAAGGAATGTAAGGGGTGCCCACTGCTTTGGCTTCCCTCCTCGGCTGTCCCATCCCTCCTGCCGGCTGGAGAACTTCCCGAGGGAACCAGCAGCATCCTTTCCTGGGAGCGACTTTTCTGTAAGAGTGGCAGTCACTCCCTCTCTGGGAAGCTCCAAACCTCCGGTGCCCCAAGCCCCCAGGAAAACATCCCTCAGCAGCCCTTGAACTCGGGGAGAGACAGAGAGGCAGGTCCAGGGCTGGCATCCCCCATCCTCACCCGACTCCCCTCACCGATTCCCGCTGCATTCTCTCCGTGCCCATCTCTTTTCCTCCACCTCCGGCACTTCCCAGCGCTGCTGAGGGTCTTTCCCAGCCCCACTCTGAGCATCCCAGCCCCGTCTCCAACTTACTTGCCCAGTTCCTCAAAGAGCTGGTACTCCTCGGTGAAGCGATTGCAGGTGATGGTGGCCATCCCGAGGGGCTGGAAATGCTCCCTCCCCGCTGCGGAGTTTGGGGCAAGCAGTTCTCCTCCTGCTCCCTCCCTCTCCGTGTGCTCCCGGGGCTCTCTCCTCGCCGAGGTAAATAAGGGAATATGTTTGATTGACAAGCCCAGAGATAATGATGAGGGCAATTTGTCTTCTCAGCTTCACAAGCCTTCGTCAGCATCCCCGTCCCCATGGTGACCACCGCTGCCAGAAACGCCCTGTTTCTGTTGCCAGGGCAACTGCTTCCCAAACCCGCCGCCCTCCGTGGGGACCGAGGCCCTGCTGGGGACCCAGCCTGAGGGCTGCCCGGGGGTCACTCACCTGCTGCACAGAGGGGGGGATGGATGTCTAAAATACAACCCTTAAAGGCAAATTAAACTATGTGGCAATGGTAAAATAACTGGGGCAAAAAGGGTTTCCATGGAAACCATGGTTTCCATGTTGCAGGAGGATGCTGTCACCCTGGCAACAGCTTACCCCCATCCCCTCCCACCCTGAAAAAAAAAATACAGGCCCTTCTGGTACCCACAGCAGCATTGCTGGGAGTCCTGGGGAGCTGCAGGACAGGGAAATGCTGTGGCAGGAGGGAGTGGATGGAGCAGAAGTGTGTCAGGAGAAGCTGGAGAAACCATGGCAGGTCCCCAGGTCCCCACACCATCCCGCCCTCAGCCAGGGTCCCCAGGGGAACTGACCCCAATCACACTGCAGGGGAGGGCTGGCTGCTCCCTGCTCCCCCTCTTTTCCCCCCATGTCTCCCCATGAGCCCTGGGGTTCCTGGGGAGGGATCCTGGGGGTCCCTCACACAGCTGGGCGAGCAGATTGGCCTGAAGCACAACTAGAGGAGAGCAAAAAGGCTCTGCTCTGGGGTGGTGTGCCCCTGTGGTGCCCAAGCCAGGGCAGACAGGGGGCAAATTCAGAGTGGGAGTAGGAGGAAGGTCTGGCCCCCTCCTCCTGGGAGGTTGTGCTGCTGGGAGCCTCTGCCGTGCTGAACATGAGAAAGCACAACAAGTGCAATACAAGTGGAGTTGTGAAGTCCAAGACTTCAGAGGTTTCCCTCCGAGCCCCCACCAGCACCCACAGAGGACCCAGCACCCCCTTCCTCAGCTACACCACCCCTTGCACCTTCCACCTGCTGGGTACCCCCAGAAAAGCTTTCTACTAAAGTTTTGTCCCATTTCTGGATGACTTTGCAGCAACAGGGCCCCCACTGCACCAGGAGAAGGGGCTTCTTTGTCAGCTGGGATAGCTGACAAAGTTCCAGACTGAGTTCCATTCCAGGCTGTCATGGAAGGGTTAAAAGGAAAAGAAAAGGTTCTAACCAGACAAAAATAGGGAGAAATCTTTGAGAGGGGAGAGAGAAGGAGGAGCAGAGAGGGAGAGAAGAAAGGAGGTGGAAGTGGAGGAGGACAGCAAGTGGCGGAGTGAGGAAGAGGAGGGGGAGGAGGATAAAGGTCTAATGGCTTTTCCATTAATTGCACCATTACCCACCTTCATCCCCACCTTGCATCCCTGCATCCCACCTCCTGCTCCCGTCTGCTCCTGCCAGAGGGGACCCTGCAGCTCTGGTGGCAGGGCAGGAACCCAATTCCCAGCCCTAGACAGGCACAGGGATGGGGCCACGGTCTCCAGGGGCTGATGGCCCCAGACCCACCCTGGCATGGGCAGAGCACAGCAGGCACCCTCCTTTGGGGTGAGGGCAATTCATGTGTGCCCTTTGTGTCCTGGCGATGTGATGGTCCCCAAAACACCTCCTTGCCCCTGCACAACTGCTCCCCATCTCACTCCCACGCAAAAGGGGCTTCATTCCCCCACCCCCCTGATCTGGGGTGGGAGGCAGGGGCTGCCGTGGGGGGGTTGGTGCATCCTGATGCTCGTGGGAGTGCTGCCCTCCTCCAGCTTTGTGCTGCTAGCCCCCAGCAGCCCTTTGGAGCCGAAGGGCAAGAGGAAGAGCCCCCAGCTCCAGAGCCCCCTCAGGTGCCCGTGGGCAGCCCTGTGCCCACGCCCCACTCCCACCTGTGCTACTGTGCGTGTCCCCGTGGGCTCCGCAATGTGACCTGCCCCCCTTCCCGTGCCCACCCCCACGCTGGCACACGTGTTCAACCCCACACGCGTGACTCTGCCAGGGGGAGGGACCCATCACTTCCCTCCCACCAGGGCCCCCCTGCACCCCCTGACCCCCCCAGCCCAGGCAGGGGGTGATGCCAAAGCCCCTTGTGGGGACCCCGCCTGCCTCCCCAGGGCTCTCCTGCCTGGCAGAGACACGGCTCTCCAGGAAAGTTTTCTCCTTCCCTCCCTCTCTCCCTCCCCTCTATTCAGGTTTTTTTTTTCCCTTTTCCTCGATATTTTTCTCTCCGAAGCTAAGGGGGTGTCACGCTTGTCAGTGCTGAACATCACTCTGTCGATGATGTTTGCCCAAGTTCTGCACAGTTCTGCTCCTGGGTGCCTGGGGACAATCCAGGGGGAGCAGAAGCTCTGGGTGGCACTTTCTCTGTCTGGGCTGGACACTCCCCTGCAGAGGCGAGTGTTCCCAGCCCTCTCCAGGAGGCCTCGGGATACTCTCAGGGTGTCTGTTTTCCCGTCCATCCCAAGGTTTGTTCCTGCAGGGCTTTGGGAACCAGGCTGCTTTCCTGCTGCCGTGCTCGGGTCTGGCCACCTGATGGAGACCTTCATCCCCCCGCGCTCCTCTCCATCACTGGGCTGCCTCTCAAAAAATATGTCCTGCTCTCCTCACCTTGCTCCAGCTCTACCTACAAAGATTTAGTTTTTTGCATCCCAGCCAGGGGTGCCTGAGGTCTGATGCCAAACCCCAAACGCACTGGAGTGGCAGCTCAGGGAGGACCGATGTGTCCAGGGTGGGCTGCAGCAGGTCCCCCCCTGCTCCCAGGGGATGGGGCTTGCAGCAGAAGCAGTGGGGATGCAAATTATGTATTGCAGAGATCCCAGAAGTACTGGAACGGTTTTACATGCAAGCTGGGGTCTAGGGGATGCTCAGTTGCTGTCCTCTGGGAAGCTGGATTTGGGGTTATTTTTAGATGAGATTATAAATACCGTGGTAAGGAAAACTGATTTACATTTAGAGTTGTGTTTGCAAACGTGCCCTGTCCCTGCGGGCCCTGGCACTTGCTCCTGCAGCCACAGGAAGCCGCTTTTGGCTGAGACAGGGTGTCCTCAGTGCCACCCTCTCCCCGGCAGCGGGGTCCATAGGCAAAGCCCCTCCTGTGGGCATGGCTGTGATACCTGGGGACACCCAGCAAGTCCTGTGCAACTCCCTGGGGCCTTCATGTGCTGAATCTGGGTGGGGAGAAACCTGCAAAACCACGTCCTCATATCCCTGGAAGGAGAAAGGACAGGAGTGCCCTTGTTCCAGAGCAGCCTCTCCCCAGCATGAGGTGCTCAGGGTGCTGTGCCACCCTGGCACTGTGGCAGTTTGCTGAGACATCCATCCACTGTCCTGCTGCTGGGTTTATTGCCTTCCCTCTCAGATGGGAGATGCCTTTGGGGCTGGAGAGGCTCCGAGGTCCTCCCAGTCCTGCCTGACCCATCCCATTCTCATTCCATCCTCATCCTATCCCCACTCCTCTCTCCAGCCCAAACCAACCCCAGCCCAGCCCAGAACGTCCCATCTCATCCCCACCCAGAACATCCCATCTCATTCCCACCCTCCTCTTATCCTCCTCCCCATCTCCAGCCCATCCCAACTCCATCCATTCCCGGCCCATCCCCATCCCGCTCCCTCCAGGCAACAGGGTGGAGGCAGCCAGTCCATGCCGAGGGAGGAGAGGCAGCCACTACCCCTCCATCCGACCCCACTCAGAGCCCCAGTGGCCCCCTGCCCCATCCCTCCACAGACCCCCATCCCACACTCAGCTCCTGCCGGGCTTTGGAGCAGCCTGGCTCTTGCCCAGTGCTTGCAAGGGAGGTTGGGAAGGAAGGGAGTCAGCCCGTGTCTGCAAACATCCCCCCAGTGCAGGGAGCTCCAGCGCCCGAGCATCTCTCCAGCTGCATTAACCCCTTGGCAGCCAGAGTGCACAACGCTCCCAAGGGGCTCCAACACGGCATTTTGGCACGTCACTGCATTTTCTGACAGAGAGGCCATTAAAGAGCTTTGCTGGGATGAGGAGCCCACACGGCAGCGGCTGCATGTCCTTTTCCAGCCCAATATTCAGGTACAGCACCACCGGGATCAGTGGTGAAGGACAGCTGCTGTCCTCGAGCTGGAGGCTCTGCACTCTCCAAGCACCCAGAGCGTCCAGCTCCTGCCTACTTCTCCTCTGTTTTCAGGGGTTAAGATTTTCCTTCAATTGTTTCTCCTTATAAAGATTCAGAATCCAACTTTTTTTAATTAAAATACAGACGACAGCAGATCCACCACTATGGCCAGGCTGACTGTGAACCCGGCACCAGCACAGCAGATCCCAAACTGGAAAGGAAGCGAGACCAGACGAACATTCTCATGGGGATATTAGCGAAAGTGAAGAGAGAAAAATCAATATGTTTTCATGGAAATTTCCATTTTTTGAAGGAAAAAAAAATAAAAGAAGGACTAAACTTGGATGCATTTATATAAATATGGAAATGAAAGCTGTTTCCAGAGCCTTGTCGCCACCCCACGTCCAGCCCTGCTCCCTCCGGCACCACCTCCCCCTGTGAGGAGGTTTGTTCCCGAGCCCCTTGCAGCATCACCCCCTGCCCTCCTCTGGCTCCAGCTCTGCCTGCAGCAGCCTCTGCCTCTTCAGCAAATTGTTGCTTTATTTTCAGCAACTGGTTGGCTTTGCCAAACGACAGCCGGTGCCGCAGCCCTGCTGCCAATGGATACGCCGGGGGTGCATATCCCGAAGGACTGGCATGGCTGGTTGAGGTAGTTTGAGGATGTGGAGCATCCTCCAGGGGCTCACCTCTGCCCGGGTGATGCCACAGGGACCAGACCCCCTGAAGCAACAAGCTAATGGGGCTGAGGGAAGAGCTGAGCCCCCTCTGAAACGTGTCTGGGACGTGGCTGTCGGGATGTGAGGGGCCGAGGGGATGGCACAGTGATAGGTGTGCGTGGAGCAGCAGGGACTGGTGCACACACTGCCACACTTTGGCTTTTCAAACTCCTTCCCAGCTCTGCAAGAAGAGGCCTCCTCACTTCTGCTTTGCTGTCAGCTGGGTTGTGGTTTTGTTTTTTTTTTCTTTGTTTCTATAGAAAATCCCAATTCCCCCAAATAATCCAGCTAAGAGTAAGAAAAAAAAAATACAAACGTGTCATTGCATTCTCTTCCCATCCTCATGGCTCTCTCACACACAGGGCTTGAAAGCACACTGAAAGGTATTCAGCGTTCACGCTGCCAATTGTCACATCTTTCAATGACAGATTTTAAATGAATGTTATTTTGCAAGGGAGAGAGAGAGAGAGGGGGGAAAGGAAAAAAAAAAAAATTAAAAAAGAAAGCCCACACTGCTCATCCAAGAGCTGACAAGTCCTAACGGGCCTCATTTTCCAGAGACAAAAATAACTATTTTCAAAATTCACAGCAGGGCCTTCGCCTACACACGCTGCACCAAGAGAAACCTGTGGGGAGAAATGTAAAACACATTGTGTAAATGGAAATGCACCATGCATCCAAAACGCTTTTAAAGCTATTTACCCCCTTTCATCCTTCCCAGCTCTCCTGTGAGTGCATGTACATGCGCTCACGCCCCGCCGAAGCCACGGGGGCCTGATGCTCTGCTGGGTCCTGAGCTGCCTGGCCCCAGCAAGAGGATGGGCAGCTGATGGTGGAGAGATGTTTTCCTCTCCTCACATACGCTGCTGGAGGAGCAGTGCCCGTCTGAGGCGAGGGGATATGACGTGGGAGACGACCCCATCATCCCCATCCTCCCTCACGGCTTCACAGTCCTGCAGCTACAGAGCAGTACGTCAGCCTCTGCAGAGACCTCCTGGAGACCTTCCCTCTGCCCCAGGCTCAGCGGAGGGATGTGGGAACGGCGACAGTCCCAGCGCTGCGATGGGGCAGCCGGGGGTGGTTGGTTGGCTGGTTGGTTGGTCAGATGGGAGGAATGCACGGGGAGGAAGGTGGGTGCCCATGGCCAAGCACGTAGGGCATCTGGATAGACAAACTGTGGGTGAAAGGGTCTGTTGGGTCGTTGATCCCACTAGAGCCTGGGACAAACCTGCCACCCAAACGTGGGGCCGTAGACAACCACCTGAACTCTGAGTGTATCCACTGTGTTCCCATGAGCCACAGCTTCTCACTAGGGCTGCTCCCGGCCCCTCAAGCCAGCGGAGAGGGGAATTAGCCCCACATGAGGTCCTTGTAGCAGCATGGCTGAGTCCAGCCAGATCAGTCTCAGGTCTGATACCCACAGTCAGGAATCCATCCCTCCACAATGAAGTATAGTAGGGAAAAAATGTGGTCTTAGGTCTGGGGAAGGCCCTCAAGTTCCCAGAGTGAGAGTAAAGGCAGCAGGCTGAATGCCAGGAGCACGTAAACAAGGCAAGGATTGACCTGGAGGCAGAGGTCCCCACACTTCCTCCTGCTCTTCCAATGGCCAAAAATTAAAGCTTATGGGTGTGGAGTCCTTGAGGAAAGGGTTTCTCTCCCTTTGGAAGGGGCTATGCATGGGCCAGCACAGCTCAGCACAGTCCTACAGCACCACCAAGCATGGGGGAGCCTCATCGCTCTGCCTTGTCCTCTGGGACCTCCTCCCTGCAGCCTCCAAAGAGGAGGAGTGTTTTGGGTGAACCCTACAACAACAGAGAACAAGATTTGTCCTTCCCCCTTGCTCCCAACTCCACAGCACTGCAGTCCAGACCTCAGCTGTGGCCAGGATGGGTCGATGGTGGGGGGGGGGGTTCTCTCGTCAGATGCGGTTGGACATGAGCCTGGTGTTCAGCTTGCGGAAGAAAGAGCGCAGCTTGCAGATCTTGCACTTCTTCTTGTTCCTGCTTTTCAGGGGCTCCCGGCCATCTTCCCACTCATCCCCATCATCCTCGCTGGCCCAAGGTCCCCAGGCGCCGCCGTTGAAGTCCGGGTGCGCCCGGGGGTTCTCTGCAGGGTACCGCACCGGGATGGCCGTCCGGTTGTAGTGCACCAACCTCATCAGGAGGGTCCTGACCACGTCTGGGCGCTGGTCTGAGAGGTCGTAGCGCTCGTAGGGATCGGCAGTGATGTTGAAGAGCCACAGAGACTTCCTCAGGCCATCAGTGAGACGCTCCAGGTTCCACCAGCTCCCTGGGAAGTTGGTCAGGGTCTGTGGGGGGATCCAGTCACTGTACCCTGGGTCACCAGTGAGGAGCTTCCACTCCCCAACCCGGATGGAGGCCTGCACAGCCGTGTTCCAGATGCCAAAGCCATCCTCCAAGGAGCCGTGCTTGGCATGGTTGTACAGGGGGTCGATGTTGTGCAAGATTTCAGTGCGTGGTGACTCCTTGCCCTCACTGATGGCAGGCCAGACATTGTAGCCATCCAAGCCCGGCACATTGCTCAGGTTGCCCCTGGCCAGGCTGACCAGAGTCGGGTACCAGTCTGTGATGTGGACCAGGGCCCAACTTGTCCGTCGCTTGCACTTGATCAGGGGACTGTGGACAAAGCCAATGCCACGGACTCCCCCTTCCCAGTACGTCCCTTTGCGGCCCCGTAGCGGCCAGTTGCTTCCCCCAGAGAAGGTCTGCCCGCCGTTGTCCGTGGAGAACACAATGACACTGTTATCATAATAACCGTACTTCTTGAGGGCCCAGGTGATGTTCTTCACTGCCTCGTCCATGCAGGTCACCATGGCCGCGTACTTGCGGCGGGCGACGTTGCCCATGGAGCGGTAGCGGTAGATGTACTCCTTGGGCGACTGCAGAGGCGTGTGCACCGCCTGGAAGGCCACGTAGATGAAGATGGGCTCCTTGGGGTTGTGGGAGGCCAGGATCTTGCTGACGCGCTGGGCGTAGAGGAAGGTGGAATACTTGCCACTCTGGTCCCAAGCCACGTCCTCCCCTTCGTGCAGGTCATAGCCGCAGACGCCCGGCCCGTCGCAGTTGTCGTAGGTGTAGTAGTCCACGTTGCCTGTCAGGGAGCCCAGGAAGGTGTCGAAGCCCCGGCGTGTGGGCAGGCATTCCTTCTTGTAGAAGCCGAGGTGCCACTTGCCCACCATGTGTGTGGAGTAGCCGGCCTCCTGCAGCTTCTGTGGCAGGGTGACCTGGTCGAGGGGCAGGCAGTTGGGCTGCCGAGGGCGGATGATGGAGTGCTGCAGTCCTGTGTGGATCTGGTACCTGCCAGGGAGAGCCAGGAGGAATCAAATGGTGATGGGGAGCAGCACTGGGTGGGGACGTGATGGCACTTTGTGCGCTGGAGACCCAAAATGTGTGTGGATCTCCACGTCAGCCAACACAACCCCATGAAGTGAACTCCAGCCAGAGACAGGGAGCTCCTCATACATCCAAAAGCACCAAAAGCAGGTGCAAAAAACACAGAGGCGCTCGGTGGACACTTTCCCTGCCTGGGAAAGTGGCTGGGCTGTGTCAGGTCTGGGCAGCAAAAGCAAGTGGGTTTGCAGTGTCCCACCTGGATGCCCCCATCATGCCCGTCCTCCCGTGCTTTGCACACCCCAGAGATCCTGGGACACCTCGAGAACCATCAGGAAAGAAGAAAGGCCTTTGCCTGGACCCCAGCAGGCTCCAGTTCTCCCAGGAAGCAGGTGAACACATCCCTGGGCACCTCCCTGGGGCCCATTCCTCTGCAGGAGATGATCTGGTGGGATCTGGCTCCTGCAGTGAGTGCCCACCATGCAGCACTGCTACAGAGAAAGCCCCACATATCCTAGAAGCCAGAAGGGCCCAGGATGAGGGGAGACCTGACTATGCCACCCTGGGAGAGGGTGATGGAGCAGCCCCTAGCCCGACCTGGTCGGTGCAGTGCTGAACAAGCATGCAGGGAAAGCACGCGCCAAGGGACTTACAGATGCTGGAAAGAATGATTCTTCTAGTCCACAGCAAACCCCCAAGGGTTCTGACAGCTGCAGGGACTACCTGGGCACACAGCTCCATGCCCGGCACCAAAGCACCTCATGGCCAGAGACCACCCTCTCCCTAAAGTGATGTCTGTTACCCAACAGCATCCACACTTTTGGCCTTGCCACGCGTTGCTGTTTATCCTGTGTGAAAATCAACTGTTCACACAGGAAGCCTTCTAGAGAAATCCTGGAGGATCTCCACCATCTGCCAACACACGAGGGCATTGGTCTAGTGGCAAGCTGGGGTTAAGCCCCTCAGAGCTATGGAAGGGAGCAAAGGGGGATGAGCGGGGTGTGAGCAGGCGCTGGCTTACCTGCCGGTTATCAGCTGGCTCCGGGACGGGGTGCAGATGGGCTGGATGTAGTAGTTCTCCAGCTTCACACCCTCCGCTGCCAGTCTGTCCAGCGTCGGCGTCTGGATGTCTGAGCCGTGGTACCCGACATCGTGGTAGCCCTGGTCATCAGTCAGAATGAAGATGATGTGGGGTGGCCTGGCAAAGGCAGGAGGCAGCGATTTCTCCATGGGGTTCGTGGCCACGTCGGCCACCAAGCCGGGCTTCATCCAGTCCCAGGATAAATAGCTGAAGCTGAGCAGGCTGACGAGCGAGAAGCCCACGAGGGCATAGACGGCCATCCCAGAGCACCCTGTGCTGCCTGCCAAGGGAGTTACTGTCCCAGCATCGCCTCAGAGCCACGGAAACAGGAGGTCCCCCCCTCCTCCAGAAAAGCCCACCGACCTAGGGAACAGTCCCGGCAACCCGCACCGCTGGTTTTGCGGGAGCGGCTTCCATGAAGGCACTCGCCTGCACACAAAGAGCCGAATCCGCCGGGGCTGGGTCGCCTTCAGTCAAAAGAAAATAACCCCCGCGCTGCTCCAATCAAACACATCTGCACGGCAGGACGGGCTCCTCGCGTCCCGAGCGCTGCCAACACTTCCTGCCTTCCCTGAGCTTTTCTCCCCGGTGTTAGTTCTTTATGAAGAGCTCCATAAAATCCTCGCCGGAGAAAGTGGCCGAGTTCTCCCTGCCCGGCTCTCGGGACGGCTCTCTCGGGGTACGGTGACCCTTTTCCTCCAACTCCTGCGGAAGAGGGTGCTAAAGTTCCAGCCCAGGGGTGCCGAGCTCTCCTCCTCGCTCTCGGGACGAGAGCCGCCCTCTCGTTTTCCCAACCTCCGCTCCAGGGCAGAGTCCCGGCGTCTGCCCGGGACGTGGTGTAAGCCGCCAGGTTTATGGGGAGCTGCCGGCTCGGCCCCTCCCAGCTCGGCCCCTCCAGGAAAAAAACTGGGAAGCCCCAGAGCAGGCAGGGTCCTGAGAGTGGCATTCCTCGAGCCACCGGTGCTTCCCTCCCTGCTTGTGCCGGACGGGTGGCACACGGGTGAGGACCCTCGGTGGGATGCTCAGCTGAAGCCCCCCCGCAGCATCCAGCCCGGGAGGGCAGACGGGAGGACTGGGTCTCTGGGAGGGACTGCTGGGGCCAGCTGCCCACGCTGACAAGATCACCAGTAAATCCTGGACAGCGGGAAGCTGCAAAAACTTGTTTGAACACCTCCAGTGTTAATAAAAGCATCCAGGTACTTGCAGAGCACTACAGAGTGGGGTAGGTGCTGCTGCACCCATTTTCCCAGTGGGGAAACTGAGGCAGGGAGGGGCCAGCCAGGGAGAAGGTTTGGTGGCGATCAGAGACTGCTACCAGTGCAGGGCACTGATCTGAGCTTTGGGTGCTGGCACAAGTGGGCAGTGCCCTGATGCTTCAGGGGAGGTTTAGGAGGAGATGAGCAATTCCCCAGTGCAATTCCTTCCACAGGGACAGTATCCATCAGGCATCAGGAAGCTCCCAAATCTGGGGCACATCTCACCTCCTCAACTTTCCCCAGGGCAAGACTTGGCCCAGGAAGGGTGATTTTTGTAGCACAAACCCTCTCACATTCACCCCCCCTTGGCAGAGCCAGAGCTGAGCCTGTGGCTGTTTGCGCTGTCCTGAGGGGTCCCAGCAAACAGGGACAGCCCACCTCCTCACCCCACCTGCCTTCACACTGCAGGGCTGCCGTGGGGGGTCACTGGGGGATTTGGGAACAACTTCAGAACTGGCCCAGAAGAGTAGCTGAGACAGACGGCTCTAGGTCCCCTCCATGTCCCCCTCCTGGATCCCCCTCCTCTGGGTCCCCTCCCTAGGCTCCCCTCACACTCCCTGTCCTTTCCCTGACCCCCCTGCCCCCTGTGTCCCAAGTGTCCCCCGTGCCCCATGCCTGCCTGCTCTGCAGGATCCCAGGCACTGGGGGAGGAGGGAGCACATGGCTCCCCGCTCCCAGGGATGGGGTAATTCCCAGGAACAGCAAAGGGAGGATGGACTTCTCCCTTCTGGCTTAGTCACGGGCAGAGTGAATGGGCACAAAGACAGGATGGGAACAGCCCCTTTCAGCCAGGGCCCAGGGGTTTGCACAGAGAGGGGTGCAGGGAACAGGAGCAGGAGGCAGGATGGATAGGAGTGGTTTGTGCCTTTCCCTGCTGGCAAGAACCCCTGCTCACTCCATGGAGCAAAGCAGGGCTGGGTTGAGCCCTTCAGTGAGATTTGATTAATCCCCAGGGGTTCGTCATTCATTTCTTCCACCCGCTTCTCTTCTCCCTTTGCCTCTCTCCTTCCCACCACTTGCCTCCCTCTTCTCCCCCAACATCTTTAGCTTTGAGCAATGCCCTCCTCTTGGAAAAACCTGGACCTGACTGAAGGTGAGTAGAGGCGGGGGACCCTCCACCTCCTGGGTCCTGTGCGCTCCCATACCCATCTCCAAGCACACCCTGAACAGAGACAGAGTTATCACCAGGGATTGTAATCAGAGCTCGTTCCAAATAATAAATAATAGTCCATCTGGGTGAATATTACAGATGAGAGAGGAAATTGAAGACGTCAGGCCTGAGACATGGCAGAGAAAGTGTGTTTAAGCAGCACAGATTGCTGATAAAGTGGGTCTTGCTTGGGGCCAGAGGATGAGCAGGAGGGAGGGGCAGGAGGGGGCAGTGGGAGGGATGTGTGGACCCCGGAGTGGGGCTGGAGCTCACCTTTGAGGAGCAAGAACAGAGCCAAGGACCTCCTGGATGTGTGGATTTGCTCCTCCAGCAGCATCTGTGGCCATGTGGTGGGTGACATCCAGCTCACGCCCTTGGATGAGGAGGAACAGGGTGGGAGAGTCATCCTGAGTTTAAGCTGCTGTCAATGGCCAAAGCTCAGAGGGTTGAAAGGAGGAAAGGAGGGGGCAGCAGGGATGTGGCATGTGATGGCATGGGGAGGGAACCTCCTGTACCAGCCAGGGCAGCCAGCTCAGTGAAATTAGTGGTGGGTCTGAGCTGGCCCTGGGTTTGGGGAGGAAACAGCAGAGTTAACTCACTCAGCAAGCTTTTCCAAGAGCCTAAGGGGGGATAAACACGGAATTTGTTGTTAGTGACCCTGCTCTGAAGGTTCAGGGACAGCTGGCTGGGTCCCAGCAACACACAGACACCTTCTGGGTGCTCCTCCAAGAAATGATAAAATGGTGAGAAGCCGCAAGGGGTACAGCGAAACCACCCTCAGCCCCAGGAAATGGGGTGTTATGGGACCCTCAGACCAGCCCCACTGAAATCATCTGACAGGAGGCAGGAGGAGGGAGAGGCTGGCAGTGAGGAGGAGGAGGAGGAAGGAATGACAAGTCTGGAGTTTTGGGGTCAGGACAATTTAAGCCGTTTGCACAGCTGCTCTGAGGGTGATTAATGCATCACAAGGTCTAGGGATGGAAAAAGTACTCGGGGCCCGCAGGCCCCCCCCACCCCCAGCCGCTCTTAATTCAAGGCAGTCACTCGTCCAGTCTCACTCAGAGATGTCTCAAGAGCCAGGAGCTTCCTTGGAGAGCTCCAGCATGTTGCACAACGGGGAGATTTCCCCTGGCAGCCGGCCCGGCTGTGGATGCTGAGCCAGCCAGCAGACCCTGCCTGCCTTGGTCCTGCGTCTGCCCTGGCGAGGACAGCCCTGCTGCTCCCTGTCACATCAGCTGCTGTGACAAATGACACCGAATTTGCATCCCAGCCTGTTCTGCAGTGACGGGGAGGCACATGAGGTGAGCTGGGTGCTGGATGTGGGGCTGGCAGCAGCTTGGTGGGCAGAGCATCAGCCCAGCCCTTCCACGTGCCTGCAGCCCCTTCTCAGCCAGAGCTAAGACCCCCACGCTGAGGAATCACCCACTAACCAGGGTAAAGCCACCAGAAAAGGCCTGCAATGGTCCCTTTTGGTGCTTTCAAACCCAGCAATGCGACCTGCAAGGCAGCAAATCCCAACCAGTGCCTGGACCAGGCACCTCCATGTCCCTGGAGCTGGCACAGCTCGCCACATTTGCACAGCTGGTTCTCTGACCAAATATTTAATTTTTTTTTAATATTTATTTATTAATTTCATGTGGCCTGGGGCAAGAATGAAAATAAATACAGCCCTTCCTGCTCATTTTCTCCCCACTGCCCCCCGGCTCCGGTTGCACTTGCGTTTTGGCTCTGACAGTGCTCGCTGCAAATGGGGTTATGCAAACAGGCTCCACATATTTCTCCACGCCTGCGATCTGCCACGAGGGCCACACAGCAAAGGCGAAAACTAAGCCTCAAATCTTTTTTTTTTTTTTTTTTTTACCCCTTTTTCTTTATTTTTTAACCCTTCCCGGGGCCGGAGACCTTTCAGGCCTCAATACTGCCTTTCTCTTGCCATCAATGGGGCATTATGGCAGGGGATTTATTGGAAGCAGAACTCCCAGGTTTTACAATGGGAGCTCTGTGCAAGGCAAATATTGCACAATCTGTTTGCTCACTGCCCTTCCCCCCCTTGGCAGCCCCGCTCACGCCCCGGCCTCCGGCCTGCTGAAACGGGACCTTAAAAATCAGAAAAATGAAAGGTTTTTAATAAGTCCCCTCTCTCCTGCTTCAGAGCAAGACATTTGACCTAACAGGGCATCAGGGAGCCTCGAGAAAACACCTCTTGTCGCTCTCGCCTCTCAGATGTTTAAGGGTTTCCGCTCTCCCCGGCCAACGTGTGATGCATTTACTCTTTTACTGGCATGATGAAAGAGCCCAGGCAAGTCTGGAAGAGAAGGGAGCAGCCCCAGGAATGGGGAGAGGTTGTTATTTTGTCTAGAGAAGGAGGAATATGCTGAGAGGAGAGGTTGGCCAGGTGATTTGCAGGGAAGGAAGGAGGCCGGAGGCATTGCCCGTCCCAAGCCCAGCAGAGGATGGGGCTGGAGGTGAATGCCTCTCCACTGAGGTCCTGGCCATTGTGCCATCAAGTCCTTGACCTGAGGATGAATCATGGTCCTGTCCTGGACTTCTCCTTGTCGTGAGCACTCTTTGCTCTCCCATATCTTATTCTCCAGGTGTGTCCCCAAGGACTCTCTCCCCTCCTTGTTGCATTGCAGGCAAAGAGCATTTCTGCCAGGCAGCTCCAGGACCTGCCTCCTCTCCACCAACACCCCCTCTAGCTCCCCCCAAATGCTATTTTCCCACTTCAGGACCTCATTTTCCCCACCTAGAACTCAGCACCTGTCTGCATCCATCCACGTGGACCTTGTGTGTAGAAACCAATTCCTACAACAGCAACCATTGCCGCAAGACCTCGACCAGATTACAGGGATGGGGTTTGGTCTGGGGGAAATCAGAGAAACCAGAATTCACCCTCTGGAAGATGGAGCCAGGGGAAGATAAAACAGTAGGATGGTGTGTTGGTAGCAGGATGGCAACAGGTTAGGTAACAGGTTTGGCTAGGTTAGGTAATAGGTGATAGGTTGGACTCAATGATCTCTAAGGTCTTTTCCAACCTTACTGATTCTGTGATTCTGTGATTCTGTAATTCTGTCTGCATCAGTTCCTGCTTATGCAACCCTGAAGGGACGAGGAGCAGTGCAGCAGCAGCCACGGCACAGGATGCCAAAGCCCCTGGGGTGACAGGGCAGAGGGGAGACCATCAGCTGTCCCTCTGATGCGGGTTCTTAATCCAAATTCCTCCTTTTTCAATACCTTTGGCCGTATTTCATGCCATTTGCACAGTTGTAAATAATCATCATCATCAAAGTGCACTTGGAAACTTTAGCACAACATTGGGGTCTTTTCTGATGTAAACCACAGCCCTCTAACAACACATGTTGGGCTTGGCCGGGGTTTGTTCCCCATCAAAACACTGCTGCTCCCCTTCCCCCCCTCCTGATCCCACAGCACCAGCAAAATATGAAATAAAAGCCCTGAATAAAAGCAGTTCCTCTCTCAAACTAATGATTTTTTCTTCCGTTTTTGGTCACTGTGACGATACATCTCAATGATTCTGCAAATTCGCCCATGAAATTACTTCTACGCCTTCCTGCTCACATTTTGGTTTTCTCCTTTCCCCACCGTTCAGGAGACTTCAGCCCATCAGCTCCCCTCCCTTCGTATATTATTCCTTCCCTTGCCTTTCCCCACCTCCTGGGAAACTGCAGCTCCGCTGCCTTCTCCTCTCCCCTCTCTAACGACTTGCTTTGAAGAGCTGGAGAGGAGCCCATGGGTTTGGCACAGCTCCTTTCTTCCCATGCCTTATGGCAAGCTCTCCACATCGCCTGGGTGCTCTCCCTCCTCGTCCTGCCCCCTCTCCTCCAGCCCAGAATCAGGCACACCCTCAAGGAGGATTCTCCCCACTGGAGCTTCCAGGGTTCGTGTGATGGAAAGTTGCCCCTGCTGTGGACCAGGGATGTGCTGGGACCTGGATCCCCACAGGTTTCAGGGAGGGTGACAGAGGAAGGCAGGACAGGCTGGAGGTGAGGAACCTGCCCACACGTGGCAGAGTTTGGTGGGAGGCTGGAGGACACAAAGGCACGTGGGTTTGTGCCTGGTCCCATCAGGCTCTCATGGCTTCTGGGGTGGACACTGGTCTTGCCCCAACACACTCTCCTTCCAGACGGACTGAGTTTGCTACAAAAAAAAGGGTATATAAAAAAAGAATCAGCGGTTCCCTGGACTCCAAAGGCTCTCTTTGAAGCAGGAGAGAAGGTCCCAAGGCTGCGGAAGGAAGGATTTAAGCATTTAGCAGAGCTGGTTTCTGGCAGAACTGCCCTGTGACCCTGACACTGGCTTCCCCAGCTTATTGATTTTGGACTCCCCAACCTTCATTCCTGACACAATTTATCATGGGATACACAGAAACTCCACAAGCCTCAAAGTATGCAAGATGCTGGCATCACCTCCAGCCTCACCCAGGCTGGGAAAGAAAGAGCAATTCTTCCCAGCACCCGCCTGGCAAATGTCTCTCCATCTCACAGCTGCTCTGGGCTGCACCCTGGCACCTTCAAGTGGAGGCAAAGGCTGCTCCCCCTCACCATGAGATGAGCAGTGTCACTGCTCTCCTCCCCAAAACAGCCATCGAAGGCAGGGACCCAGGGGTCTGGAATGATCCTGGGTCCAAGGGAGCACCCCCAGCCCCTCCACCTCCTCCTAACACCCCGCCAAGGTCCTGGCACCCCTCCCAAGCCACAGCACAACAAGGGCCTGGCCATTCTCTCCCCAGGGCTGGGCAGCCTCCTGGCTCCTGCCTGCCCTTAAATTCTGTCTCCCCTTTCAGGTGCAACCTCTTCAAAGGCAGCTGGAGGGTTTGGGCTGGCAGGAGATGCAACAGCCAGTGGCAGGATGCCCACCCAGAGCTCTGCCTGCTGCCCTGAACCAAGGCATAGAGGAGGAGGAGGAGGATGAAGCCCAGCACTCTCCAGCTTGGCTCTGGTGCCTGTTCCAGACAAGGAGCCCTTTCTCACCACTGAGCTCAGGGCAGGGCAGGGCAGGATGGCCTCAGTGCCCTGCTTGTTTATGACCCTGCTTCAGAGCAAGGAAAACACACCTGCCCATGCCAGCCAGGCACCTGTACCCCCTCGGGGGGAAGGCCCCCTGTTTACCCAGGCTGTGTTTCCTCAGCACCCCTGGGGGCTGGCACACAGGAGCTGCTGCTCCCCCAACACCAAGGGTTGTTTTCCATCCTGGCAGGAGAGGAAGGTGGAAAGCTCAGGAGGGGCATTTCAAAGGGGTTTTGCACATCAAGGCTGGCCACAACCGCGCTGCTGGAGCAGGAAGAGGGCAGGGAGTGTGTCCAGCCAGACCCCACGGCTCCCCTCTGCCCACCCCATCCCTGCGGGCAGCAGCGAGCCCTGGCACAGGAGCTGGCAGCACCCACTCCTAACCTTCTCAAAAGGTCTCTGTGCTGCTGAGAGCTGCCTGGGGGGTGGTTCAGAACAGGAAAAGAGCCCAATTAGACACTGCATTGCTTAATACAAAAGATATCAATAATCCAGCAGGAGATGAGAGCTCTCTCTCTCGCCCAGGATGCCAAGAGCACAAATTGCCTTCTTGTAAGAGAAGGGCTTAATTTACATAGAACATGACAGATTAAAGCACGAGTGGGTGGGTCCACTCTATTATTCATCAGCATCCACAGCTAACAGGAGAGGGTGTGCTGCCTCCTTTGAAGTTTCTTCGAAGGCCCAGGATGCCCACAGACATTTTAACAGGGTGGGAAACGAGATAGAAGGGAATGGAGCTTCCAGCACTCAGCACTCGTGTTTCTCTTTGCCCTGGCTTTGTAACACATCAGCCTTGTTGCTGCTATTTCTTCCCAAGAGGAGTCAAACCAGAAGGTCCTTGTTTAAATCCAGAGGCCTGTCTGACCTCTGGACCTTAAACCAGCAGAGGAGGAGTCCAGGATGACCATCAGTCACTCCCAAAGTCGAGCAGAGCTTCCACTCCTGGCTGTGCAATGAGCTCTGTCAGCAGAGAAATCTAGGATTTAACTTTGGAGCTTAGTTTTCTCCCTCTTAAATGGGAAACAGTGCAAAAGAATGAGAAGGAAAAACCAGTTTCTTTCAGCTGAATTTACTGAGGAGAACACTGGAGTATTTCACTCCAACGGAAGCCTCCAGGAGTGATTCCTCAGAGGCAGCACATGGCATTTGCAGGGGGAGATTGTGCCAAGGGAGCCTGAGATTGGATGTCGGGAAAAATTTATCCACTGAAAGGGTTGTCAAACATTGAAACAGGCTACCCAGGGAAGTGGTGGAATCACCATCCTTGGAATTGATCAAACAACGTGGAGATTTGGTGCTCAGGGGTGAAACTGCCAGTGCTGGGTTAATGCTGTGTTTGTTCCACCAGGCGCCAGCAGAACCACCACATCGAGCAAAGAGACGTGTTTTTTCCTGAACAGAAAGTACCAAGTGCAGTGCTAGGAGACCATGTAGGGAAACATGGGCACCAAGCAGGAAAAGCGTAGGGAAAGGGGGTGGAAGGGGCTAGAAGCAAAGTCCCAGAGTGGTGCTGGGAGTTGGAAGTGGATCACAGCACTCCTGATGCACACAAGGATAGTGGACACTGGACCCGCAGCACCATCCCCTTATTCTAAGCCCACCCATCACCACTGAGGGTTTGCTGCTTGTAGTCACAGGCATAACTTACAGGGTGGTTGTTGGGAGGCTTCAAGTACCTCTATCAATACTGCAGAGGGTGATTCATGATTATCTGCAGTAATTCAGGAGCGACACAAAATTGCTAATAATAGGTCTTCAAAACCGACATTTTGGTTAAGATGAAAAAAATGACTGGAACAAAATCCAATCATGCTTTGCTGAAACTATAAATGGAAAGGTATAACCCATATTCAGCTCCCCTAAACACCAAGAGAAATGAAAGCAGGGGATGTAGCTCAGCCCCAGGATCCAAGGCAAAGTGGAGTTGGGATTCCGCCCCAGGAGAAGTTGATTCTCAAATATGCTGAAAGCGGCTCCCAGGTGCCACAGGACTGGCTTAAACCCGGGCTGATGGAGGGGATTTGGGAAGGAGAAAGCACGAACACGGATTATGTGGCTGCCCTGGCAGCACATGACAGGCTGTGTGCTGGCAACTGCAGAGCTGCCAGAGCCAGGGCTCCAGCAGTGGGGATGTGGACGTGGGGCCTGGCAGGGCTCGTGGTCCTGCTGAACACCATTTATTTAATGCTGCTGAGCGATCTGATGCACAGTTGCTAGGTGACCAGAGCCCAGGGATGCCAGGAGAAGGTGGGAATGGCTGCGCAGGTCAGCCCTGGTCCAGCTCACCAGCATCACGTCCGTGGGATGGTCTCTGGGATGCATCAGGATGTGGCTCCACGTCCAGGGATCGGCACAAGGAGTGAGGTAAATACAGAGCTTGTGCAGAGGGGATGTCGGGCACGGTCTGCATGGTCCTGCCTCCCCCAGCCTGAGATCCCCGCCAGGAGAAGGGAACAGAGCCTTCCCCAGCCCCAGGTCCCAAACCTTCCTCTCCCTTACAGTTCCCACACTCCTCCTGCCTCCAAATGCCTGCTTACCCTGTTGGGAAGTCTCTTCTCACCCCGCCTGACTTGCACTGTTTCATCTGCCTACGGATCGGATAAGCTGATAAAATGTGCTGAACGCACCAAACGGAGCCTGTTCCCTCCATCCTGCTCCTCCAAGGCCACGGAAAGCTCCCCTGCCATTAACACTGCAACAGAGCACGGCGTCTGCAGGGCCAAAGCAAACACGAAATCTGCAGGGATTTTTGTGGTATTGAGGACAACTTAACGACTGGAGCCTGAGGCAGATTTATTGTCACAATTTTCACTGAGGTCTGTAAAATCCAGCGTGTTGCAAGCTGGTCGTTAACATCGGCTTTAGGCTTTCACAGCTCTGGCTGGGGGGAGTGGCAGCAAATGTTCCTGCATGTTGCTGTGGGACTGGAGCTAAGCATGGGATCAGCTGTTCCCCACTGAACCCCTCAGGCCCCTCGGTTTTGGCATAACCAGCCCCTCTTCCATGTTCCCCGCCCTTCCCAAGGGGGATGATGTTTTCTCCTGTCTCTCTCTGGGAGGACATCACAGTCCCAGGTGGGCAAAGAAAGGTGGGGTTTAACCCCACTGCAGCTCTTGGAAGCCTGAGAGAGAAGGAGTTTTTCTTACTTTTTTCCCTAGCAAACCATCAGGCCTTTCACAGTGACCATTTAAATGAAACCAGACTGTTTAGTCCAAGCAGTTACTCATCAGCGGCATCTAATTACTTCTAGTATTTAAAGAGAACAGAGAAGAATCTCCTTGGACTATGAACTCAGTGAAGAAGTTGCAGCTGCAGGAAAACCCTGTGTTACCCGGACACACACCCTCCTCACATCACAGGCCAGAAGCACCCAGGGGTGCAATCAAACCTTTGTCCCCTCGGCCTTCCACCAATAACAGCACAAACAATAGAAAGGAGCAAGGGGGGTTTGCAAATGTGTATTCCAATTTATGGCATCCATACATGCACTCCTGCAACTGCAGCGGGGGTAAAACAAATCCGTGTTCTGTGGGAAAGCATCACCCAGCTCTGCAGCCAGGCAGCCCGTCCTTCCCAGGAGGCACAGCCAGCACCCCTGCAGCAGCAGATCAGATCAGATCAGATCAGATCAGAGGTTGGCAGAGCCACCCTCCTGCTTGCTGTACCGTGGGCTCTTCCCATCCCAGCAGCAGATGGAGTCCCGAGGGACTGGGAGCTGGTGCTCCAGGCGGGAGATGCCGTCAAGCCCACACCCGCTGCCCCGGCCTCCCGGGACAGAGGGAGGATGAGGCTGTGGCTTGGAAACCTCCCAGAGCACTTCAGTCTTCGGCCTTGGACAGTGCCTCGGGCAGCTGCTCAGAAATGTGGGCTGTCCCTCTAGCAGCAGGATTGCAAAGATTGTTTCGCAGGAAGTCCTGTGCTCCCTGCCCACCCTGCAGCCTCAGAGGGAGAGAGAAAATGCAACAGGAACTGCTGCTTCTCCTCGGGGAAGACCACAATGGTTGGGATCTGCAGTGGAAACCCTGTAGGGCCCAAAGACAACCAGCAGCCCATGGGCACGGGCATGGAGGAGGCTGCAGCACATGTCACCTGTGGTGTGACATGTCCAGGGTGACCACACACCGGCACCTTGGGGACACCCCAGGCCGGCAGAACAGGGCCAGGAGCATCTTCCCTTCTCAGTACCACTCCCAGGTGGCACAGGTTCTCCTGGAACATCCTTTGCAGTGGCACCAAGGTGCCTCCAACCCAGTCTCAGTTTGGGTGGCACCTCCACCAACCCAAGCCCCTGAGCCCTGGCACGTTTGGAGCACTGAGAGGTGCAGGGTTGGCTGGACACAGGTCTCCATGAGCACAAAGGACAGGCATGAAGCAGCTCTACATTTTTCCAAAATTTCTCTCAAACGTGGGTTTCACATTAGACCACCAACGGGGAGCAAGGGCAAGGTTTCTCTCCCTGTCTGCTACAGTGATTTTGGGGAGTTCCCCCCTCTTTTGGCAACAGAAGTGGTTTGCTGGATGCCAGCACTGATACTAACTAAAGCTGGGTGGAAATAAAAACTCCCCATCATTCCCCCAGCCAGCACTCTCTCCCATCCAGGATTTTATCAAGGACTTTCCAAGGGCCTTTGGTCGCCCTCCAAAGCGGATCGCTGTCCTTTGCCAGCCAGAGACACCTTTGGGTTTGTCCAGGACTACCACAGCGCAGGATGGGATTTTGTCACCCTCTTGTGGCTTACAAGGGCTGGCAGGTTTGCTGTGGCTTCGAGATGGCCACATCCAGGACCCCTGATCCAGGGAAGAGCCTTCAGCATCCTCCTTCCTCCAGCATCCCTGCTTTGGCTTTTGCTCCCAGGGATGCCACCCCCAGAGGATCAGCTCTCCAGGCTCCATGAATCACACGTCTCCAGGGCAATTTCTTGGCCCATCTGGTTCCAGGGAGAGCTCCCCTCAACTAAGACATCCGTGCTCTCCCCACGCTCCCAGCAGGCCCTGCAAAGTGCCTGCAAGTCTTTCAGACTGGCTTGCTTTAAGGCACTCCCTGCCTTCCCAGTTTATGTGGATGGAAATCTCCCACCCGATTCTCAACCCACCCCAATCTCAGCTGGGAAATTAAGCTGCACCAGCCCCTGAGATAGAGAGAGATTCATTCAGCTTTCCCTGAAAGCCATTTCAAGTATGTCCAGCTTCCTAATGAAACTTGGATAAAACCCCAGAGATTAATAACAGTGCAGGGCTTTTTCAGATAATGGCTTTCTTCTGTTTCCAAGAGAAACATATATATGTGCTTCAGTGGAATCTTTGCATACATTTTTTGGCAGAAAAGCCAAAATAAATCCCTGTACTGCAACAACCCTCGAGCGAGATAAGGCAAGAATCTGGCTGTAATTCCTGTGCATTGTTGTCATATAGGGATAAACAGGCACCTCTGGCCATGCTGTCCCCTCAGCAGGGCAGGAAGAACAGTGACTAATATCATTAAAAAGCCCATCTCTGCTGTCCACACTGGTGCAGGTCCAAAGCTGCTTCTCTCCCATGTTACTTGAACACAAACACAAGAGTGCATGCTGCTTCTGCATTAAACTTGAGTTTTTCTGGTACATCGACGTAAGTCACATCAATCTGGAGAGTGCTGGAGCCAGCACGGGGCTGTGTCCCACCCGAGTGCTCCATGGGAAGCTCTGGAGGAGGCAGATTTGGGGACCAGGAGCACAAGTTTTCCATCCTACCCACCTGCTGCCCGGCAGAGAGCAGGTAGGGTGGCCAGGATATGTTCACACATCACACTCAGCCCTGCCAGACCAGGGTAGACCCTTGCAGGGTGTCGTGTCCCTTGCAGGGTGTCGTGTCCCTTGTCTCCCCTCAAGATGAGATTGTGTCTCCCCTCAACCCACAAGCAGTCAGTGGGTGCAGGTCATGAGGAAGCCACTTTCTCCCCAGCCCTCCTCCTTCTGAGGGGCCCTCCATGACTGCCCAGAGCACTAATGCATCTGGCACCCGGCCACCCCACTCCCTTAACCACTGTGGGTTTTTCCATCTTCATAAGCAGGGAAAGCAATCAGCATAATGAACGTCTCTGAAGCTCTCACCACGGCACTCAGGATGTGCTAAACGAAATAAACACACATCAAGAGCCCATTAATGGTGCTCTCTCGTGCCCAACAGCCACGCTCAGGCATGAGGGGACCGGGAAGGGATGCTAATGTACAAAGCAGAAGCCCTTGGAAAGAGAGGCCTGAATTCTTGGTTATTTTTTTCTCTTTTTTTTCCCCATTTTCAGATTGCTGCATCCCCACTGCCACCACATGGCTGTGCCCACACCAGGGCAGTGTTGACAGGGAGGATGGTGGGACGTGCTGCTGGCACAGTGATGCTCCTCATGGCGTGTCTTCCCCTGGGTGACCCATTCTGCCCCAACCATCCTGCCCTGGAAAGTCTTCTGCTCTTTCTCAGTCCCCCCCACTCCACACAGGGGGAATTTAGAACAAGCTGGCTGGCCACAAGCAGTGATTATGGTCAGAGACTGTGGGGCAGGGACCCCGGGGCTGGGGGACAAATGCTCCTGGCCCGGTGGTATCACGAGCAAGGTGAAGTTATGGGACACAGACACACTAACAGGGCACTCACTGCTGAAAAACCAGCAGTTGTCCCTCTTCTTTCAGGATTATGTTGGGTCATTTAACCACGAGCAAAGGCTTTGCTCTGCTCAGAATGGAGCTCAGAAAGCTCGGGATGCTGGGAGGGCACAAGCCACAGCATGACCCTGGCACAAGCAGCCCCTGCCTGGTCCCCTCCTTTTCCTGCCACACGCCTTTGGACTTCAGTTAAAGCAGCAAAGGCTGCCCAACGGGAGTAAAAATAATACCCCAGATCTGTGGCTTGGTGAAGGCAAACACAGCCCCTTCCCTCTCCTCCCAGGTAGAGCTGCTGAGCCCTGGATCAACACAGCAGAGCTGTTGTGGCTGTTGGTGTTGGCCGTGCGGAGCACGAGCCTGCCAGGCCTTTTCACAGGGATAGACTTACAAACAAGAGCAAGAGCCTGGGGGAAATCAGGGCTGGGCCGGGGCTTGATTAATAATAACAGCCCTTCTGCTCACTGCATTGATGTATATTAGATCTACTACCAAAAAAAAAAGGAGAGAGAAATTAAATGGCTTAGTGCTACTCGATGCTCAGTGCCAGCACTGAGTAACTGCCACGCCAGCAGACACACAGGCAGTGAGACACAGCCAGAGAGACACTTCCAATCGAGATTGTTAAGCATATTGCAATCAAATTTTAATGTCACGTCTTCTGCTCGTTGGAGTTCTCAAATCTGTTCTTTCAGCTACCAAAATTTAAGAAGTTTAAATTTTATATTTAACAGGCTTAGAGGTGACATCCCCCCTCCCCCATTAATCAGTTTGAAGCTGCTCTGAGTTGCAGTGATGGAACTGTTGGGATATGTATAGAAAGGGGGTTTTAATGTTTTTTTTTCCCTTCTAAGCTGCTTCTTCTCATCTGGCAGCAAGCTGCCAGGGAGTAAGTCAATATTACTCAATACCTGCCTCATAGCTCAGGGGAAATGATCTGATCACCTCAAGCAAGTGTCCACATCACAGAAAATCCCCTCAGCTGTGGATCCATCCCAGATGTGGGGCCGAGGAAGAGGCAGATGTGGAGGCACAGCTCAGCTTTCCAGAGGGACCAACAGCTGAGCTGGAGGTGCCAGGGAAGGCTGTGCTGCACCAGGCTGGGCTCTCTCAATCTTGTTCTTCCACCTTGTGTGAAAATCCCATGAGCATAACGTGGGAATTGAGTGTCATTTACAACTCCTGAGTCCCCAGAGGGCGTGTGGAGCAGATGTTTCAATACAAAATGCTGTTTTCACCACTGGTGAAGTGCCACAGGCTCTGTTTGGGCTCCCCAAAAGCGTCTGGTTAATGAATGAATGTGGCTTGGACGTTCAGGTCTGGGAGGGCACCTGCCAGCAGGCTGCTGGGGATGCCTGAATTTGAAATCTGTAGGCACAAAGCTGCCCAAGTTGAGCCGAGCAGGGCCCTGCACACAAAACAATGCCATGATTCATCCGAGATTGCCATAACCCATCACATTTCATCAGGATGCTGTGGCATTTAAAATGGCATTTCCTCCCATCTGCTGTGCATTTGCAGACAAAGGAAAAGGAGGAGGGGGGAGAGAGCAGCAAAACAAAGGGGGGAGAATGAAACGGGATTCCTGAGTCAGACTGTTCCCAAAGCAGCTCCTTGTCCTTGAAAAGCCTGAGCCCACCGGCTGGGCAGAGGACAGTGACTCTGGCCATGGAGAGTTTTGCCTCCAGGCCTGGCTGCAGCCCAGGACATTTCCCAGATGGTGGGGAACGATGCTGGTAACAACTGTGACTCAAAGCCCTGCGGGGCAGCACCTGGCAAACCCCCTCCACACCCAGAGCTGCCCAACCAGGGCCCCAGTGAGCAAACCCTCCCCAGGCTAATTTGGTCATTTCCTCTGCTTCTCCAACCCTCCTCAGATTTTCCTTTACTTCCTACCTCCCTTCCCTGACTCATCTTCCCTTGGAAAGGAGAATCCCTTTCTCTGTTCCTCCACTGCTCCCCCTTGTCTCTGTGCCCTTGCTCCCTCCTCACTGTCCCTGAACACCTTTCGTCTCCATCTCTCTCTTGCACCTTGTCCTGCCCCATCCCCACCTCCTCCACACTCTGCTCAGCCCTGGTGGCACCCCCAGGGGTCTTTCCATGAGGGAGAGGGCTCAAAGCTCTATTGACAGAGCAGGGAAATTCAGCTCAGCTTCTGAACTGGGCCATGAAGGTTATCCTCCTAAGCTTGGCGTGCACTTTCAGCCAACGCTTTGACTCATGAGATACATCAGAGGGGCTCACAAGAGTCCTGTCCCTGGCCACCCATCCCATCCTGCTCCTGAGACAGAGGGAACATCATTCCTGCAGCTCACTCTGGCTGGAATCAGCAGCCGTGGAACAGCTCAGGTGAGCAGCTGCAGTGGCTGAGGAGCAGCCAGATTACCCTTGCCCCCAACCTCTGCTCCACCACCAGCAGCCAGAGGCAGAAACTTCCTTGGGCAAACAGCCTGGGATCCCCTCCCACACCGAGACCCCGACCACGCTGTGTATCACTGTACCCTGAGACCCCCATGGATCACAAACCCCAGTCCCTCTGCAACCCACCCACAGGTGTGAGCAGCCCCACAGGGACTGAACAAGGTTGGGCCACGATGGGACGTGTGTCCCAGGCTGCTACAACACAGGACGTGTCAGAAACTTGCGTGTGGACAAATCCATGCAGCTGAAGCTGGGAGAGCAGCAGCGTGTCCCTGCCAGCCCAGGGGCCCTGCAGACGTGCCTGGAGGCCATCAGCCCCCGCTGGCACAACAGAGGGAGCCTGAAACACTCCCCGAGCCCAGGTTTGGCCCAGACATAAGCAGGCATTCAGCAGGGGAGAGGTGTGGACGGGTTTGACCCCAGGCAATAACCAGGCAGCCTGTGAAAGTGTCAGTGAGCAAAACCCCGCAGGGCTTTGAAGGCTGAGGGCAGGGATGGGGCTCTGTGGTTATTAGGGACTGGGGCTGAGCTGGCTCCTCAATTACAGCTGTTTTATTCCCTGTCTAGATTTCCAACAGCTCCCTCTGATCTCTTCGTGACTCAGTGTCTTGGCATGGACAACACATACCCAAGAGTTTGGCTTTTGAAATCCACCAGGGTTATTTCACCTTCCTGAAATAAAGAGTGGGCAAAATATTTTCAAACCTCTCTCCAAAAAATGCACACAAACACAGACACACACACACCAAAAAATCCCTCCTTAATAAGTGTGTGTTGTCAGGTCTCAGCTGGCTTTGGGCCGGGGTATATTTTCCTGGTTATAATCGTGCAGCTGTTTGCTGACTGAATAGCTGCATTTATTTTTTGACATGTTTACTAACTGCCTCAAATACCTTCTCTACCTGTAATTGTGGTGCAGTGCACATATTATTTCTTTTCAGATTCCTTCATTCAAGTGGGTTGTGTTGTTATTCCCAGGCCCTGTGCTGTGGTTTGCTGAGGGCATTGGCGGTTTGAAGGTATGAAGCTTTGGTTCAGGTGACCCTGAACTGTGACAGAACTGTGAAGAGACGCTTCAGGGGGGAAAGGGGCAAATGGAGTCAGTTTTTCAAGCCATTTGTGCATGGTGCACTCAGGGCTTTAACATCCTCTATTTGCCTCTCCAGAGCAATCTCTCCTGAAAGGGTCTCCTCCCATCTGTGCTCATTTGTCTTGTTCCTTTCCATGAAGTTGGTCAGAGCCAAACCCTTTATGCTTTCTAGTGCATCTGAGTCCTGAGCCATGGGAGAGGAGGAGGCCTGAAAACGCAGCAGAGCCGGGGTTTGCTGGACTCCTGTCACCCAAATGCTGGGGAAACTAATGCAGCCAGTTTCCCCAGGCACCTGGTGTAGGCATCACCCCTTGGCACAGGCATCAGAGAGCTCTGGAAAAGCTGGGCTGGCAGAACCCCTCCAAACCAGACAAGCACCCTGTCACCCTGCCCATACCTGAGCTGAGAGCCTGCACTGTCCCACCTCTGAGGGTTATCAGGATGTGTCTGTGCTGTCACCTGCCACCCTCCCAGCAAGAAATGTCCCGTCCACCCTCCACCCAGAGTCTCCAAACAGCCCTTTTGCAATTCCCTGCACCACATATCATTTACCATGTGTCTGGAGGTGTTGGGAGAGCTGTGCTGCCCAGGAGGGACCCTCTGCTCGTTCCTGCCTCCTCTGACCACCCGCCTGCCACTGGGAGCTGTGCTAGCATTAGGATTTGGGGGATTTTTTTCATATAGACAATCAAACTGAGCAATTCCTGGAGGTATAAAACCATTCCAGACCACGTCAAAGTAGGTTCAACTCCATTCATCCATATACCTGCATAAGACAAGACTCGTTGTGGACCCTCAGGGGCTTGATCTCCACCCAACCACACTTTCAAAGGCCATGAACCCAACGTCCCCAGGCTGCCTCTGTCTGCTCAGCCCCATCCACAGCCTCCCCAGGAGACACCCTTCCCTCCTCTCTGCCTCAGGACGCTTCCAGCTGGCTCTTCCTCTCCAGTTATGAGAGCCAGATCCCCAAACCAGGTCACCAGCTGAGACCTTGCACCTCAGGTCACCCGAGAGCAGCAGCAGCTGAGCTGGGACACCCTCCTGGGGCAGCCATGCCATCACCGCCTGTGCCAGTCCTCAGTGACCACTTGTCAGCCCCAGAAAGGACTGGCCAGGCCTGCGGTTCGTTTGCAGGGGCTGTAAAACTGCCACCTGGACCGTGTGGCCTCACAGCTTTGGACGATGCTGGTGTCGAAGACGTTGGGTGCAAGAGCCAGCTGGAGCCGGGCCAGTTTTATATTTAATCCTGCTATGAACACAAATAAAGGGCCTGTATTTCGAATGAGGGACAGGCACACCACGGACATTATTAAACCTTCCAAAAATAAACCTCTGCCAAAGTGATGGGAGCCAGATTTTTTCCTGGAAAGCATCAGCGCGGGGCGGGAGGAGAGGGGAGTGACGGCCCCTCTCTCTCCCCACAGCTGCTCTGCATCAGCAGCAGCTTCTTTGAGCCCCCAAAAACGCCAGAGCGGCTCCTCCGAGCAGCTTGATGTCTGCTCAGCACCACACCAGCCCCGGGGTTCAGTGTCCTGCGGGGACACTGCTCTGAGAGACACGGAAACACACCGAGCTGTACGTGGTGTTTGCTGCTGAAACAGCACCAGAAGGAGAGGACACGGCCTTGGGCTGCGCCAGGGGAGGTTTAGGCTGGATGTCAGGAGGAGCTTTTTCCCAGAGAGAGTGATCCCTCAGGGGAATGGGCTGCCCAGGGAGGTGGTGGAGACCATCCCTGGAGGTGTTTAAGGTCAGACTGGATGAGGTGACATGGTCTGGGCGATGGGAGGCTCAGATGGACAGAGTGTGGTGCCTGTGGCTCCAGGTCCCTGGGTGGGAGTCACTTGGGAGTTGGACTCGATGATCCTTGTGGGTCGCTTCCAACTCGGAATAACCTGTGAACCCCCACCAGTGGGCGGCCTGTCCTTCCCCTCCGCTCCACTAGCCCCGCTCTCAGCTCGCCCCCATCCCTGCCCGGGGCTGTGTGACGGACCCCAAGCAATGAACCCACCCCCCGTCCCCTCCCCGGGCACTACATTTCCCATGGGGCCGCGCGGCGGAAGCGGAAGTGACGCGCGGCTGCGGCGGGGCACGCGGCGGTGCCATGGCCGCNCAGGCGCAGACCGGGCTGGTAACGGGGCAGCCGGGCCCCGGGGGAGGGAGGGCAGCGGGGCCTGTGCCCGTGCTGGAGCCACGTGGGTGCTCCCGGTGCCCGCGGGCTGTCCCGGCCACGAGGCGCCCGGGGAGGAGGGAGGAGGCTGGAAATCCGCTGGATGAAGCCGTCCCGTCCCAAACGCCTGCTGCTGCCGCGGGGAACGCGTGGCGCTGGGGGGATCACCGGGAGCGGGTGTGCGGGGAGGGCACGGCCCCGTGCTCGGGGTTCCTCCGTGCTCTCCGCTCCTGTCGGGTGGTTGCGTCCCCAAAAAAGGAGGCTGATGCCTGACGGGTGTTCCCTTTGCTTTCACAGAAATTGCTCCCTTCCTTCTCGGCCTCCCTCGAGGACATCTTTACCCACTGGGAAAAGTAAGTCAAAGTGGGAACTGAGGATCGAATGGATTCCAGGCTGTGCTGACATCCCGGCTGCGTGCCACGTGTGATCTTTGTGTGCTCGGAATTCCCCGTTGGCAGAGTATTTCCCGTGATAACGGTGCTCAGCAGACTTTCCTCCCAGCCTCTGGTTTCACAACAGTTCGGTTCACACGTTCAGGATTTAACTCTGGTTTAAAATTTCCTGACCTTGGAGATAAGTTATTGCTTAATTTTGGAGCATCTGATGCTGTTTGTGCTGGTCGATCCTGCAGCGTTGTGAGGCTCAGGGCCGTGTCAGAAATCTGTTTGCTGTCAGAAATCTGTCCCCCAGTTCTCTTTCACCTCCTTTTTGAAGCCACGTGCACTGCTGCTGTTGTTAAACTTGGGGGGCAATTGCATCAGGTTTAATTCCTTCAGTGTCACCCTCCTGTCCCTGCCCCACACGGGCGTGTGTTACTCCTGGTTTGCCCGAGTCAGGTCTGGTTTGGAGACAAAAGGAGGGATGTAGCACCGACCTGTAGCTCTGCTCACAATCAATTCTTGCAGCAGTCTGTGCTGTGCTGTCAGCTGCCGCTGGGTCAGGGAGGTGCTGCAGGATCAGAGCTCCCTGCTGTTTTATTAAAAGGATTATTGGGGTCGTCACCGGGACTTTGGAACAGCAAACGTGCCTTTGGCACAGCCCACCTGCTGTTCCAGCTGTGCTTCTGATGGCAAACGCAGTCTTTACTCACCAAATTGTTGAGCTAATCTTGTTTTTAAAACAGGCAAACAAATAAAATGAGCTAAACCTGCACAGAAGTGAGGATATTTGCCTCTGGTAATTGTGTGTCTCAGGGCTTGGGAGTATTGCCTGTGTGAATCACGCCGATGTGTGCCCAGAGTTATCCTTGTAATAAAGCAAATCTTTTTAATTTTCCAATGAAAGCTTGGGTGACTTCAGCCACATCGTTTGTTCTGGTACAGGTGGGATTTAGAGCCTGGGGGAATCTTTCTCTGGCTTAACGTTCTAACCCAATTGAACAGCTTAAGTGTTTAATGCTTATCTGTGGCCTCTTCCTCCCCTTTTTCCAACACATCTCCTGCAGATCCAGCCACTTCCTTGCATAAACCTCTCTCCAGCCTGACTTTTACTGCCTTTTTGACTTGTGATCCTGAGTTCAAATGGCTTTTGCAGCCCTTAGATTCACTTCTTCTGGCCTGGGGGAATACCAAGGCCTGTTTAGGGGTCACTGTTTGGGAATCTGCTTAGGGCACAGAAAAAGAAGGTCTAGGCTCAGTATCTCCTGAGTGTTGCAGGGTTATGTGGCTCTCAGGAGTTCCTGAGGACTGGAGCTGCCTCTTGCAGGGCAGAGAAGTATTTCTCCTACCTCCTGAGAAGCTGCAGAGGAGTGACACTGCATGTCCTTAGGCTGGAACCTGACCCCACAATGAATGAATAATTGTATTCCACTTTAAGATACATTTTCCGCATTTGACACGAATTCTCTTCCCTAGAACTCCCCCAAATTCCAAGAGAAGAAAGGCGAGCGATGACGAGGCAGCTGTCCCAGAGAAGATTAGAGTCTCTGATCCCGTCAGCAGCTCTGAGAGCTCAGAGAAAGAAGAGGATGAGAAAGAGAAGGCGAAAGCTGCGAATGGTAGGAGCCTTTTGTCTCCCTGGAGTTGGCAGGGTAGGACTAGAGGCTTGTGGAGGAGCAATAAAGTGATGGCTATTCCCTTGTGCTCACAGGAAAATAGGACAACTAACTTAGCAGCCTCTTGTCTTCTCATGTGGAGTTTTCTGAGGAACACGGATGTTTGCTGAAGCTAGAAATGAGCTGTTGTGATTCCCTGGGGAGGGATGGGTGTTGTTGCCTGGATTAAGCCTTGGGAATCTATCACTGCCCACTGTAGAGCACTGGTTGGTCCCAGGTATTTGTTGGGCCAGCAAAGGGCTGTTTCATGGATGAGAGAAGTGCTTGTCAGCTGGTGTGGGCAGCTCTGGCCTGCAGGGACTAACAACAACCCTTGTGTCTGATATGTTTTGCCTCAGTTGATCTGCTGTAGGCCAGCCTTTGGAAAGCTGCAGGTCTTGGTGCTGTGCAGAAGGATGGGGTGGGGGAGCAGAGCACCCGTCTGTCCCAGGGACAGCAGTGATGGTGGTGGTGGGGCGGGTGTGGAGATGGGACCCTGCCCTGCAAAGCAGAGGCCACGTTGGTGTGACAAACACGCTCCCAGAGCTGTTCTGTGGTTCTGTCCCGTGCAGCAGCTGGTCTGTCTCTGGCCCCCAACTCGGCAGTGACTCGGGAAAGCAGTGAGGAGGATGAGTCCTCGTCGGAAGAGGAGACACTGGCTGGGAAAGGTGCAGTGACGGTAAGGCAGCTCTCTTGGGTTTGAGGACTGATGGAACTCTGAGGCCAGCACTGTCCCAGACTTGGCATGTGTAGAATTGTGGGATTCCTGTTAAAATGACCCTCCTATGCTGCCATAAGCCCTCTCTTAGATATCTGTCTCCCAAACACTTCCTTAGAGAGCTTGTCTGGCTGCCAGGTTGCTGCTGAAGGTACATTGTCTCCAGTTTAACCCCTCCTCTGTGTGTAGGCTTCTAATTTCTTTCTTTCCCATAGGTGACTCCAGCTGTAGCAGGTGGCAAAGCTGCCAACTCCCTGCCCTCTCCTGCCAAGGCCAGTGCCCCGGCGGGCAGAGCAGTGGTGCTCCCTACTCCCGACAGAACTGTTCCCTCCAGCAAGCAGCAGCCCAGTTCTCCAGCTCCGTCCAAGGCCAAGAAACTGCCCACTCCGGGGAGGCCTGGACCTGCTGCAGCAGCTGTGGCCAAAGCAGGGCAAAGCAAAGCACCAGGAGCGACCAAAGCAGCAGAAAGTTCCAGCAGCAGCAGCAGCTCCTCATCCGAGACCGAGGAGGAAAAGGAGCCGCCGCCTGTGAAGGCCCCGGCCCCCAGAGCTGGTGAGGAGCCTGCAGGGTGTGGTGGATGTGTGTGTGTGCTCCAGCTCTGCTGTGAACTGGGTCTGAGACGTGCCTTCAGCATGTTCCTTTCAGCTCCCTTGCTGGAAAGCTTGTTCCATGGGGAGGCTGCTGGAACGCTGCAGAGCAGCCAGCTCTGGAGCAACGTGGGATGAATCCAGCATGCTTGCTCCCATTCCAAGCAGCAGATCCTGTGCTAAGATGTCTGTCTGGCAGCACCCAGCAGTACAAGGTTGGGGGTACCAGAGGAGATGCAGTGCTAAATGCTGCAGATACTTTTCGGGAAGGCACTGCAGCGTTTTCTCTTTATTCACAATTGCAAAGCGATTAGTTTTGAGTTTCAAGTCTGTAGGGAGATGTTAAAGTGCTTTGAAGTGTGTGTGTGTATGTGTTGGAGGAGGGGTGTGAGGCAGAGGCTGTTGAGGCTCTGAAAATGATCCTTCTCTTGGCTCTTTTCTCGAGGAGGCCCAGCCAGGCTCGGTGCTCCTGCAGGGAGCTGTGTGTGGCTGGGCAGCTCCCCTTGGGGTCAGAGGGTGGCCAGGAAGCATTTCCCATCTCTGCCTGTGCTCTTGGAGTTGTGTTTGTGGGCCAGTGTCTGGAGGAGCTGTTCCCAGCAGGCCACTGATGCTTTCAGCAAGGCCAGGTCCTCTTCCCTGCAAATCCCCTTAGGCCTCTCTGCAACTCATTTTGTTTCCCTAACTTCCAAAGCCACATTAGCATCAGTCTGGGGGGGCTCAGAGCAGGCAGCAGCTGTGACAGCTCCTCACTCGTGTTTCAGAGCCGAAGCAGGCAGCCCCAGCCGAGAGCAGCAGTGAGGAATCGAGTGAGGACACATCCTCTGAGGAGGAGGAGCTGGCACCTGCAGCCATCCAGGTAACCTCTCCAGCACAGGGCCTGTGTCCCTGGGAAATCACGTCCCGGCCTTTGAAGGAGAGAGGAAATGCTGCAGTGCTGTGTTCTGACAGCACCCCTTTCCTTGGCCAAATCCAAGGCCAGGGAACGTGCTGTGTGGCTGAGAGCCCCACTAACCCCTGCCAACATCGGCCATTCCATCCTCATTCCTACCAGTGCCTGCAGCTGGGCTAGATCCTTTGATCTGCAGGAGGTGGGTGCTGTGCAGTTACACAGATGTAGTCGGGCAGTCTGTGGAGAAACTGTGTTGCTTCAGATACTCCACAGACCAGGGGTCTGAACAAACCTGTCTGCCCAAAGTTAGCGAGGTAGTTTGCTTTAACACATCCCATGCAGTCACAGCTTTCACCTCCTGAGGTGTTACCCCATTCTCCTTTTGTTCCCCTTGTTCCCAGGCAAAACCAGCTGTGAAAGCCTCGCCTGTGAAAGCTGCCCCTGCTGCTGCAGCGTCTCTCAAGAAGAATGCAGTGAGGCAAACAGCACTGGCAGCAGGCCAGGCCCAGCCTGCAGCCACAGCGGCTCCAGGGGCTGCACAGCCCGAGGACACAACCGAGAGCAGCAGCTCATCGGACAGTGAAGAGGAGAAGCTCCCCTCGGCAGCACAAGTGGGTCTGGCTGAGATTCTCTGTGTCCTTGCTCACCTCTCGGGGTTAGGAGCTGCAGTGGAGGGAAATGCACGTGCTGTGTGGCAAAGACGTGTTGGGAGTGGGAGGAAAGAGCCGTGGGGTGTTCAAAGGCACCTCAGGGCCTTTGCGTTTTAATCAACCCATTTAATCAACCCTTTCTTGAAACAGAACAAACAAAAGAATCCATCAGTACTTTTGAATAAAACCTCCCAGCAAATCTTTTACCACATGGAGAGGCAAATTGTCACGGTGGAAGCTGTTCCTCGGGTATAAATAGCAGTGAATAGTGTAATTTGTTGAGCTGCAGTGTGACCCAACTTCCTGGCTGTGCAGAGTGCAGTGTTGCCTTGTACCTCACTGGTAGAGGGCAGATGAAGAATGTCTGGTCTCACTTTCTCATCTTGAGAGACCATCCCCACACGGACGAAAGGATTCCTTGAGTCCTGCCAGTCACTAAACTTCCTTTGGGGTTCCTCCTGCTTTTCCCAGGGGGCTCTGAAATCTCTTCCCTTGATTACAGTGAGTAAATGAATTAATGCTGCTGTGGGTTTTGCCTTATTTCACTCTGTTCATGTTTTGTCCAGACAAAGCCACCTCCAAAATCCTCCCAGGCTGTCCCATCCCCAGTGAAACCTCCACCAGCAGCATCACTTCCCGTCAAAACACCTCCAGCAAAAACACTTCCAGCATCCCAAGGGAAGCCAGCACCAAAAGCAGCAGTGCCAAAGCAGACTAAAGCCCCACTGGGAAGGACTGCTGCTCCCACAAAGCCTGCTGAGAGTACAAAGCCAGCAGAGAGCTCTGACTCGTCAAGCAGTGAAGAGGAGGATGTCCCTGTGCCCATCAGCCAGAAGGTAGGTGATGCATGTTCAGCCAAGTACCAAGGGCTGGGATATGCAGGACAAATGTTTAGCCCTTAAATGCTGCTGCTGATCTTGAAACAGCAGGAGTGTGTTGTGTCTCAGCCCCCTCAAGAAGATCAATAGTCAACTCTTCTCACCCAGCCTTATGAGAGGAGGGTGGGGGTGACTTGTTTGATACCAGCTGGTCACTCCACTTATGTATCATCCCTCTGGAGTGGGCCTTGTGTGCAGGGTCACAGGTAGCTTGGTCTGGGCTCTGCTGTGAGGGTTTGGTTGGTTCTCTAACCAGAGCAGAAGGACCATAAGGTCAGACTGGGCTCAGGATGCTGAACTCAAAGGGGAACAAATCCCTTCCTGAGAGCGTCCTTAGCCACATTGTACTGAGACCTTGTGCCTCACCTCTGAGCTGCAGGGCCCTGCAGAAAGTGCCCTGGAAGGAGCCTTTTGGAGGTGACACTTATTGTCTGCAAGGGAGGAAGGGAAGCTGGGGGCAGAGCCTCACGTGCCCTTGTCAGGAGGCTCTTTGTCAACCCGTCCTGTCAGCACTGACAGGAGCCAGCGAGGCTCTGCATTTGTGTCTCCATAGCCTTGGTCTGCTGAGGTGGGTGGAGGGGGCTGCATCTCTTAGCAGTTGGCTCTGTGCTGCTCTGTTCCTGCATGATTGATGACATCTGAGGATTCAGCTCTGGGCGATAGGAGCAGCTGTTCTGATTGCCCTGACACGGGGTCCTGCTGGGCAACCACCAGGACTTGTCCATTTTAGTGGGGTTGTAGGTGAAGGACGTGCTGAGGGAAGTTTGTTTCTCCCAGTGTTGACTCTGTGAAGCTGTCAGCAGCAAGTTTTACCTGCTGATACAGAACCACTTCAAGCATCCTCTCTCTTGCAAACTTGACACAGCAAGGAAGAGCTTGTCATCGAGGGAGCTCTATTTTTGCCAGGCAGGCTGTTCCTTCTCGTGTTTGTAGCCTACAGGCAGAGACCACGAGTGAAGCCTGAAGATAGACCATTGGGCTTAGCTGTGTCCACAGTCCTGTCCTCCCAGTCGAGCTCTTCTTAGCTCATCCTTACCATCTGCTGCCTGGGCATGTGCTAACCACTGACTTACTGTATCCTGCAACTTCCTCTGGCTTCTGTGCAAGATCCAAACAGATACAGAGCGTTGGAAGCTGCTTCATCTTTCCCTGTGGGGGTGGATTAGCACAATTAAAATGAACATCATGTCTAAATTGAACTGCTTAATTGGAATGTTTACCCCTGAAGACTCAGGGATATTTAGTCGAAGAAGTTGACAAGGTGTTTGCATAGTTTGGGGAGGGGAAGGATGGTCATGGGGACTTTAAAGATGCTGTGAGTTGCTTTTCTTTTGGGGCTGCTAGTTCTGCTCTGTTTCTTCTTTCCTGGACGTTTGGGGCCAAGGGTGGCACTTGATCCCTCTGTGGACAAGCTTTCACTTGTGTTTACAAGGAGTGGGTGTGAGGTGCACGTGCATCCCATGTGTTGGGAACCTGTGTCTTCCTTGAGCATCCCAGGAAAACCCATGTGGGCTGCTCTGGCAGAAGTTGTGTGTGCAACTTTTCCTCTTGGACTGCAGATCCCCAAATCTCCCTCCCTCCTTGTGAACCCGGTTCCCCTTCCTGTGCCAGTTGTACCTTTGCTGGGTGGCACAGCTGAGGTGCTGGTCCCAGTCTCAGACACTCTGGATTCTCTGTGTTTCCCTGGTGCCCAGGCAGCGATGGAATGTGATTTTACAACGTGCTGGGCGCACGTGGCTCAGTGTTGTTCCCCCTCTTGTCATGCAGCTCTGCATGATGCCAGTGGCCCCAGCGAGTGGCAGATGGGCTGTGCGGGAGCTGAGTCATCACACTCGCTGAGCCACAGGCAGCTCCTGCTCCGGGGGCTGCAGAGGGAGCAGGAAAAATGATTTCCTCTTGAGTTATTTTCCTCCTCTTGGAGTTACTTCAGTACCTGTGACTCTCGGGCTGTCAGGAGCTCTCTGCCTGTGTTACCTGCTCCCTGGGTGGAGCTGCTGGCCTGATCCCACCTGTGGCTCTCATCCATCTGATGGGGATGGAGAGGCTTTGGCCTCCTCCCAGGAAGATCTGAGCGTCCTGTGGCTCTGTAAACCTCATGGTGATTTCTCTGTGTGGATGCTGTTATGTTCTTCCTGTGTTAAGATGCCCCTGCACAGCAGCTCTTTCCCACTCCCTTGCTAAGTTAGGAAATGAGGGAGCCCTGTGCTGTGCTTCTGCAGAGGGGGAGAATTCAGTCCTGTTGCTATGAAGGGATTAAAACTCGAGTGAGTGGGCTCTGGTATTGGTAAGCTCTTCCCTTGCACAGCAGTGTCTTGGGACAGCAGGGAGAGGAGCTGGCACATT
The DNA here is from genome assembly GCA_013390025.1 of Pitta sordida. Lineage (NCBI taxonomy): Eukaryota > Metazoa > Chordata > Aves > Passeriformes > Pittidae > Pitta > Pitta sordida. Next base: position 862,475 of record WEKX01005975.1, read on the forward strand.
CAGAGTAATGTGTGTGAGTACTTCTGTCTGCTTCAAGTAGTTCTCTCTCTTCAGAATTGCAAATCTGGCCTCTCCCCTGGAGATTGTGACTCACTGGTATCAAAACAAAACAGGGAATTGAGGTTTACAGTCCCCCCTCCCCAAGCACTCTGTGGAGGTTCCTGTTTCTCTAAGCACAGTCAAAATGTGCTTGGCTTGTTCGGAGAGCTGTTCTGTCATGGGATAAACATGCAGATTCTGTTGTGTGTTTAGTGTTTGGCTTGGAGGTGCTAAACGCTGCCCCAGGGGCAGCCCATGGCAGGGCTGGAAGGCTGCCAGGCTGGTGCTCTGTGCTGTGGGGGTATGGCTGTGGTGGCAGCGTGGCAGGAATCTCTCCCTGAGTGCCAAAGCAGGCTGCCCTCCCTTTCCTCGAGTAGGGGCCCTGGGGTTGCAGTGCCTCTCCTGCCCTCAGTCACTGTCTCTGCCTCAGGAAGGAATTGCTTGCACGCTTGTGCAGTCAAACATGCTCAGGTTTCCTGTCAGAGGCAAGTTGCTGAATGCAGGTGTGTGTGTACAGCAGCTCACTCCAGGCAGTGACTGAAGCCCTTCCACTCTTACCATGCCAGGGATGGAGTGAGTGTTGGTAACAGCTGTGTTAGGGGAAAACAAAACCCACCTTGAGCTGGAACTGCACTTAAACTCCTCAGCAGCACCTGTACTAACACTGCATTTCTGGGCCCGTGTTTCTGTTTTGTTAAGAGGTTATCAGAACAGCCCAGGCCTGTTCCCAGCCTGAGCCAGGCTGCTAAAGCTGGGCCACCTGAAAAAGCAGCGGGCAGCACCTTGAAAAGCCAGGCCTCAGAAAGTGAGAGCAGTGACTCGTCTGACAGTGAAGAGGAGTCCCCTGCAGCACAGAGACAGCCTCCACCAGCTGGTGAGTCTCCTGGTAGTAGCCAGGATCCCTCACCTGCATCCTCAGGGGTTTCCTCCTCTCCCTTGCACATGGAACAGTGCAGCCTGTTGTGGTAGCTCCTGCTCTGGACAGCAGTGAAGATTTCTCACTGTGACAATCTCTTGTGCTTTTCCTGCAGCGAAAACCAATTCTGTGCCCCAGCCAACAAATGTGAAGAAGGCACCAGCTCCAGCAGCAGCCACAGCCCCTCCAGCTGTGTCCAGCAGCGATGATTCCAGCGAGGAGTCGGATTCAGAGGATGAGATAGTCCCCCCTTCTCAGGTGAGGAGCTGGTGGGTGTGTGGGCTGTTAGTGCTGCAGCTCAGGAGGTCTCAGGAGGTGGTAGCTGGACAGGTGATGAGTGTGGCAGAGGAGCCTCACCTTGACCAGATCAGGTTTTCTTGGTGGTGTGTGTGGGTCTGGCTGACCCCAGCTCTGGGTGCCCCTCTTGGCCACAGCAGTGTTGCAGTGAAAGCAGGGGAGGGTGTGAATGCTTTGACAGGAACATGAGTAGACACACGAGCCCAGACCTCCTTTGGGTCTCTGTTCCCTCTGCCCTACTCTAGGAAGTTAGACTGGAAAAGCAGCCAAATCCTTACAGGCAAAGTCTTTCCATGTGCTGTGTAGCTCCAAGACCAGCCACTGCCTGGTTCCTCCCAAACACTTGGAGCTCTCTGGGCTCCTCTTCCACAAGCCTTGGGAGGATGGAAGGATCTGCCCCAAAGGGAAGCACAGTGGTCCTGCTGCCTTTCAGGTGGAGGAGCCAGATCCCTGCCCTGGAGATGGGAGGTGACCCCAGCTCTCTCACTGGAGTCTCTTCATGTCTCCATGCCAGTCCTGCAAGGCTGTGGCTCACCTCCCTGGGGCCAGAGTTGCCTTGGGTGTCTCTGCACTTCCACTGCAGTTTGAGCCCAAGAAACCACATGAAAACCCGTGAGGAGCGTGGCTACAGTTCCTACCTGGGGGCAGCTTAGCTGGTGCTCTGATCCCAGGGCAGGGTGGCCAAGCACACTCATTACCCCACACATCTCCATCCCTGCCTGCCCAGAGGGACATGATGTGCACTCAGGAAACCCTTCCCCGTGTTGGCCTGGTGCTGTGGCTGTGGCAAAGCTGTCTCCTGCCAGCTGATGGGCAGGCAGCTAGCCCCAGCAGCCCTTGAGTAAAACATGTTTCTAGTACTAAGATCGTGTGAAATAATGCAGTTGCTGTAACTTGAGCTTTGTGTGAGAGGGCTCAGAGCTCACCCTGGAGTGGTGGCTCTGCCTTTTCCTTGCTGAAGGCCAGATGTCGTATGAGGGAAATGTCAGCTCACAAAGGCCCAGCTTGTCAGGAGGGGGAAGGCTGCTCACGTAGCCTGGTTGGTAACCAAGCTGGGAGGCTGAGTGCTCCTCCATGGCTCCTGCTCCCTCCTCTGCTGGCATTTGTGCCTTGGACCTGTCGTCAGTGCCTGGTTTCCATGCCCCTGGCCCTTCTATTTTTAACCTCTCTTACATTAAATTTGATGGGAGGTTTCAAATCTGAGACAACAAAATTGCTTCATGTTAATTTGCTGCCTAATCTGTTGCTACCCTCTGGACCTGGAGGCAGAGTTTCGCTCTGGTTGGTGTCTTTGTTTCTCTCTCTTGCCAATTAACTCTTGGTGTGTGATTTTTAGAGTGTAAAAGACAGCTTGGAGTCCAAGTGCCTGCTGTGCACATTTTGCCAGCCTGGCCTCGTGGTGGGTGCCCTTGGGGCTCTGAGCTTTTGCTCTTGGCATTCCTGGGGTGCTGGCCCTGACTGCTGCTCCTGCCTGTGCCAGAGGCCTTGCTCAGAGGCTCACAGCTGCTCTGTCAAGGTGGAAAGAAAAAAAACTAAAGGCCTCAATGCTGAAAATGGTGGAAAGGCTCAGGAGACAGTGCTGGATTGGTGCATGGCTCTGTATCTTTTCCCTCCCAAGTTGTGCCCTGTCCTGATTTTTCTTTCTCATCTGTTTTAGAGTCTGTCCCAGCAGAACGTCACAGTTACCCCGGTTTCAAGCGCAGTGGCTGCAAAGGCTAATGCCACCCTGCCCTCAGGGAAGAGGACAAAAGCTCCTGCTGTCCCTCCAGCCAGCAGAGTGTCTGAGAGCTCCAGCAGCGATTCCTCAGAGCACAACGTGCTGGCAGGAAAGGTAACGATGGAGGAGCCTGAGGTGGGGAGCTTCTCTGGGGAGAGGAGGAAGATGGGGCTGGTGGGGCTGAGGGAGTGTGTTCATGCAGCAGGGCAAGGTGAGCTGCTCTATCCTGGTCACTGTTACCACACATTGAGGGGAGCCCTGGTACCTTTGTGTTCCTGTCTCCCAATGGCTGGCTGATTCCTTCCTTCTCTTCTGATAGCAGTTGTCTGCTTGGCCACTTCACCTGAGGGTGGGGAGGAGCTGGGGTCTCTCTGTCCTGCATCAGAGGGTCTTGGGCTGACCCTGACACGAACTGGAGCAGAGTGGCTGAAGAAGGAATGAGGGGGTCCAAGCCCATCTACTCTGTGCTGCTGCTTATGGGCACGAGCAGTTGGTTATTCCTACTTCCAAATCTATTTTGTTTCGTTCTCCCTAGGCCCCCGCTGCTTCCAGCCTAAAGCAAACGGTTCCTGTGGGAAAAGCTCCTCCAGCCACCCCTGCTGCCCCTCAGGCTGCTGTGCTGCAGGGCAGTTCCACTGCTAAGGCGAGGAAGCCAGGCCTGCAGCCAGCACAGGGTGCCCAGCAGAGCCAGGCTGTGCCGCCCACACAGGCAGAGGACACCTCAGACAGCAGCAGCTCCTCTGACAGCGATGATGAGGAGGAGACGCCCAAGCAGCCCCCCAAACCTGGTCAGTTCTCTCCAGGAGATGCTCTCGGTGCTGCCAGGGTGGGGACAGTTTCTTGTCACCCTGTGGGAGGCGTGTGGTTGTTCTCTCCAGCTTGGATGAGCACTCCCCTTTCTTTGGAGGCGGTGGCAGTACCTGTGCTGGGTAGGTGAGCTCAGCTCCAGGCAGCCGTGGTGGCTTTAACAGGATGAACTCTGCTCTTCCAGCAGGATCACTGCAGAAAGCAGGAGGGACCCAGCCAGCCCACAGCTCCTCCTCGGAGTCCAGTGAGGAGGAGGAGGAGATGGCAGCGTCACAGGTACAGTGTCTGAGCAGGCTGGGCTCCTCTCAGGGCTTGTGGCAGGGGCCTAGACAGGACTGAGAGAGGGCACAGCTCTCAGCCAGAACAGACAAGGTGCTGGGGGGGGGGGTTGCCAGCAGAGAAGTGGGGGCTCCCCAGTGCAGTAGTGTGAACTGGGTGGGGGCAGAGAGAGGCTTTTGAACCTGGAATGCTCCCTCAGGCAGCCAGGCCTTGGGCCCAAGGTTCATGGAGCCTTCCTTGGGAGAAGAGACAGGAGGGGGTGGTACCTTGCAAGGGTTAAACCGGGAGAACTGGTGCACGGTGCCAATAGCAGCAGGGACTTTTTTTCCCCCCACTTTTATTTGTAACTTAACCCGTGTCCAAGCCATTAAATTCCCTTTGTAAGGAACGTGCAGCACATCTGCAGAGCATTAGCCGAGCGTGGGTGCACACTAATGGCCAGGAGCCTCCCCCAGGCCTGCCTTGCTGGGCCAGAACAAAGAGGAGAACCTCTGGCCTCCAACTCTTGTGGCTGTCAGCTCAGCTCGTGTCAGTCACTGCTGGCTCCTCTCCTGGTAGCCCTGAGCTGTTCAGAGCTGGGTGGGCCAAGGTGGGCCCTTCCCTTGCACCGTGAGGACAGTGGCAGCAGGGACAGAGCTGCGTGTCTGGTGTGTGGGAGGCTGCCCTGCCGTGTCTCCTCAGCGTGTCTGTGCTCTTTCAGTCCCTCCTCACAGGCTACCTGGGCCTCTCCAAGACTCCAGCAGCACCCCAGGCACCAAAAGCAGCTTCCCCCCAGCCCGTAGGTGAAGTGGGGCCAGGGAAGGCAGCCGTGAGTGCTGCAAACTCCCTCGCCAAGGCTCCCTTGAAAGCCCCAGCCAGCAGCTCGAGCAGTGACAGCAGTGACTCCGACACAGATGACAACCAGGTGGCTACAAACCACAAAGCAGGTGGGTCTCCTTTGGCAAGGTTGGGAATTTGCTTGGCCCGGGAGCAAAGCCGTCAGGCACAGGAGGGTGACACTGGGGAGGGTGTCAGTGGGACAGGCTGTGTTCCCAGTGTGTCTCCAGCAGCATGGAGTGCTGCTGCCGTCTGCTGGCCTCCCTGCCCACAGCACAGCCCTCTCCCTCAGCACTCTGCAGCTGTTGTGGCTGTTGTCATCCACTTCCCTCACTAGATTTTTGATTTTGGTCTGAGGAGTCTTTCTCTGACTCCTCTATAGATGGCCAACAAGTGTAGCCTTTGGGGGAGAAAAACTGGATCTTTGCATCCTCCTGTGACTGTGGTCTGTGTCACGGATGCTCCCTGAGTTGTCTTCTCTCTCTTGTCACTTTTTTTGCAGAAAACAACATCCCTTCAGGGCAGGAAGCCTCCAACAAAGAGAAGGTGGCAGGAAAAACAGAGCCAGGCCATGCCAAACCTTCCCCACTCAAGAAAGCCCTGGCAGTGAAAGAGAATGACAGTGGGGCAAAAGAGGTGCAAGTGACCCCGGCACTGTCACACGTCCCACAGGCAGAGGAGCCAAGCTCAGGGAGTGAAACCGAGGTCACCACTGCTGCCAAAGTCCCTGCAGCACAGGCACTGGAAGGGGTGGAAGGGAAGAAGAAGAAGAAAAAGGAGAAGAAAGAAAAGAAGGAAAAGAAGAAACCATCGTCCACGGCAGACAAGGCTGGGAAAACGTCTAAGGGCAAAGACAAGGAGAACAAGAAGCAGAAAACGTCTCGGAAGAGGAAACTGGCAGGAGAGGATGGGGCTGTGGGGCAGCCCAAGAAGAAGAAACGGAAAGGGCAAGCGAATGAAGCCCCCAAAAAGAAAAAAAAGAAAGCAGATGGTGACCTGGAAAAGATGCCAGGCAGCAAGGAAAAGAAAAAAACACCTAAAAGTAAGCATCCTACATCTGGGGCCTAGTTTGCAGTAGGTTCTTGCAGCTGGTGCACATTCAGCCTCTGGTGCTGGGCCCTGTAAGTAGCACACACTCTTCCAGTGGCTTCCTGCTTGGCTGCTTCCCTCTTGGAATCATACAGTCATTTGTTTGGTTTGGAAACACCTCTAAGGTCAAGTCCCAACCAGGAACCCAGGCCCCCTCCCAAACCATGTCACAGAGGGCCATAAAGTGCCTCCAAGGCAGCCTGTTCCAGGGAAGAAATTTTTCCTAAAACTCAATGTAAACGTCCCCTGGCACAACTTGAGGCCATTTTCTCATCCTCCTGCTATTCCATAGTGCTCTGCTCGCTGCCTTAATCCAAAGGCCATTTTTTCCCCCACATTGCTGGAAATCAGAGCTGGTTCTGTGCTGGATCTTGTAGGCTTAAAAAAAGTAAAGGAGATGGATTGGCTGGGCCAGATCTGCTGGAGATGCAGCCCTGAGTTTTGGAGCAGACACCCTTGTCCATTGGCCCTGGAGTGCTTGCTCAAGTCTGGATGTGATCCAAAACTGACTCCTACTGGTCTGTGCTCCCTCTTAGGGGCTGATAACACCAGAATCCTTCTCTTAATTGGCTTTTCTTTCCCTCTCCCAGAAAAGAAGACTGGAAAAGAAAAGAAGAAGGGCAAAAAGGTGTCTTCAGAAGGGGAGCCTGCAGCAGATGGCTCTGCTGAGGTTCACAAGAAGAAGAAGAAGGTATGTGGCAGACCCTGGGCTGGGGTACCCTGGGCAGAGCTGTTCCAAACCATGGCTGGAGAAGGAGCAGAGCCACGTCCTGGCCTTGCTGGTAGTACAGGGCAGCCTGTTGTTCACTGTGGGCCACTCTTGAGACTCCCTGACCTTTGGTTGGGAGTAGGTTGGCTCCAACAAGAGTTGTTCCCGTGTCACTGATCCCTTTCCCTGGAAGGGTCAAGCCCCAGGGCCTGTCCAGGGAGTAAGTGCTGCTCCTCAGCTCTCTGCTCATCTTGGTCTCAGCAGAACCTGGAGCTCCTGAGGGCTTGCCAGGCTCCTGTGTCCCACCCCAAGGGCTCGAAAGGGTCACAAAGGGGAGATGTTCTACATGATGTTCCTTGCAGTGGCTGTCACCTCCACAGGGAGAGATCCTCTGCTGGGTCCTTCATGTTTGCGAGGCAGATGATGATTTATTTTTTCCTTTTTTCCTTTATAGAAGAAGAAAACAGCTGAGCCTGAAGGATTGTGAGAAGGTACATGGCCTGTGGGAACTGTCCAGTGACACCTTGGCCAAATCCCGAACTCCTGGGCCACCTTTGGGAAGACACTGTGCCCTCTAATTCTCACTGAGCCAGCCTGGCCTTAGATTAGAGGCCCAGGGAGTGGAGCAGTGTGAGGAATGTCACCCAGCCGTGTGCTGGCTTCTCTGGATGTGTCTGACCTCGACCTTTTAGCTGCTGAGAACTGGATGTCCAGCCTGGATGTCGCTGAGCTCTGTCCCCAGCAGAGATGAGCAGTGTCTGTCTGTCCCTGCTGACCACAGGGAGCTCAGAAGAGTCCTGTGGATTAGGTTGTGATGTTGTAGCCACCTGGAAGTGGACCAGATGCCTCAGCCCAAGGCTGTTCTCCTGCTCCCCATCCCTAACTCTTTTAACTCCTCTCCCCAAAGGTTCCGCATTCCTGTGATTAAGGATTTATGGGTGAAGATCAAACAGCAGAGAGGAAAAGGAAGCTCATCAGGAGAATTCCAACTTTTTTTTTTTTTTNGCAGAGATGAGCAGTGTCTGTCTGTCCCTGCTGACCACAGGGAGCTCAGAAGAGTCCTGTGGATTAGGTTGTGATGTTGTAGCCACCTGGAAGTGGACCAGATGCCTCAGCCCAAGGCTGTTCTCCTGCTCCCCATCCCTAACTCTTTTAACTCCTCTCCCCAAAGGTTCCGCATTCCTGTGATTAAGGATTTATGGGTGAAGATCAAACAGCAGAGAGGAAAAGGAAGCTCATCAGGAGAATTCCAACTTTTTTTTTTTTTT
>WEKX01005975.1:873087-911879 GCA_013390025.1 Pitta sordida
CTGGGAAAACGTCTAAGGGCAAAGACAAGCAGAACAAGAAGCAGAAAACGTCTCGGAAGAGGAAACTGGCAGGAGAGGATGGGGCTGTGGGGCAGCCCAAGGAGAAGAAACGGAAAGGGCAAGCGAATGAAGCCCCCAAAAAGAAAAAAAAGAAAGCAGATGGTGACCTGGAAAAGATGCCAGGCAGCAAGGAAAAGAAAAAAACACCTAAAAGTAAGCATCCTACATCTGGGGCCTAGTTTGCAGTAGGTTCTTGCAGCTGGTGCACATTCAGCCTCTGGTGCTGGGCCCTGTAAGTAGCACACACTCTTCCAGTGGCTTCCTGCTTGGCTGCTTCCCTCTTGGAATCATACAGTCATTTGTTTGGTTTGGAAACACCTCTAAGGTCAAGTCCCAACCAGGAACCCAGGCCCCCTCCCAAACCATGTCACAGAGGGCCATAAAGTGCCTCCAAGGCAGCCTGTTCCAGGGAAGAAATTTTTCCTAAAACTCAATGTAAACGTCCCCTGGCACAACTTGAGGCCATTTTCTCATCCTCCTGCTATTCCATAGTGCTCTGCTCGCTGCCTTAATCCAAAGGCCATTTTTTCCCCCACATTGCTGGAAATCAGAGCTGGTTCTGTGCTGGATCTTGTAGGCTTAAAAAAAGTAAAGGAGATGGATTGGCTGGGCCAGATCTGCTGGAGATGCAGCCCTGAGTTTTGGAGCAGACACCCTTGTCCATTGGCCCTGGAGTGCTTGCTCAAGTCTGGATGTGATCCAAAACTGACTCCTACTGGTCTGTGCTCCCTCTTAGGGGCTGATAACACCAGAATCCTTCTCTTAATTGGCTTTTCTTTCCCTCTCCCAGAAAAGAAGACTGGAAAAGAAAAGAAGAAGGGCAAAAAGGTGTCTTCAGAAGGGGAGCCTGCAGCAGATGGCTCTGCTGAGGTTCACAAGAAGAAGAAGAAGGTATGTGGCAGACCCTGGGCTGGGGTACCCTGGGCAGAGCTGTTCCAAACCATGGCTGGAGAAGGAGCAGAGCCACGTCCTGGCCTTGCTGGTAGTACAGGGCAGCCTGTTGTTCACTGTGGGCCACTCTTGAGACTCCCTGACCTTTGGTTGGGAGTAGGTTGGCTCCAACAAGAGTTGTTCCCGTGTCACTGATCCCTTTCCCTGGAAGGGTCAAGCCCCAGGGCCTGTCCAGGGAGTAAGTGCTGCTCCTCAGCTCTCTGCTCATCTTGGTCTCAGCAGAACCTGGAGCTCCTGAGGGCTTGCCAGGCTCCTGTGTCCCACCCCAAGGGCTCGAAAGGGTCACAAAGGGGAGATGTTCTACATGATGTTCCTTGCAGTGGCTGTCACCTCCACAGGGAGAGATCCTCTGCTGGGTCCTTCATGTTTGCGAGGCAGATGATGATTTATTTTTTCCTTTTTTCCTTTATAGAAGAAGAAAACAGCTGAGCCTGAAGGATTGTGAGAAGGTACATGGCCTGTGGGAACTGTCCAGTGACACCTTGGCCAAATCCCGAACTCCTGGGCCACCTTTGGGAAGACACTGTGCCCTCTAATTCTCACTGAGCCAGCCTGGCCTTAGATTAGAGGCCCAGGGAGTGGAGCAGTGTGAGGAATGTCACCCAGCCGTGTGCTGGCTTCTCTGGATGTGTCTGACCTCGACCTTTTAGCTGCTGAGAACTGGATGTCCAGCCTGGATGTCGCTGAGCTCTGTCCCCAGCAGAGATGAGCAGTGTCTGTCTGTCCCTGCTGACCACAGGGAGCTCAGAAGAGTCCTGTGGATTAGGTTGTGATGTTGTAGCCACCTGGAAGTGGACCAGATGCCTCAGCCCAAGGCTGTTCTCCTGCTCCCCATCCCTAACTCTTTTAACTCCTCTCCCCAAAGGTTCCGCATTCCTGTGATTAAGGATTTATGGGTGAAGATCAAACAGCAGAGAGGAAAAGGAAGCTCATCAGGAGAATTCCAACTTTTTTTTTTTTTTAAATTATAATTTATGACTTCTTTCAACTGTGACTTTTAGAGCAGAGCAGTGTACCTTTGTGCCTCCTCCTGCCCTGCTGGGGGCCCAGAGATGTGTTTATTGTCCCTTCCAATGGAACAGAACTGGAGGAGGCATTTTGACCAGAGCAGAGCATGAACTGCTTTTCCCCTCATTGACACCCAGCCATCCCTTTCTCTTACCACAGAGCTATATTTTTAAGAGCAACTTTTACCTTTTATTTTTTTTCCTTCCTCCTCCTGTGACTCGTGGTGTCAGTCCTTTTGCTACTACAGAAGAAAGCTCTCGGGTTTCCTTTTTATTCTAACACTGACAGAGGTGATTATCACGTCCCTGGAGTTGCACTCGGCCAAGGCAGAGTCCGGGGGTTTTTTATGGAATACAGAATAAAAAAACCCCAAACAATGGTGAGGGTTTGCATCAGCTGCTTTGAAGGGAAGGGAGGTGAGCAAGGCCAGCAGGCTCTGGAGGGTGTTGTGGGTAGGGGAGCAGGGCCCAGTGGGCAAAAAAGAATTGCTTTCTTCCTAGTCCCTGGGGACTTGTGAGGGCAGAGCTCTCCAGCAGAGGAAGGGAGATGGTTCTGGGCCAAGGGGTCACATTGTGAATCTGGAAGGAGCCTTCAGCCTCCCAGGCTGTGAGGGGTGGTACAGGCACCCCCAGGGCACAGGGAAATCAAACCAGGGAAGGGGCAAGAAACACAGACAGTCCTGGGTGGGGACACAGGTGTCCACGTGTCTGCAGAGGTTTTTCTTTATCCCTTTTTTGTTGGGATGCCTTTATTTTGAACCCGGACAGCTGCAGAGTGCAAGCACAGCCCTGCTAGAGTTGCTTACAAGGCTTTCTTACTCAAAGAGTTTATTTGAAATAATTAGCTCGTGAGCTTATTTATAAAGGAACAGTCAGATACATTCAGGAAGATTAGAAGCCCCTCTGCCCACGGTTACCCACTGCTGCGGCTGTGGGCGAACCCCTGTCTCCAAATCTGAGCACTCCATAATAAAAACCCACCAGTGCAGTGATCTCACAGCCTGCGGGGATCGGTTAAGAAGCTGGTGGAGGTTGTTTAGCTGCTCTTAATGTTTGTTCAGTGTAAGGAAGCATTAATTCTTCAGCAGGGGTGAGCTCTGCCACTGCCTGGGTGCTGTGGGATATCGGTAAACCAAAAGGAACAGGATTTACGGATCTGACGTGGTTGAAATAATTTTCCAGCCTGTTTTATCTGAGGGCATGGTGGTGGCAGCTCAGCCCCAGCTGGTGCTCTGCAGCAGGGTAAGGGGTTGCAGTCTGCTCAAGGGAAGGGTGCCTGCTGTTAATTGCCTTGCAAAATGAATGTAAAAGCAGGAAAGAAGCAGAGAAAAAAACTACAGACAGGATCTTGGATGCTGGAGGCAACTGCTGGCAGCAGCAGCTGACATCTACTCTTCTGTGGAGGAAAAGAGGAGGTAGTCAGCAGGACAGCTCAGGGACCTCCCCCAGCCCCCACCTGCATCCCCCCCTCCCCAGAGCAGTGCTTTGGTGCTCCCCCAGGGCTTTCCCCTAACCACACTGCCCGTGGACACTCACCTTTGGCCGCGTTCAGCTTGGGCAGGTCCACCCCGGAGAAGATCATCTCCTCGGGATCCGCGGTGGTGGGGGCAGTGGGGGGGGCACTAGCACCTGCAGAGGCAAGGCAGGATGTGGGTGCTGAGCCCCAGGGCTGCCCCATCGACCCTACCCCTCTGAGGGCACCCCACTCCTGAGCTGTGCACTGGGGGCAAAGGGGGCTCATGCAAAACCTTCACTGCACACCTTGGCTCCAGCTGCAGCTGCCCAGGGAGGCGCCGGGGGTTCCAGGGTCCCCTCTGTCCTTAACATGCTGGCATCTGAGGGTTGCTCCCTGCAGCCTGGGCACCTTTCTCTCCTAGCTGTCCCTAATCCCAAGCCGTCCATCCCTACTTCTCTTTCCTCTCCTTCCGCTCCCTGGCGACCTACCAGAGCAGTCCAGCTTTCCCCGAGTAGCAGTGCCCTCAATCTTGGTGCCGTTTTTGTAGCAGCACCAGCAGAAGCCGGTGGAGTGGTGGCACTGCTTGGGCAGGTAGTCGCCGTTCTCATCACACTGCGGGCGGAACTGGCCCGGATGGACACCCCCAAAATTGGCCTCGGCCTGGCACTTAGTTTGCACTAGGGCAACAGAAACAGAGGGGAGACTCCATCAGACCCCTAAGGCCCTTCTCCCCCTCGTCAGCCTCAGCAGGAGATTTGATGCAGCCCAGTGAAACCCCAGCCCACAGTGACCTTCCTGAAGCTCTTGGGCTAGTCAGGGGTGGAGGATTTGGGGTGGTGCTCTGGCTGTTCAGCCTTTTGCTCCTCCCAGATGCCCTGTGGGCAGAGAGGCTCTGTGATGTCCTGCAGGCCACCAAGCAGAAGGTTCCCCTTGGAATGAGCAGGTCCATGACTGGAGGGAGGGTTGATTCCCTGTGGGATGCCCCATGCCAACAGCTCCCAGCCCCAGTACCTTTTGTTGCCGGGACTGCCTTGGGCTCCTCCGACTTGGGGTTCTTGGCCATCTCAAACAGGAGCCACTTGTGCATCCAGGACTCGAAGGACTGCGGTGAGGGGGATCAGCACGTTAATGAGCACGAGGGCAGTTCACCCCAGAGGAGCTGTGCCACCAGTGGTGAGCACCACCCCTGGGTGGGAGCAGCCCTGGCTCAAGCAGGCCTTTGTTTTTCCAGGTACAGGCATTCCAGTCCCTCCCCAAAGCAGGGCATTCCTGGATAGGCAAGAATAGGACAGCAACAAGCACTGACCTTCCACTCCGAGTAAGGCATGGTGTTCCTCAGGTTCTTCAGGTTTTTCATCAGGCTGTCCTTCAGCTCTGGGAACATCTTCCCGGGATCTGCTTGCTGCAGAGCAACAACCACAGTGAGACAGGGCAAGGAAAAACGAGGTGGGCATCTGCCAATGTCAGCCAGACAGATGCTGCAGGAGGCCAGGAGAGACCAAGAGACCCCAGACCAGTGCAGGGGGCAGCTGCAGGGTGGGTGGGGGACCTTACCAGCAGCAGGTGCTTCACTAGATCCTCGGTTTTGTTGCTAGCAGGAGCCGTGGCCTCAAGAGAGAAGGCAAAGGAGAAGCGTGAGCGAGGCAGGAGGCCGTGAGGGCAGCAGGCACTGCCAGGCAGGGGGGGACCTCTCTTACCGGCAGGTCTGCAAGGTCTTCAGGCGGCAGGATCCTCATGGCCAGCGGGGTGTGCACCATGGCCAGCTTCATCTTGTTCACTGGCTTGGCACCTGGCAAGGGAAGAGCATCACCCGGGGCTCAGCAGGGCTGCGTGTTTCAGAGCGGACCTGGCCCCAATCCCCGGCCACCCCCCCACCACGGTGGCGCTCAGGGGGCTACTGACTGGCAGGCAGCTTCCTCTGCAGAGCCTCCAGCTGCAGGGTCTGCGAGGTCTTGGTCAGCTTGCTGATCTGCCCGCTCTGCTGGTACACGAAGTAGACGGTGACGGCCTGGCCGGCGATCAGCAGGGCCACCAGGATGGAGAGCGCCGAGAAGGCGGCTCTGCGCCCCACTGCAGACCTGGGGGACACGGACAGGGGCTCAGCCACCGGCAGCAGGGGGTGAGTGTCTGCCACCACCCCCTCCCCGCCCCAAACAGCCCCTTCCCGGGGGGTTTGCAGCCAGACAAATGCAAATTCCCCATCGCGGTGTGCAGAAGTGAGAACTCGCCCGTCCGTGCCAGGAACTGAAACCCCCCGTGAGCAGAGAAGGAGGGGGGCACGGGAAGGGCACGGAGGGGCATGTGGGCTCAGGGTGCCGGGGGATTTTGGGGCACGGCATCACTCCGGGCATCCCCTTTTGTGGGATGATGAAGCCGCCTGAAATGTCGCCGGTCCCTTGGGAAGGAGTACATGTCCCACGGGATGCAGGACGGCACTTAATTTTTAAAATTTTGTGCCAGATCCTGCCCCGTCGGGTGAGTGTGGCACTGTCGGGGTGCAGCGGTGCCCCAGAGGCCACCCCATTGCCTCCGCTGCCCGGCGGGGACCGGGCACTGCCCGGCCGGGGGACAAGTCCCGAACGGGACGCGCCGCGCGGGAGTCTGCCCGGTGACTGGTGACGTCAGAGCGTCCGTGATTCTGATTGGCTGGAAGTTTTTTTGGGGGGGGGATGCCCCCACGGGAGTGGGGACGCGGGGACTTGGTTGGGACATGCGGTGGCGATGGGACAGGGGCCCCACGGGGCCAGCGGAGTCCAGGGGCCGCGTTTCCCCCATGGCCACGTCCCCAGCCTGGCTGTCCCACGGCTCTGCTCCCGCCTCCCCTTCCGCCCAACGGGTTCGTGTCGCAGCTCTGCCCCACGGCCACGCTGAGCCCCGTCCCCAGCTGCCCCAGAGATACAGTGACCCCCCCCTTCAGCCCCATAGCCACCCAATGCCTTCCCCATCCCACAGCCGCCCAACTCCTACTCCATCCCACAGCCCCCCCATGTNGCTGCTGGCAGTTGCGTCACTAGTTGCCGGGCAGAGCTCTGCTGCACAGGTCTCCGGTCCGGAGATAACTCGGTGAGGAGCACCGCGGACACTCCGCGGGACATCGCTGCCCACGCCACGCCACGGGCAGGTCACAGTGACCTGGTGACACCGGTGCCATGGACCTGGAGGCTCAGGTACCCCTGGCGGGGGGGCAGGAGGTGGTACCTGGGGGGGCAGGATGTGAGAAACGTGATGTGGCGGCGCGATGGGGGAGGTGAAAGGCAGCCAGGGAGGAAGGAAGTGGGGTGCAGAGGTGGGTTGTCGGGGGTGGGGGTGGTGGCTCTCGGGCCCCCCACACCAAAGGCTGAGAGCAGAACTGGCCGTGTGGGCACAGGGTCAGGGTACAGCCCTCCTTTGCTGCTGGGGGAAAACTGCACCAGGGCTCAAAGCCCCACTTGAGGGTCACCTTGAGCCCCCCGGGGTGGGGAGGCTTGGCCAGAACTTCTCAGGCTGAGGGGGGAATGACTAAAGGACCAAGGGATTTTGAGCCTTCCTCCCTTCTTGCTGTACCCTCCTTACTTTGCCTGCAGCAGCTTCCAGGGGCTGAACCCCCACAGCCAAGAGAGGAGCAGCCCCTGCGGGTGAGGGACCCCAAAGCACCAGTGGGAGTGGGGCCGTGGGGGTCCCCAGCCTCCCCCAGCCCTGCACGTGCCACAGGGGAAGTCACCCAAACCATAATGGGTAATTTTTGTGATGTTTATAAAAGGGCAGCCCAGGGGTAACCCACCCCCAATGCCCACACTGAGCCCTGGGTCACACCATGCCCAGCACTGAGCTGGCTCCAGCCCCAGGACCCAGCTCAGAGGTGGCCACGGTTCGGCCAAAAGTGAAACTCCAAATGTGGAACTAAAAGCCAGACACCACCGGTTACCTGGCAAACCTGCTGGGCAGGTTCCTTCGGCCTCTCCATTCTTCCTCCCTGGTTGGTGCAGGGCCACATCCAGCCCTGGCAGTGCCCGGAGAGCAGGATCGTCAGGGAGTAGGGCAGGATCTCCCTCCTGGAGGAGGCACGGTGGGACCGTGGCTTGTGCGTCCATTGTCCTCAGTGATGAAGGTGTGTTTGGAAACAGCCAGAGGTGAGTTAGAAAAGAAAATAAAAAGGGAGAGAAAATTAAGAGAAAGGGGGAAAAGCGGGGGGAAAAGAGGGGGGAGGAATGTAAAAAAGTAAAGAGAAAATGAAAGTTTTCCATGATTTTTTTTTCTCTCCCCATGTGCTCACTGGGGGGTTGGGGGGCACACAGGTTTTCCTCGCAGCCCCAGCCCTCACTCAGCTCTTTCCTAAGGCCGCAGTCCCTGCCTCGAGCCGTGCTCCAGGCACCGTCCGTGACCAGCCCCAAGGGGAACCAGAGAGTCCAAACAGGAACTTGGCAAGCGGAACCAGCAGCGACTCCATGGAGCTGGGCCCAGCTCTGCAAACCACAAACGTGGGCGATAACCTGGGGGTGGGAGAGGGCAGGATGAGCCCCCCCAGCCCCAGCCCAGAGGGGACTGTCAGCACCCACCACCTTCTGCCTGGGGCTGTGGCATCCAGTGTTTGCAGCCTGTAAATTGATTTTCCAGGGAAGATGGTGTCTCCTTCCCATCCCTGCTGACCCTCCTCATTCTCCCATTGCACAAGACTGGCACCGGTTGGACCCCACCCTGTTATCCCAAGGTTTGGTATTTGGTGCTGCCCATCAAAAAAAACCCTGATGAGCACCATTACAGGAAGCTGGGGGACCTGTTGTCTTTTGGGAGCAAAAAAAGCCACCCGGAGAGAGGACTGGACTCAGACCTGCCGAGGACCAGGCTGGCAGAGCAATTTTTCCAGGCAGGGAGGTGGAATAACCCAGCAGGCGTTCACAGGAGCTGGGCCTAGTCTCACAGCTCTCAGCCCCCCAGACCCTGCACAGACTCAGGTCTGGGGAACAGACCAACATTTCCCACTGCTCCTGAGGCAACACCCTGGACAGCACAGGATCGACCCTGAGCATCCCTGCTGGGGAGGCAGAGGGGTGGGCAGGCACACACATCCCTCACCCAGGCACAGGGGGGGCAGGCACACACATCCCTCACCCAGGCACAGGGGGGGCAGGCACACACAGCCCTCACCCAGGCACAGGGGGGGCAGGCACACACATCCCTCACCCAGGCACAGGGGGGGCAGGCACACACAGCCCTCACCCAGGCACAGGGCGGGCAGGCACACACAGCCCTCACCCTCACACCCCTCAGCCACCACCCAGCTACAGGGGGGTTGCAGCTCATGCAGTTCCTTGCTGAACCACCCAGGACAAGCTGGGCCAGGGCAGGGGCTGCCAGGAGCCATGAGACCCATCCCTGTCACTCTGACAAGACACCAGCCAGGCAAGACACTCAGTGGTGGGCGTCCAGTTTCTCTTCCCCATTCACCATTTCCCCCTGGAGGGACACACCAACACAGGAAGCCATTTCAGACATCAGGCCGGCTAAGAAATTAATGGCAATTTTTGCCATGAATTGTGTGAGCCCAGGGAACAGCCTGACCATGGCACAGCGTGTCCAGGGCAGTGAGTGGCACGGGATGGGAGGACAGTGGCTCAGCCAAGTCTGTGCACCCAGCAGGGCTTCCAGAGCCCAGGGATTAAGGGTTAACAGAGCAAATCCACCTCCATGTGGAGAAGATACCTTCCCACTTGTACATCTGCCCTTAAAACCTTCAGGGCTGAAAGGGTCTGGACCAGGGTGGCCCTGGGTGAGGAGCAGAGGGGAACTGAGCAGAAACACCTCAAACTGCACCCAGAGATGAGCAGGGTCCCCTCGGATTGTGCCCCCACAAAGGTCCTGCCTCAGGTTTGTTGCTGCTCTAGAGCTCTCCCCAAGCGCACACAGCGATGGCCCCTGGGACAGAGCACATTTTGCTACACTCAAGAGTTTATTAAAAAAACACCGACTGGAGCTGTTGGTAACACACACACGCTCGTCCTGTTGAGCTCCATGTTGGCAGAGCTGCTGCTGTTTCATGTTTTCAGCACCTTCTCCACACAGAGTTCAAAGCACACTTTCAAGTACAGGGATTTGAACAGCCAACAGTGCACTTTCAGGACAGAAAGGGAAGTTTATCTAAAATTTTCCATGGCCACACATAAAATAACAAACAAGGCACTACGGCTGTGGCAGGGGAAACGCTGGCTCTGTGCAGAAAGGGGAAGTGATGCATTAAGCAACATTTTGCAGAAAACCCAGCAGCGCTTGCTTGCTCCCAGCCCAGCTTCCCTTTGCGTGGCAAGGACACCTCCAAGAGCTCATGACTCACTTTGAAAGCACCAGTATCCCAGCAGCTTCTGCTGCAAAGCTCAAATCCCACCATGGCTTTGGACCAGCCAGCCAAGCTTCCCCCCAGCTCCAGAGCACAAACCGTCCCTGTCTGGAATGAAACTGGAGCCCCACACACCCCAGTAAGAAAACACAGAGCTAGGCAGAGGTTTAAGAGAGCTTTAATAACAGAAGGGGCAGCGCTGTTCACAGACGACGTCCACGGCGACCACCCTTCCTGCGAGTGCTGTCCGAGGGGATGGGAGTGACATCCTCTGCAGGGAGAGCAAACCCAAACACAGTTACCTCCCAGAGATACCCCAGGAAACAATGGGGGACGGCCACCAACCCCAGCCACCCCCTGACACCCCCCAGCTGCACCCTGGCAGCACAGGAGCCAAACACAGGCAGAAGGAACTCTCCATGGAGTGAGTGAGGGTATTCGGGAATTTGCCATGGGCTGGATACCCAGGGGGTTTAACACCTAGGAAGCAAAAATTCCCGTCTCCCATCCCACTTAAAACCAACCAGCCACAGGATTTCCAAAGGAAAAAGAGGATGCTTGATGAACTTTCAGCACAGCCACCACCACAAAGTTCAGGACTCTCCCTCCAACAGCAGGAGAACTCCAGTGTTACTGAGTCACAAGGTATTTTTGGGTGGCTGAGCAGCTCTAGGAACAGCGCTGTGACATCAGAGCAGCAGTGGCATCCTGCTGTAAGCTGTGGTTTGCCCTGCACTCAGAAACACGGGCTCTGAGTTCTGCTCACTCCACCTCCCGGGGAACTGATGATTTAGGGTTAAATTAAATCCTTCCTTCGGTGCCATCCGAGCATCCAGGAAGAACACCCCAATGTTATGCCTACCAAGCTCCTTTTACTCACTAATCCCTTTCTCCCTCACTCACCAATACGGCCAATCTTCATCCCAGAGCGGGCCAGAGCTCTCAGGGCTGACTGGGCGCCAGGTCCAGGAGTCTTGGTTCTGGAGGAAAAGTCAGAAACAACCACCCCTTAAACAACCCCGAAGCAGGACACAGCTTGCAAACTGCCAGCAATATCAAAAACCCCCTTCCCCCATCCCAAATCACCCTCAGCCACCTGGGACGTACCTATTGCCCCCGGTCGCCCGCAGCTTGATGTGCAGGGCGGTGATGCCCAGCTCCTTGCACCTCTGGGCAACGTCCTGGGCCGCCAGCATGGCTGCGTAGGGAGAGGACTCATCCCTGTCTGCCTTCACCTTCATCCCACCAGTCACACGGCAGATGGTTTCCCTGGGCAAGGAGAAGGTGACGTTCAGAGAAACGGTGCCACTCCTGGCAGGAGGTGATGGGTGCTCAGTACTCACTTGCCCGAGAGATCAGTGACATGGACAAAGGTGTCGTTGAAGGAAGCAAAGATGTGGCAGACGCCAAACACGTTCTCCCCCTCGGCAACCTGTGGTCCCAGGCTGATCACCTGCTCTTCCTTCTTCTCCTTGCCCTTACGAGGTGCCATTTCTGAGCTACGAGGAAAGAGGAGTAGGAGTGATGGGATGCTGCTCAGCACTGTTAAAGGATCTGATGAAATCCCTGCTATTCCACCCTCTGATCACACAGAAATGTGAGTTACTATTGCCAAAACACGGGCGGCAACCCGGGGGCGCAGGTGGGCTTCTCACAAACCCCCCCGAGCCCCAGCTCTGCTGTTCGGGGAGGTCTCTCGGACCAGCTGATGTCCCCAAAACAGCAGGGCACGAGGGAGACCCTTTCCTTGACGACCAGCAATGCCAAGGGCTCGGCAAACATCCCCTTGTTTATGCGGCCTTGTGGAAAGAAAACGCCACATCAAACCACAACTGAGGGCCCGGTGAGCTCCGGACCCACAAACCTTCCGAGGCCCGGCCGTTCCACCTCACTCCTTCCCTCACCGCACCGCCGGCAGCAGCCCAGCCGAGTTCTGCGCCCCTTGTGTCCCCGTTCTGCCGCTCGGTGCCCGGGGAGCCCCTGCCCCGCTCCCCAGCACAGGACACGGTTCCCTCCCGCTCAGTGCAGGCGGCACCCGGCACGGGGGACACAGGCCGGCCGTGCCCTCGGCGCGGCTCATTCACACCCGGCACGGACACGGACACGGACACCACAGCCCGCGGCTCCCCCCGCGCCGCCCAGCGCAGCCCCGAGCCCCGGGGGACGGGCGGGGGGCGGATGGCGGCGGATGCGGGAGGGATGCGGGATGAAGGCCCCGCACTCACCTCCGTCTGCGCCGGCGGCCGCCGCGGAAAGGAAGCGGCGGGGGTCAGGGGGCGCGGGTCACCGCCTCACCCGGAAGGGGATGGCGGGAGAAGGCCGAATGCCGTGGAGAGAGGCGTGTGCCCGGCCGCAGGCGAAGTGCTGCGCCTCGATCGCTGTCCTGGTCCTGATCCCGGTCCCGGTTCCGATCCCGCCGACCGTGACCGGCTCTCCCGAGGCCAAGCCGGGCCGACCTCCCCAAGATGGCGGCCCCCAGGCCAACACGTTCCTCCCTCTCCAAGATGGCGCCACTGCCTCGCTCCCATTTCCGCCCGACCTTCCCAAGATGGCGGCCGGCCGTGCCGCGGGGTTCCTCCCCAAGATGGCGGCGGGCGCGGGTGGGAGGTTTGGGAACGAAACGATTTAAAAAACAACCGAACAAAAATGGTTGGGATTGCAGCCCCCAGCCCGCAGGCACACACAGTAGGCGCTGTCCCGGCTCAGCCAGAGGCAGGTCTAGGCGCAGCCCTTTCCCTCTCGATGCTCTGAGGTGTCCTGGGGGTCTCCAGGCAGCTGCTGGTCCCTGCTGTGATCTCAGACAGGAGCCCCGGCTAAAGAGGCTGTGCCCGGGAATTCACCCACAAGGTGATGTGCTCGGTGGTTTCATGTGTGTAAATCCGCATTATTTTTCACCAAGGAGGGGATGGGAGAGGTTTCAATCTCTGGCAGCAGCCGTGAGATGGAGCAGAGCTGTGATCAGGGACTGTCCATCTCTGTACTTTTACATAAAAGTCGCCCAGCAAGTGAATGTTTTCTGCCTCCAGGTCGTTGAAGTAAGTGCTCAGGAGAGCAAGGACGGGGAAATTCAAAGACCTTTGGAAAAGAGGCCGATTGAAACTGAGTTTGTAACGCCAGGGATGCACTCCCCAGGTCAGATCCTGACCTGCCCGCACATCGCCAGCACATCGGGATGTCTCTGGTGCCCAGCCCTGGGACACTGGGAGCTCTGACCTCACGGACCGGGCTGTGAGTGAGGGTTTGGTGATGGCCCACCCGAAATGTCTGACCTCCTTCTCGTGTCCATCGCCTCCACAGCTCTGGGTGCCACAGGGGAGCTCCCCCTTGCTCAGCGAAGCTGATGTCTTTTGGGATGCCTTCTCCTTTCTCTGGCCAAGCATCCTAGGTCACTCCCTCCCTTCCAGGATGCAAAGCTCGGAGCTGCCAGGGAGAGGAGGCTCAGGAAGGTGGGAAAGGCTCCCTGCACTCCCCTGGGCTGGGTTTGTCCCCTGGGCAAACTCTCCGTGCTCAGGGATGCCACCGTAACCCCCACCTTGACCCTGTGGGACACCCTCGCTCGCTCCTGTCCTCGTTACCAGTTTGCCACTGCATCGGGGATCTTCCAGTTTTAAATATTGAAGGGGAGGCTTTTAAAATACACATTGGCAGGAGCGCTGTAATTCCAGCCGGGGGCTCCAGTGACGGCAGCCGTGGCCTGGTTCGGAGGCAGGGGGAAGGAAGGATTCAGCAGCAGGCAGAAATGCAGAGGTCAGGCCGTGTGTGCCATGGGGCTGCGGGTGACCCATCTGAGGAGGAGCCTGGGGACACTCAGGGCTGTGTGGCAGGCGGGCAGGGTGGGTTAATCCCCAGGGATCCACTGGCTGTGAAGATCCTCCTCGACTTAGGTGTTCCCCTGGAAGAGGTGCAAGCCAGAGGCAGGGCAGCAGACAAGCCTCCCTTATGGGGTAACAGGCCAAAATAACCAGACGAGCTGCTAAAAAAAATTACCCGTCGTTTCAAAATCTCACGCTGCCCTCAGCCCCAAAGCTGCTGGCAAACAGGCTGCCCCTGGTGCCTCTGGGCTCTGGGCAGAGCGGGGCTTTCTTCACTCCCTGGGACACATTCTTCCCTTTCACTTCGCCTTGCGCCAGTCCTGGTGTGTCTGCGAGGGAACTGCCCGCCCTGCAGAATGTTCCTGGGGCTCGAATGCCAGCTGCTCCTGCCAAGGACAGCACTGAGAGCCTTCCCAGGCTCGGCTGAGCGCGAAGGGAGGCACACGGCAGGGGCTGCGAGGATTGTGTGTTGGGAAGGATGCTCAGGCCACGGTGGGGTCAGGGCCAGAGATGATGTGTGTATTTGCTTTGAGAAATCCCCCAGATTTAGTTCCTTAATGGGTAATTAACATTCCAGCTGCTCCTCGGTAATAGCCTCCCCAGCCCATGGGAAACCCACAGACAGGGTGACGCTGCAGGCGGATTTCATAACTCAGCCAGTGACTAAACAAAAAGTCCAGGGAAATGCTCCCAACCTCTTCTCCTGCTGGGCTTTGGCCCTGGAGGAAGCTGCTTCAGGCTGAGAGGGGTCAGGGGGAAGAGATTGGCCTGACCTGTGAAGGTCTCAGCAGGAATTTTTGGGGCTCAGATATCACTGTTTCCACGGCTGCAACTTGTTCTCATGAGCCACCGGGCCAATGGCCTTGAAACAGAGGCTGGAAGTGGCCAAAACTCCCCCCACAGCAGGATGAACTTCAGCTGTTCACCCTGCATGGCATCTGTCCTCTGACAGCAAAGACACATTCAGGGTCCCAAATCCACCCATTCACAGGTTAAAAAAAAATTTAAAAAAAGAAAGAAAACTTTTTCTGTTTGACTTCAAGGCAGTTTTTAGTGTCAGAAAGGCAGTTTGTGCGTGCACACATGTAAATGATGTGTCAGAAACAGGCGCAAGAAGATTAAAACAGAAATCTCCAAGGCTGAAGTTAAAGCACTTAAGGAATTGGCAGAGACTTCAAGAGCCAGTTTCTGGTCCTAATGAAGCCGGTGGAAGTGCTGCCATGGACTTCAAGGGGACCATAATTTGGCTGTAACTCAGTAGGGAGCTAAAAGTGTTGATTAATAAATTGGAGACAATGTGGAGGAAAGCCCCTGAACTCCTTTCCTACAGATGTGCTGAAGAAGAGCCCGTGAGTTAAAAGCACACCGGAAAAGAACTGGTTTCCTTAGTGTTTGCAAACAGGAGACAGGAAAAAAAAAAACCCACCCCCTCACAGCTACCTGATACTCCTGTAAAATGGCAGAGCTGGTATTAATAAACCCCAGTGCCTTTCTGAGCAGCCCTCTGTTTCCAGCGAGTCAGTCATTCCTTAAAACAAACCAACAAAAGTATTCGCAAATGTCAGACCAAGAATTCAACAAATTCCTTCCTCTGAGAAGAAATTATTCAGTGGAAAACTTTACCGCTGGAGATTGTGGATTCTGCAGATTGTTCTTGGGAGTTTGGTGTGCCTTTGATTACTCATTGCTGGCTTTTTGCTCAATGACTTGTGCATGAATCTCCTCTGGCCTCGGAATGCTGTTCCCCGGGGAGATACTTTCAGGCTGAGTTTGCAAATCATTTAAAGGCTGAAAAAAAAAAAAAAACCAATCCCTTTAATGCCCTTTACAGCAGTTTGCAGTTGAAAAACTTGCTGTTTGTCCCTTTTTGTTTTCCGAGCTTTCAAGTAACTTTGGCGTTGGCGAGATACCCAGTGATCTTGAGAGAAAAGGCTTGTGAGGGAAGGGAAATATTTACAGATAAAAGGTCTCTGACTTCAATAAACGCCTCAGAGTGCGTTCAAAAGTTTGCAGCCATAACTGTCTGAAATTCTTAGTGTCTCTTTCCCCACGATTTGTT
Organism: Pitta sordida; assembly: GCA_013390025.1. NCBI lineage: Eukaryota > Metazoa > Chordata > Aves > Passeriformes > Pittidae > Pitta > Pitta sordida. Next base: position 888,743 of record WEKX01005975.1, read on the forward strand.
TGTTTGTTTGTTTATCTGCCTGTTTCATTGGACTGACATTTCTCCCGTTCAGTCCGCAGCTCTCCCCAGAACACGCTGCCCAGCGGACGTGCCACATCTCATCCCTCGGGGCTGGACATGAGACCTGTCCCCGTGGGCTGGACATGAAATGTGACAGCACCGACTTCAGTGCACAGCATCCCTCTGGCACGGGCACCTCGTGCTGCCACTGGACCTGGGGTGCCTTGCCCTGGCCCAGAGCGTGTCCAGGGGCAGGACCGGAGCAGCCGAGCCCTGCTGAGCTCATTGCCCCTCTCGGAGGAATCACAGAATCACAGAATCAGTAAGGTTGGAAAAGACCATAGAGATCATCAAGTCCAACCTATCACCTATCACCCGTTACCTAATCTAATCTAGTCAAACCTGTTACCTAACCTGACCTGTTGCCATCCTACTACCAACACCTCATCCTACCCTAATATCTAGGTCATGTCACCAAGAACTTCATCCAACCTTTTCTTAAACACCTCTAGGGACGGCGACTCCACCACCTCCTTGGGCAGCCCATTCCACTGAGAGATCACCCTCTCTGTGAAAAAGTTCCGCCTAATGTCCAGTCTAAATCTCCCCTGAATGCAGGGAACTGTGTGTGTGTGTCCCTGCAGGTTGGAGGCAGCCAGCCCTTGCTCCTGTCCGGGAGTCAGGGCACAAAAGCTGAACCCGAGCGATGTCCCAGCGCTCCGAGATGACACCCGGGTGCTGCGGAGGAGGATGGGGAACCACCTCAGCCTTCACCGGCTTCAGAAATGTGTCGCCAAGGGCGTGCGCACCCCGGGGGAAGGATGAATGGGTGAGCCCCACACCCCAGTTACCCCGGTCCGGCTCCTCCCGGGGCACGGCGGGAGCATCCCCCGGGCAGAGGGATCCGATGGATCCGATGGATCCGAGCCCTCCCGCCGGGGGATTGCCGCCCGGCTCACGGTCACCGGGGGCAGTGCCGATGGCCGCGGCCCCGGGGCGGTGCCGGNGGGCACACCTTGTGCATGGCCCGGCCCTGGGCAGCGCCTCGCCATCACCCCCTGCACAGGGATCCGCCGCTGAGCCCCGCGGCCTCTCACGCACGGCCCTGGGTGGCATCACCCCGGGTGCCTTGGGTTTGCTGCCACTGATGCCGGGGGGGGCAGTCCCTGGTGCCCCGTGGTACAGAATCCACACCAGCGTGGGCACCCTTTGGCATCCCCTGCAAGGCTTTGCTCGTGCTCCCTCCCAGCTCATCCCAGCGCTGGGGCTCTCCCTCCCCGTGGTCCCAGCCAGCAGCTGCCACAGCACACCTGGGCAATGGGCCTCTTCCCGCTGCTGGGGCTCGCAGGGTTGGGAAGCCGGTGCCTCGCAGTGCCCCTTTGTCACCGGCAGCTTTGGAACAGCAGCTCTTGTGCATCGGAGCAGCGTTTTTGTGACTCTGATCTTGAGGATGTTTTTTTCCTGGGGCTGGGCTGGCACAGGTTGGGGAGATGAGCTGCCCTGTGCCTGCTGCCCTCGGCTGCACATGGGGACCACAGCTGAGGAAGTTGTCCTTTTCCAAATAAAACAACCAGGATGAATTCAATAGGAAATAAGTTCCTCGCTTCTGAGTGAACTTGCCGTGGGTGGAGAAGAAGGAAATTAAACAATAGAAAAAACGTGCGGGGCTTGATACGGCAGGAAAATAAACCCCAGTGTTGCTGTCCTCTGCTGGGACTGACCAGCATCTTCCCGTCACCTGTGCTGCTGCTTTTGGGCAAGGATGGTGATGGCAAATCTCCTGTTCTCCAATGCTTCCCCTCCCATGTCTGGAGCATCCTTTTATGTGCGTGAGAACACCAGGACCTCCCCAATCCATTCATCAGGCTCACCTCACCCAGCCCCCTGCGTGTGCCGTGTCACCCCAGCACCTACAGCCCCCAGAGTCATCCCTCCCACCTTGGAGTCGCTGGCACGGGACATGGCTGCTGATGGGAAAGCTCACACACACCAAGCCTTTCCTGCCTCCTGTGTCTTCGGGAAGCTGGTGGGGTCTGGTGTGGCTGTGTTTGGGTGGGAAGCCCATCCATACAAACGGGATTACATTGTTGTTACATTGTCATTACAGGTTGTTTCAGGTATTTATTCCCCCCCCCTCTCTGTGCGGTGCTGTCAGTACTATAGAACATGGCATTTAATGTGCTGGTGGTGGTGATTTAAACAGAAGGAAAAAGAGGCCTCACAGGTCAAAAGCCAGGCTGGAATGAAGAGGGAATGATTCATATTTTCTTCAGTGGCCTGTCATGGTAAGGTATGGCACAGGCAAGGACATCCCTGCTGTGGAGTGTCCCTGGCACTGCCTGCTCCTCTCCTTCTGCAGGCTTTTATAAGCAGGTTTGGTTTTGAGGGCATCTCTGGCTGCTGGGCTGGGCGCTGGAGATGGAGCTGCTCTCATGGCTGTTCTGGGGCAGGGTCATTAAGGGTTTTGCTTAAAATGGGTGTTTCTTTGTGGAATTCTCTCTTCTGGATGTACCTTAATGAGTTGTGGTTTTATTTTTGGCTGTGGAGGCAGAGCCTGCTGGAATGAAGTTAGGACTCAAGACAGAGGAACAAGAAGACATTAAGCTCCTGTGTCTTGCTTCATGGCCTCAGAGGACAGGGGTTCCCAAACTCTCTCACTGATCTTGCCAAACCTTCCAGCTTCAGTACCTCGGCACTGCCCTTGGCTTCCTTGTGTGCTGACCGAGGAGGTGGCATTGCTTCATGTGTTTTTTACAAACTGCCACCATCACCTGTGCCCTGGTGGTGTTGGAGCCTGAGATGGGGGTGGGAGGACTCAGGTGGATGCTGCTGGTTTTGGAGACCACCCTACAAACCTGGGGGCTGTGACAACTCGGTCCCCAGGTGCCAATGGGAGGTGGTGCCCCTGTGCCCAGGTGTGCAGGAGCAGGGCAGGGCTCGTGCTGGGACCCCTGGAAGGGCTGGGTGAGTCACACCATGCGGATGCAGGGAGATGGCGGCCTGTAGCTTATGATTCATGTTGTTTTCCTGCAAAAGCCACCGACTGCAATGGCAGAGCTTGCAGAAGGGGAATCAATATCAAGCTGTAAATTCCACATGTGACTGCTGGCCAGCAGTGAGGGGCTGGGGTTGGGAGCGCCTTGGTTCCCTCACCCTTCCCAGAAACAGCAGGACCTTGCTGTAGCCCTCTGTCCCAGGAAGGGAACAGTATCCTTGGCACTGCCTTCAGGTGGCACGAGGCTTCCCAGAGGGGTTTAGGAAGGTCAGGAGATCCCTAAATGTGAGGTGTCCTGGTGGTGGGCATGTCCAGAATTCAGCCCTGCTGCTGACCTGGTCCAAAGCTGTGAAGATGGAGAGACCAAGACTGTCTCCCAGGAGCTCTGGCCTGTTGTCCCCCTTCTGCCAGGGAACCCAAAATAGCTTGGAAGTTTCATCACTGATGTAGAGCAGGGAAGAAGGAGTGTTTTCTGTGTCTCTGGGCTTGGGGGTGTTAAGGGTTGGATGTGCAGTGAGGGGTGACCTGCTCAGCACCCTGCACTACACAGGGAGATTGTGTGCCTCATCCTGTGACTCCAGAAGGGTGACAGCCCCCAGGGTGTCCCTGCCCCTCCAGGTAGCCTGCTGCTCTCTTGGCTTTGCCTCCCATGCCTTGGCAAAACCCAGCTGCTTGTCAGCACCTCAGTATCCCCCTTCCTTACCAACACCATCTGCACTTTCACAGCCTTGCTCAGCCCTGCAGCCCCAGGGCTTGGAGCCCTTTAAAAAAGGGGATGTATCAAGTGCTGACAGCACAGTGCTGAGATACTGCTGCAACCTGGCTCAGGCCAGTTCCAGTCTCCTCCACCAGCCTTGATCCATCCTGCTGGCCTCAAGGATTGACATTGGGATTGAAGCCAGCAGGGAAGGAGTCTGTGTGGGTACCGGGCATGGAGATGCTCTTCTGGGTGACATGGTGCCTGGGTGACATGGCAGCTGAGTGGGGAACAGTGGGGAACAGTCCAGGTAGAGAGGCCAGGAGCAGTGCAGTCTCCTGGGGAATGTGAAGCAGCAGATGGTACCACTGGTTTGTCAGCTCTCACCGGCTGAAATGGCAGGGATGGAAGTGTAGGTGGGGCATCCGAAACTGCTTCCTTGAGCACTCCTCTGGCTTTGAGCCCCTGCAGAGGAGAAGGAGAGGCCAGGGCTGATGCTGTAGCCTGGGAGCAGGTAAACTAAAGCAACAGGCTTCCCTGGGATGTGCCACTTGGTTCCTGCAGCCTCAGCCATGGGTCTGGAAACAGGGGAGACAAGGCTGTGCCTGTTCTTGCTCCCCTTGTTTCCCCAGGGCTGCTGAGCCTTGCAGCCTTGTTTTAAGGGTGACAAAGTTTGTGTGCAGAGATAATGTCTTTTATTAGCCTAACTAATACCTTTAGGAAGAAACAGATGTACTCTTGGGCCTGAGGAATGCCTGCACGGCCAAAATGTGTCGGTTTTTCCAACCACGTCCATTGGTCTAATAAAAGATCTGACCTCCAGCCTGGCCTGGCCATGACCTTGGAGGGTGCTGGCCCTGGAAATGTCCCGCCTGTGCGTCAGTGTGTGCTGCCCAGCCCTTCCCAAGGGACCTGCCACCCCAGGAGCCGTCACAGGGGCACATCCAGGGACTGCTCATGGAATACTGTCTGCCAGCACCCAGCCTGGGTCGGGCCCCTGGCAGCCTCTGTCCTGGCAGGTGATCTGCAGCTCAGCAAAGCATCGGGGCATCAGGCAGGATGGATGTGGTCTGGCAGGAGCACCCTGGGGAGCCCCTGGGAGGAAGGGGCAGCTCCATCCTTGCAGGGATTTCTCGGGCACAGGGTGGGTGAGTTGCTCTCCCTAAGCTGGTTCATGCAGTGGTTTTATGGCTGCTGCTTTGCACAAGGGCCGTTTTGGAGCCGGGTTGGCACTCTCAGGGCAGCCTGTGCTCCCCAGAACAGCTGGCAGGATGGATCTGTGCTCCTTCCAACTCCAGGATGTCTGTAATGGGAAGCATCTGGGCCTGTCCCGTGGGTCTCAGGGCGCTGCCATGGCTGAGCAGGGGGAATTGGCGCTGCCCTGCAGCTCTCCCTGATCCAGGGTCACCCTCACACTCACAGCAGGATCAACATCCCTGCAGGGAAAGTCTGGCCAAGTAAAATGTCAGAGGCAGCAAAAGGTGGCATCAGGGGGATTTCAGTCTGTGGTTTTTTGAGGAGGAATCCTCACTCGACCTTGCTGGTGAGACTACAGGCTGCTGCTCCACAAAAATGCATGTGAGATTATTGGCCCTTCGTCCTTTTCCTTTTTACAATACTTGGGATTTAGGCCCTGATTATCCAGAAAGGCTCTTGGGTGCTTGGGGAGCCACAGGAACTGACATGGCGCATTTCGGAGCAGGAAAACCCAATTCATCAAGTGGATTTTTCCCCCCCTCTGTGAACCCACTTAAAATTCATGGAGAGTTTTGTCAGTAAGAACCTGTTTCAATTAACAGACAAAAGAAACTCTCTTCGTTAAGCGCTTCTTTCAATTAAGGTTTGGAAGAATTCCCCCAGCTCCTCTCCCAGGCTGTTCCCGAAGATTGAAGGGCAAAAAAATACCCCTAAGGAGGAGTCACCTGCAAAAAGCTCTGGGATTTTTTTTTGGGGGGGGGAGAGTTGCAATGGCACCTCCGGAACCATAACCTGGCTGTGGGGTGTTGAGGTGTTTGGTTTGGGATGATGTTGGGAATGTTTAATGCTGGGGGGGGTCGGGCTGCCCAGCCCGGCATCCCTGGGGCGTAGGAAAGCTAATGAGTGCTGCTAATTGCTGGCCTAGTTTGTGGAGGGGGCTGATTTCGTGTGGCTGTTGGGAGGTGGGGAAGGGCTCTTCCAGTTCAGAATGCTGAGGACAAAGAGGGGAGAAGCTGTGCAAGGAGGTTCCTCTGTACACCCTCACTGGCAGGGGCTGCAGCACCTCGGGGATGAACCCTCTGCAGGGAATGAACCGTTCTCACGATTATTTTGTGAAGAAAACACGAGAAAAACATTACTTTTGTATTTTTGCAGTAACACTGAAATGCTAATAGGGCTTTCTGGGTGAAAAAAATGCCTTCTCCAGAGCTGGCCACTTGGGCTGAAAATAACTTTTTTAAAAGGGAAAATCGTTTACCACTTTCACTGGGCTCATCACTCGCATTGGTTTCTCTGGAGCAGGAGCAGGCAGGGCTGGAGGTTTATTTTCAGAGGGGAGTGAGGTGTCAAGGGGAAACTTTGTTCAGCAGCAGCAGCAGCAGCAGTCCAGGAAGATGTTCCAACTGCTCGTTTCTGCGCGGGCTTTGTAATTCAGATCTTACAGAAAGAGCTGAGAGAAAAGGAGGATTTTCCTGCTAAAGTTCTCCTGGGGTGGAAATCCTCCAGACCTTCTAAATCCCGGGTGAGTTTTCCCAGTATTCCCTTGTGTTTGCTCCTGTCCAGCCTGCATGCAGAGCAGAGCAGCCAAGCCAGGTGGGTTTTGTTGGAGCAGCATTGGTGGCTGCCCGACCCTGCCTGTGCCAAGGTCACCTGCCAGGCTGCTCTTGTCCCTTAATTTAATTTTGCACCTTTTGGGCTCTTGGTGTCCTTAGGAGAATTAGGGAATTGTCCCTCTCTCAGCAGCAGGATGATTTCCTCCCTGGCAGGTTGTAACTACTGTTTGCAAAGCACTTAAGCAGCCCCTGTAATCTACCGTTAAGACTCCTTATCTGGCATTACAAAACCATGCTGAGACCAGCTCCTTTCTGTTCCTCGTGTTTCCCCCTCTTTGTCTGCTCGGTATCCCTCTCCCCTGCCCAGACACCCTGGGTTTGGTGCCTGGATATCCACACTTCTCATCCCTTAGGCCAAGTCTCTTGGACCTCCCCTAAAGGCTCTCCTGGGCTGTCAGAAATCCCTTGATCTTGCAGTGGCCGAAGTTTTCACGCCGGGTTCCTCTCCCTGGGCTGCTGTGGTGCAGGGTAACGATCCCAGCTCCATCACCACACTCACGTCCTCCTGTCTGTGTCTTCTCTGGGCCAGAGGGTCTGGCCTGGCTGGGGAGGGAGGTGATGGGGACAGGGACAGGCTGTGGTCCTTTGCACCCTCTGGTAGTTTATTTTCCCAGCCCTCTGCAGATATTTTCCCTTGCAGCTGGCATCACTGCCATTCAGAGCTGATAAAGGCAGCAGTGCAGAGGTGAGTGTTCAAAGGCCATTTTTTCCACGCCAGTTACTTTTTCATTTTCAAAGCAAGCTCCCCTGTCTGGAGCTTGCAGTTGTCTCTTGAATAATGTGATGGCATTAATCTCCTCTCTAAGGACGTGCTTAGCTCAGTGGTTTTAGATCTGTAGCCCTCTAAATATTGCCAGCAAGTGAAGGGGATTCCCTCCAGAGAGAGCTTAAACCTATTAATAATAATTTGGCTGCATTTTTGTATCTTTTACAGGTAGTGCCGATTCCCAGGGCTTCAGGGCCCCAGTTAGGGATATGGAGAAGGGGAATGGCATGGTGGTGACAAGGTGTTTACCCAGCCCTGGTGGGTCTCTCCCTGTCAGGATGAGGAGTGAGGGTGCCCATCAGGAGAAGAGTGGGATGACCCATCCAGGTGCCGTGTTTAGGATGTGGCTTCATCTCCCTGTGTTCAACACTGGAGGTTTGAGAGCTGCTGGAGTCAGGGGTTGGGGTTCTTGAGCAAAGTCTTGAGGTGTCTTCTCCGTGAAGGTGGATGCCTGATTCCCTCCTGGTAGCCCTTTCCAGAAAGGTGCAAGGGAAATATGTGAGCAATTCCTTGCTCTGTCACACCTGTAGTTTGGAGCTGCTTCCCATCCCTGGGCACTGGGATGGGGACAGTTGATTTATCTGACAGCTGGGACTTGTGAACTGCCTGATCCTCATTGCTTGCACCTGCAGCCAGGCCTATTCCATCCCCCAATAAATCAAACCCTGCTGTGGTTGTCTGCTGGGATCACTGACCCTTCCCTCTCCTCCGGATCTGCTTGCACTTCCTTGCTTATATTTAATCATCCCATTGCATCCCTGCAAAATCTCACTGGAGGTTAAAGGAAGAGCACTGCGAGCTGCTAATGGATATGGTTTAATCCCCTCTCATCCCCTCCAGTGTCCCTTTGTCTTTCTGGGGTGCAGTGGTTCCCCCGGGAGTGTTTGTAGCAAATAACCCTACACAGACCCCGAACTGCACCGGGGGGTGGGTTTAGGAAAGCTTTTCAACCCTTTTCCTCCTCCTCCCGCGGCTCTCTTAGATTTGAAGTGCTGATGGTAAAGGGCTTCCCTGTCCACTGGTTGCTCTCCGGGGCTGTCCTGGTGTGGGATCCATCTCTGCAGGGCTGGGAAGCTGCTCAGACGCTGATTGTGTTTGTCAGGGCAGCCGGATTAAGAGCACTGTGGCTAAGCCTCCTTGCTGAGCCTCCTCTCCGGTGGAACCTGGGCTGGGCTGTTGCTCAGAAACCTTCTAGAAAAGAGCATTTTCCAGGGCTCTTTCTCCCGAGGTCCTCGATATGTGGCTGAGCCCCCACCTGAGTGACAGGAGCTGCCAGCACCCTACAGCACTCCTGGGGACCTGGGGTCTGTGTGTGGGGCTTGGGCTGACACTTCCAGCTTGGTGCCTTTTAAATAACCACCCTGGGTTTAAAAGGTACTTGGGCAGCTTCTAAAAATCAGGTTGAGAGGAAGTTTGACCCTGGCTGTCACCTCACCAGCTCTTGCAGTTTTTTTTCCTATTTCACCATCGTGTTTCTTTTTTGTTTTAGAAAAGCTCTTGGTTTCAAGGTCTTGCTTCGTGCTCTTGGACCTGAACCTGCAGGGAGCTGTCAGCTCTCTGAGCGCTGTCAGGGGTGCACAGGGGTTTGCTGGGCAGAGCTCAGGCAGCGCCTTGAGCAGGAGCATCCCCACCCCTCAGCATCCTCCCTGTGGAGGTTTGTTCCAGCAGTGAACCGGCAGAGCAGGATTCCTGCCTGTTCCCTGCCACGCTGGAGGGTGTGTGGGATGGGATGCTGCCTGCCCCAGTCCCACCTCACACCTGGCTGCTCATGGGGTCGGGGCTGGCTCTGACGTGGCAGCCTGGGGAGAGTCGGGCAGCGTCTGCCCAGAGATGCTGTTTCCAAAGCCTGGTCATTAAGTAGCGTAATTAAAAGCTCTTAGAAGAGGGTGGACTAATGAAGCGCCCTTGGAAATGCAGGTGATGGTGCAGAGCCTTATTCCCTGTCTCATGGAGGGTGATGGGAGGGTGGATGCACAGTCCTGCCCGTCAGCTGCTGGCTCTGGCGGTTGGCATCGAGCCCACTGCTGTCACTTGCCCACCCATCAGAGTGGGAATGCGGCTGCCAGCACCCACAGCTCCTGCCAGATGAAAGAAATGGAGAAGGGAGCAGGACTGCACAGCCAGGATGTTGGATCTCTGCATCCCTAGGGATGGTACCCGGGCAGGGAACTCTCTGCACAGGCACGTCCCTAAAATCAATGGACCTGGAGAAGTGCCCTGCCCCAAAATCCTTGTGGGGGAGGAAGGAGAGAGGTGGAACGGGCAGGCCACACCTTGGGGGGCTGAGGAAAGAAGGTGCATCCTCTCTTGGTCCTGCCTGGAGATCATCCATGTGCATAAAGATAAATTGCCAGTCAATAGACCCAGTGCTCCAGGAAGGTTTCTGGTGGGTGGTGGAGATGGTGATGGAGGCTGGATGGAAACTGGCTGCTGGCAGTACCTGTGGGGGCCTGGCTAAGGCAGAGCCCTGCCAGCAGGGTTGGGGAGCAGTGCCTGGAGCAGGACTCGCTTCAGGGAAGGGCAGGGATGACAGGATTACCCTGCCAAGCCCCAGCCTGTAATCCACAGTACCGCTCAGCTGGCCAGGTTTAATCCTGTTAGGAGGGTGCTCAGCCAGGGTGCTGGCAGGGCACAGGGAGCAGGGACTCTTGCCCTTGTCCCCAAGACTGGTGGTGAGTTTGAGGCAAGGCTATGAGCCACCATGGCAGCACTTTCTTGTCCTTAAAACATACTGGTGGCTTCTCCTCCCAGCAAACAGTGCTCATCCTTCTTTTTTCAAATGGACCTTTCACAGGAAAGGGAAAAATATTCCCAAGGTCCCTTTGGCTCCGTGTGGACGCTCCCACATGCCCATATCAGTGACCTTGGCTGGCGGCTCCTGGCTCAGCCTTGAGCTGCCCACCTGGCTGGCTGCCCGTGTCCCTCCTTGGGAGGGGCTCAGACCATCCCCTGCCATTGTCCTTGGCACAGCCTGGCTTCCACTGGGCAAACAGGAGTGGGGCTACTCCTCCAGCTGCCTGGGGCAACAGGAACTCAGTGATGGGCTGGGGGGTCCCCTCCATGGCACCCAGTGGTGGTGCTGGACTCCAGGCTCCCCCCACAGCCAGGATCCCATGGCATGTTTATGTGCTGCTCTCCTGCCCCATCCCCAGTGCCCTTGGGAGCTCACGGTGTTCTCGTGGCAAGCCCTGGCACGCCAGCAAGCTCACTGAGGGATCTGCCAGGGCTGTTGTGCTGGCAGAAATAACAGTGGTGGCATTGGCCCTGTCCCTGCCCTCTCACCCCACCTCTCTCACACAGGGCGCCGTGTGGAGCCAGGGAGCTGCCATGGCCACGTTCCCACCGTGTATGATGCCAAGGCCACCCGCCGCCCCTTCGCCCCACTGAGGCCATGGAGCTGCTGCTGCCACCGCTGCCACCACCACAGGAATTTCGGCTCGGCAAGGGGACTCTCGGTGCCTCTGCCATGGTGACATGAGGCCGACAACGAGGGACGGCCGACTGCTGGAGGGGAGAGAGCCTGCACAGGCGGCCTGCTAGTGTTTTAATTTATTAGTAGCATTCAGTTTTATTTTACCTGATTTTTTTGGTGGTTTTTTGGGTTGCTTCTTCCCCTCCCCGGGGCTGGTGAGGGGAGAGGGCAGGCCGGGGAGAGGGGCCCCACCTCGCCCAGCGGATGCAAGGATGCCTGTGCTGGCCAGGGCCCGGCGGGGTGTCTGGCCGTTCTCCCCGCAGGTGGTGCTGCTCCTGCTCTTTGCCTTGTGCCTGCTCAGCGTTTTCATCTCTGCATATTATTTATATGGGTGGAAGAGGGGCTTGGAGCCCTCTGGGGAGATGGTGGGGCCGGACTGTGAGGAGCCCAAGGTTGCCCCTTCCCGCTTGCTGCCGCTGAAGACCGTCAAGGTGGTCGACTCCTCCCGCACGGACCCCTTGGTGCTGGTCTTTGTGGAGAGCCTCTACTCCCAGCTGGGCCAGGAGATCGTGGCCATTTTGGAGTCAAGTCGCTTCAAATATAGGACAGAGATTGCCCCGGGGAAGGGGGACATGCCCACGCTGACTGACAAGGACCGGGGACGCTTCGCGCTCATCATCTACGAGAACATCCTCAAGTACGTCAACCTGGATGCCTGGAACAGGGAGCTGCTGGACAAGTACTGTGTGGAGTACGGCGTGGGCATCATCGGCTTCTTCAAGGTGAGGGGGTATGTGGGGTGAGCTGAGAGCCCATGGCCAGGCTGGGTGTGGGCAGAGAGGCTCTGGGATCCCCCACAGCGACTTTGCCCTCTCCATGCTTTCTGTGAACAGCCCAAGTTGTCGTGGAGCTGGGCTGCAGCCTGGCATGGGGCACAGGCTTCTAGCAGGTGGCACCACCTTAGCCCTCTCGCTGTGGAGGGACTGCGTGGCCTCTGAGTATTTTGGGGGCAAACCCCACACTTCTGGGATCAGTCCAGTCACTTTTAGCATCCTTGTTTCCTAAACGTGACCCTTGTTGGGGTTCACCAAAAGCATGAGCAGGTATTTCACTCAGCACCCCTTCTCCTGCCCAGGCACATGAGGAGGATTGAGTGTGTGAGAGGGACAAGGGCACCCCATGCTCTGAGGGCGAGGGGAGCACCCAGATCCCGGGGGTGGTGAGCCACGTCCTCTGTCACTGTGGCTTCTGGTGTTCCCGTTGAGCCCCTCCCTTGTGCCCAGCGTCCCACCTCCTCTGGCCCTCCTTTTCCTCATGCAGGCCAACGAGAACAGCCTCCTGAGTGCCCAGCTGAAGGGATTCCCCCTCTTCCTCCACTCCAACCTGGCACTGAAGGACTGCAGCATCAACCCCAAGTCTCCCCTGCTCTACATCACACGCCCCAGCGAGGTGGAGAAGGGGGTGCTCCCCGGGGAGGACTGGACTGTCTTCCAGTCCAACCACTCCACCTACGAGCCGGTGCTGCTGGCCAAGACCAAGTCGGCCGAGTCCATCCCGCACATGAGCGTGGACGCGGCGCTGCACACCACCGTGATGCAGGACCTGGGCCTCCATGACGGCATCCAGAGGGTGCTCTTCGGCAACAACCTCAACTTCTGGCTGCACAAGTTAGTCTTTGTGGACTCCGTCTCCTTCCTGACGGGCAAGAGGCTCTCCCTGCCCCTCGACCGCTACATCCTGGTGGACATCGACGACATCTTTGTGGGCAAGGAGGGCACACGCATGAAAGTGGAAGATGTCAAGGTGCGACTGTGCTGTCCTGGTGGGTGGGCAGGGGTTGTGTGGAGCTGGACACTTGTGCTTGCTCAGGGGTGCTCTAGAGATGAGCTTTCCTTCCCCCAGAGCATCCTTTGTCCTCCTGGGACATGGGTCCTGGCCCTGGTGTGGCAGCCATCCCCCAGGCCGTGTGCTGAGGACACTTTGCTTTCTCTCCCCTTCTCCCAGGCACTGTTTGACACGCAGAAGGAGCTGCGCACCCACATCCCAAACTTCACTTTCAACCTGGGATACTCAGGGAAATTCTTCCACACAGGTGAGGTGTGCAAGGGCACTTTGCCCGTGGGTGCTGTACAGGTGGTACTGGAGCGTAGAGAGGCTGATGCTGGGGCTGCAGGAGGGTCCTCAGGGATCCCTTGTCACCAAGGCTGCCCCTTCCTCTGCCCTGGCTGCTCACACGTGCTCCCTGTGACAAGTGTCGTGCCCGCAGGTACCGATGCCGAGGATGAAGGTGATGACCTGTTACTGTCCTACGTGAAGGAGTTCTGGTGGTTCCCCCACATGTGGAGCCACATGCAGCCCCACCTCTTCCACAACCAGTCAGTTCTCGCTGAGCAGATGACTTTAAACAAGAAATTCGCTGTCGTGAGTAAGATGCCACCAGTGGGGGTGCTTGTGGTGGGGGGAGAATGGGGGCAAAGAGCATTCCCAAGGGATGGTCTCTGCTTGTTGGAGTGAAGGGAGCTGGTGATGTTAAGTGGGGCTGCCAAGGTCCAGTCCAGGGGAATGCTCAGCCCTGTGATGCTGTGCTGGGTGGGGTGTGGGATCCTGGAGCAGGATCCCAGTTTCCTCCAGCTGAAGGAAACTCCCTCTGCAGGCTGAGCTGTTGGGGACATGTTCGGTTTATAAAGGCAGGCTCTGTCCTTCTGCTCGGTCAGGGGTTGTCCCTGCTCTTGGGCTGTCCTTTGTGTGGCCCTGATGCAGCCAGCACTGACTGACATTGTGCTGTGACTGACTGGCAGCTCTCTTGAATCCAAGTGACTCAGCCAGACTCAGTGAAAATGATCGGGTCCGATGGGTTAAGGGAGGCTAACTTGAGTTCATTGTCTCATAATTAGATGTGCTTAATTAGAGAGACACCAGACCCACCCCTGCTTGGGATAGGCAGTTGTCCAGCTCAGAATTTCCAGGCTGTTTGATATCCCCTGATGTAAACCACCTTACAGTCCTGTATAACTGTATCTCCTCGTTCTTCACAGAGGAGCTTTGCTGCTGCTGTTCTGTGGGTGACAGCAGAAGGCAGGGCTGAGGATGGGCTGAGTAAAGCAGAGGAGAGGGTGTGCACCCAGCGTGTCTGTTCCTGGGCTCCCTTCCATGGGGACAGCCAGGCTTAGTAGAGGCTGCACAGGCACAGCCCTGCCTTGGTTGCTCTCCAGAGGCACAACTAGTCAATCTGTAGCTGGGAATGAGCAGTCCCTTGCCGAGAGTCTGGTTTGGGGTGTTGTGATTCTGGGGTCTCCACAGTCACCCCCTCCTCACTCTCTTCTCCTCAGGAGCATGGCATCCCCACTGACATGGGCTACGCCGTGGCCCCCCACCACTCGGGTGTGTACCCTGTCCATGTGCAGCTCTATGAGGCCTGGAAGCAGGTTTGGTCAATCAAAGTGACGAGCACGGAGGAGTATCCACACCTCAAACCTGCTCGTTATCGCCGCGGCTTCATCCACAACGGCATCATGGTGAGAGCCTGGGTTTGTCCCTGATGCTTCTGTCCTCCTGGCTCCCCACCAAAACCCAGAACCTGGTTTGTAGGCAGCCTCGATTGAAGGGGGCTCTGGCCTCTGCTCATGCTGCGTGAGGGAGGTTCATGTGAGGACAAGTTTGGGCTTTTCCCTCTGTCCACAACCTCCCTTCTGTGTGTGGACTCAAGCTGAGGTGATGAGGGGGAGCGGAACTGACCCTCAATGTGTTGGGGACCCCCTTCTGTTGGGAAGGGAAGGGGAACCAGCTCTGTGGCTGTTTCCTTGTCTTGGCTTCTCCACCTGCTCCATCCATCTATTCTTCCTGCACCAGGTACTCCCCCGGCAAACCTGCGGCCTCTTCACACACACCATCTTCTACAATGAGTATCCTGGTGGCTCCAGTGAGCTGGACAAGATCATCAACGGGGGGGAACTGTTCCTGACCGTGCTCCTCAACCCTGTGAGTACTGCCCGGGGACAGACAGACAGATGCTCTGCAGAGCTGTCCCAGCACTGCTGTGGGAGAAGTCCCCAGTGCCCTCAGCCAGCGTCACAAGTGTGTGCATGGGATGGCTGCTGGGTGGGGCTCTGCTGACCCTGCTCTCTCCTCTCCAGATCAGCATCTTCATGACCCATCTGTCCAACTATGGCAACGACCGCCTGGGCTTGTACACCTTCAAGCACCTGGTCCGCTTCCTCAACTCCTGGACCAACCTGAAGCTGCAGACATTGCCACCTGTGCAGCTGGCACAGAAATACTTCCAGATCTTTTCTGAAGAGAAGGACCCACTGTGGCAGGTACCCCTCATGGGCAATGTCCCTGTTTTGGGAGAGGGAAGTGTGGTATGGCCGGCCCTGCTCTGAGCAGGAGGTTGGACTAAATGACCTCCTCAGGTGCTTTCCAACCTGGGTTTCCCTTTGAGTCCCTGCATAAGCAGTGGTTTTTCACTTCTCTTTGGTTCTGCAGGAAGGAGTTTCCTCCGCAGTCTTTGTCCTGCCTGTTGAGCAGTGTGTGTTCCCTCTGTGTGTGCTCAGCAGTGGTGCGCAGCCCCATCCAAGGTGCCCTGTCTCTGATCCTCCTGCCTGTGTTTCAGGATCCCTGTGAAGACAAACGGCACAAAGACATTTGGTCCAAAGAAAAGACCTGTGACCGATTCCCAAAGCTTCTCATCATCGGCCCTCAGAAGACAGGTGCTTCCCTTCACCCTTAGTGCCATCAGCATGCCAAGAGTCCTTGACAGGACTCTCCACACCCCCAAATACCTTCTCCCAGCCCTCCTGCCCTGAAGCAGAGCTTGAGGGGAGGTTTGGCCCGAGTCAGCTCCTGCTTTCTGTCTGTCCCAAGGAACAACTGCCCTTTATCTCTTCCTGGGGATGCACCCGGACCTGAGCAGCAACTACCCCAGCTCAGAGACCTTCGAGGAGATCCAGTTCTTCAACGGGCACAACTATCACAAGGGCATCGACTGGTGGGTCTGTGTGCTGTGGGGACTGAGCTGGGTGGCGGTGGGAGCAGTGGTGCTGTGGGATTTCCCATCTGAGTGTCTGAGGTGTCACCTGCGAGGGGAGTGCTGGGCACATCTCGTGGTGCCTGCCTGCCTGCCTCACACTGTGCCTCCCCCAGGTACATGGAGTTCTTCCCCATCCCCTCCAACACCACCTCTGACTTCTACTTTGAGAAAAGTGCCAACTACTTTGACTCTGAGGTGGCTCCCCGGCGAGCTGCAGCCCTCCTGCCCAAGGCCAAAGTCATCACCATCCTCATCAACCCTGCAGATCGAGCCTACTCCTGGTACCAGGTGAGCCTCTGCCTCTCCTCTGGCTTGGGCAGTCCCGTGGGGCCGTGGGCAGGGGGTTTGCTGTGGGATGTGAGGTGAGGGCGGGCACCACATTTGTTGGCTGAATGTGACGTGTGAGGACAGGCCGTGGGGGTCTGGGAGCTGCTTCGCCTCATGGGGAGCCCAGGATTTGGGTCACCCCAGGAACAAACACACTCCTGCCTGACAGCACCAGCGAGCTCACGACGACCCTGTTGCCCTGAAATACACCTTCCACGAGGTGATCACAGCCGGAGCCGAGGCTGTTCCCAGGCTCAGGACCCTGCAGAACCGCTGCCTGGTGCCCGGCTGGTACGCCACCCACATCGAGCGCTGGCTCAACAGCTACCACGCCAACCAGGTAGGGAGGAGAGCACCCCAATCCTGCGGGGGCAGCACCTCGGGAGACCCGTCACCCAAGCAAGGATGAGGGGGGGAAGAGAGCTTGGATCCTGGGTCTGCTGTGGGGGTGCTCCTGTGGGAGCTGCTTTTCTTATGCTCTAGAAACCATGAGGGGGAGAAAGTCCTGGGAGAAAGGGCAGTGGGGAAATGCTGTGCAGGACGGGAACCCTTGCAGCCTGAGGCTGGTGATGGACAATGTACAAAGATGTTCTTGTGTGGTCACAGCAGGGTTGAAAGGGGAGCCTGGGGAGGAGGGCTGTGGGTGGCTCTGCAGGGTCAGCCAGCGCTTGTCCACAGAATCCCCCGGGGCTGCCCTGCCTGGTGTCACCATGGCATTGAACGGGACAAAAATAGCCAGTGAAGCTGCCCATGGTTTGAGCTGCCTGCAGGGGAGCTGAATGCCAACCCTGCTGTGATCTGCACAGTGCAGCACTGTGGGCTGTGTGGGATCAATCCCTGAACGATATTTCCACTGTCAATTCCCTTAATAAAGTCTATTAGTTGCCTGCTGCTGGCATAATTGCTGTGTTGCCACCCCATCTGGCTGTGGGTTGGGCAGCCCTGAGCCAAAGGTTGTCCTGGATGGGTCCTGGCCCTGGCTTTCAGCTGCATTTCATTTTCCACCATCCAGTGTAAGGGAACTGTGGGGCACGTTGGCATTCAGGGGGGCTCCTGTGCAGGCTGGTGCCAGATTTGACACCGATATGACTGAAAATGTGGCAAATGTGGTGGTGTGCCTCTGGAAAGCAGGGCTGGGAGCCAGTGGCACCTCACTGCCCTGCCTTGCTCCTTCCAGATCCTGGTGCTGGATGGCAAACTGCTCCGAACAGAACCTGCCAAAGTGATGGAAACGGTCCAGAAATTCCTCGGCGTCACCAACTTCATTGATTACCACAAGACCCTGGCGTGAGTCCCTCCCCAGACTTCTCCTCCCTCCACCCTGCCGTTGCTCCCACGCCTGGGACAGCCCCCAGTCCTGGGGCTCTCTCAGAGCTGCAGCTCAGGGCTCCTGGGGCAGAGTTCAGGAGTGCATTTGTGGTACAGATGGTGGTGCTGAGCCCTGGCACCTCACCCCACCTCTCCATGAACACATGAGAGCAGCTCTTGCTGCTGGCCATGTGGCAACTCCTCAGGTATAATCCTTCCAGGCATCAAACCCTACTGTGGGAAGCAATGCTCCTAGAAAAATAATAATCTACCTCTGCCAAGGTTTAATTATGATCACTCTGAGCCTGCACTGAGGTGCCACGGGATGGGGCAAAGGTGCTACAGAAAATAGTAATTAAACCCAGGCAGACCCTGTGCTCCCTCAGCAGGGCAGTGTGGTGGGGAGTGAGCCTTGGTGGGCTCCTTGTTGCATAGCTGCAGAGGGAACCTGTTGTGCCAGGGAGCTGAGAAGGTGCCAGCTGTGCTGTGGGCTCCAGAGGCGGAGAAGTGCCCAGGGCAGGGCTTGCTGGGCAAGGTGCTTGTCTGCAGGAGGTGTTGGGTGAGGCAGAGCTCTCACTTTGCAGGTTTGACCCAAAGAAAGGATTCTGGTGTCAGCTTCTGGATGGAGGGAAAACAAAATGCTTGGGAAAAAGCAAAGGGAGGAAGTACCCCGAGATGGATTCGGATGTGAGTATGCAGAAAGCCTCCTGGCATGGTCCTGAGCGGGGCTGGGGGCTGTGCTGGGGCTGGGGCCTGTGCTGGGGTTGGTCCCCCTGACCCTCCTCTTTGTTCTCCCCTTGCAGTCCCGCGCCTTCCTGCGGGACTATTACAGGGACCATAACATCGAGCTCTCCAAGCTCCTGTACAAAATGGGGCAGACGTTGCCCACGTGGCTGCGGGAGGAGCTGCAGAGCACCAGGTAGCTGCTGCCCGCTGCCCCCCCAGCAATACCTGAGCGGGGCTGACCCCTGCGCCCGCAGGACCTTCTCAGCAATACCCGGCCGTGGCCTTGGAGTGGACCCACAGGAGCCTGCAGCACCTCCAGAGGCCTGGAGGGGATCCACAGGAACGGGAGGGATGCCTGAGTGGCAGTCAGACTCCGCAGTCCCTGTGCTGCCACCTCTCTGCCTGCCCGACACCTGCATTTCGTTCGGTTTATTTTTCCTTTTTAATTCCCGGTCCCTTCCCACCCTATTCTGGCACAGGGAAGTGGGACAAATTCTCCGTTTCTCCGCCCGAAACGGGCTCCAGCTGCCCTGGGTCTAAGGGCAGCAGCTGAGGTGTCCCTCACCTCCTGGTCCGAGGGCAGAGGAGCAGATCTGGGTGCCCTGGTGGTGACTTTGCTGAGCTGGAGCAGAGCAATGGAGCTGGTGGGGACTCAAATCACGAAGGAGCCCAGCCTTGCTCCTGCCATCAGCCCCATGGCACGAAACAGGAGGGTTTGCAGGATTCCAACACCTGCTTGGAAGCGCTGCAAACAAGGTGGATTTTTATTTCAGAGACTCGGTCACGATTTCTTTTGTCATCTCTGTTCATTTCCAACCTCCTCAGCCTCCAGCTCCCCCTTCCTGGGCAGCAGGGTGAGACTGGAGCCTCGCAGGGGAAGGGTCCAGCATGCTGGTCTGGGCATACTGGTCCCAGTACGCTCCTGACCCCCCAGCCCACCCTGCAATCTTGTACACACGTGGTGTTTCCTGTGGTAAAGCCGAGTGGTGCCCAGCATCCCCCCGCTCGGGGACAGAACAGACATTGGGATAGCAGCAATCAGAAGGATTCTGAGAACTTCAAACCTCTTGAATATTAAAAATGAAAGTATTTTAATAATGTTGGGGGATGGGGGGGGAGGGTTCGTTTGGTTCCCGTTTTGCAGGGGCGGGGGGTGTTTTTTCTTCAGTGCCAGAATTTGTACCTAAACCTGGAGGGTTTTCACGTGGTCCCTTTGGTTGTTACACGTGACATGGACAAAGGTCAGTGGGGAAACGGGACAGTTTCCCAGCGGGAGACACGTCTTTATTCCAGAGCTCCAGCCCCTCTCTGCTCTCCCACGCCTTGGGATTTGCTGGCAGTCGAGACTGAGCCATCACGGGTTCACTGGGATAAGGGCCCAGATTTCCCCTTGGACGGAGCTGCTCCGCAGGATGCAGGATGGCAGCAGTTGTGCCCAGGATGCCTCCAGAGCGGGGGCAATGAGGTGTTTCACCGCGGGTGACGGAGGGGCCCCGCTGGCAGCTGTTTGCCCCTGGAGCTGTGGTGGGGCTGTGCTGGGAGAGGCTCCTGGGCACTGCTGTCAGCTCCTGTTGAACGAACTGCTAATAAATGAGGGGCTCTGGTTTTACGTGGTGGCTGTTGCCTGTGTGTATCTCCTCCCTGGGAGCTGTGTGTGCTTTCAGACCCATCTCGAGGAGGGTTTGGAAGGAGATGTGTAGGAGCAGCTCCTCCGTGCACGAGGTGGCAGCAGCTGCCTGGTCCTGGGTCCATCCTCACCGCACAGCACCCGCAGCCTCCCCAGCGCTGGCAGTGCCCGCCCTGGGACAGGGATTTGGGGGGTTTAGGGGGTCCCTGCTCACCTTCTTCCCCCCCCTGCCCCATCCTCCTGTCCCTGCCTGCCGGAGCCTGCCCCACTGCGCTGCTCCCTCCCTTCCGCTGCCCGGGCCCTGCGAAGTGCCGGAGGAAACGAAGACGGAGCCTAATTAATCCCAGCCGGCTTTGTTTGAACCTGTCGGGAGTGACAAACGATGTGCGGTGCCGCAGGAGACGCCGGCTGGAGGAGAGGGGGCTGCCGGCCTGGGCTCTTCATCCCTGGCCCTGCTCCCACCTCCGTTCCCTTCCCGGTGTCCCCAAGCCCAGCAGGGAGCAGTGGGGCTGGCCCCCAGCACCCATCCTTCCTGCCCAGTTCGGGGGATGTGGGAGGAGAGCCCTGCTGCAGGTGGGCACAGCTGCTGCCCACTTCAGCCCGGAGTTAATTACGTGTTAATTAAAAGCGCCAGGAGCACAGCTCAGCCCCATGCCACGGCCACGGGGTGCCTGGGAGGATGAGGATGAGGATGAGGATGAGGATGAGGATGAGGATGAGGATGAGGATGAGGATGAGGATGAGGATGAGGATGAGGATGAGGATGAGGATGAGGATGAGGATGAGGATGAGGAGGGCTCTGTCCTCCCAAGGCCGTGGGGGAGGATCCATCCTGCTCGCCTGTCTGCCTCAGCACCAGTGATGTTTTCTAGCTTCTGCAAAAACAATGTGCAAATTTGGTGCCTCACTTGATTTAGGATTGCCAGCCCTGGGAAGGAGGGGTTGGAGAGGGGGTTCACGCCATGTGCAGCCAAGGAATGAGGTGGCAGTGCCAGCAGTTGGGGTGCAAGAACCCCCCAGCTGGCTCCTCCTGCCCTGCTGCTGGCTGTGCTCTGGCTCCATCCAGGTGCTGGGATACAAACCCCCACAGAGGGAGGTGCTTTCCATCCTCTGGTGAGCAGAGTGGGTGGGGGGAACAAGAGAGAAACCTTTTGGATGGCGTGGAAACCATTTCCTGTGTTGACTCCCCGGAGCAGATGGAGGTGAGGGTGGGATGGGTTCCTCCTCCGAGCACTCTGCGCTGTGTCCAGCCTTCACAGCTTGCTTCAGTTTGACATTTAAATCAAGCTTTACAAAGAGACTTACTAGAAAAAAATGTCAATGTACCATGGATTTATGTTGGAGAAATCTTGCTGTCACCCCCCCTCCCGTCTCTGCAAGCACTTCCCAGCTCTGCTCCTCCAGAGGGGCACACGAAAGGGCCAGGAGCTGGCAAGGATTAACCTGTGCCAAACCTTGGCTTTGAAACCCACCGGGCAGTGCCACTGCCTCATCCTCGTGGATGGATGTGGGATGTGACTGGAGGGGGTGACACACTCCCCCCTGCAGGACAGTGCAAGTCAGCAAGTCCTTGAATAGGAGCCGTGCAAAATATTTCTTCTGATGCCTCTCATGATCTTGAAGTGACATATTTACACATTGTGATAAAATAGTGCTGAAGCCTGGTGTCTGAAAGAGGTCAATGCATTTCTCTGAGTGCAAAACTGATAGAAATATTTTTGTAGGAGATGTTTATTTTCCTGTAAAGATTCATAGCTCTTGTTTCAGGGATACAAATGTATAGAATAACTCCTATACATGCAAAGACATTTATGTACAAGGTATTTACAAAGCCTAAGACTGTAAACACAAATCGCCCATTTAAATGTCACAGCCCAAATCAGAAAATGCTGGGGATGCAAAATAGACGTGAAATGTCAGAGGACAGATGACGAAAAAATGTTTCTTCCATCTGGGAAAATTCTTAGAACCGATTTCCATTAATCCCAGTTTTCCGGCGCCTGCATTAACCCCGTTCTGTGAGGGGGGTGTGTGCAGAGATGTGGTGATGGGCAGCTGGTGCCCCCCCCTTATCCCAGCCCCACGACCCCCCTCCTACCNCTTTGTCCCTTCCCGCGCCGTTTATTATTAAAACCAGGTGTGGGAGCAGCTCCGGGGCCGGGGGAAGCTGGGGCTGCTTCCCGGGGGTCTGTGCTGTGCTGTGCAGGGGCACAGGGGCACAGGGGGATGAGCTGGGGGGTGGCACTGACGGCGTGTCCCAGTGTCTCCTGGCTCCTGATGGACGTGTTGGCACAGCTGGAACCAGGTGGGTTTGGCACCAGTGGAAAAAGATCCAGGCTGATAAGAGGGGTCTGGTTTATTAATGCAGGGGCCAGCTGGGAGACAGGGAGGGCGAGGCCGGGAAGGGAGGCTGAGGATGAAGGAGGCTTGTGAGGGGATGCTGAGCCCTGAAGTAAAGGGAAGGCAGACCCTAAGCAAGGTTCCAGGCGCTGAGGTGTGCCAAGGGTGGCAAGATGATTGTGGTTGTAGCTGTCCTGGTAGCTTTTCCTTGGAAAAAAGCGCCTTCTGGCTGGCAAAGCTCATGATGGTACCAGCACATTCCCACTGCTGAGGGGCTGGCACTGCCATGGAGGTCCAGCTCTCATTTTCAACCATCTTAGTACTTTTCCTTCTCTTTTTAAACCCTGTGGGGAATCAGTGGGAATCCCCTGCCCACTGCCTTCCCAAAAGACCTTGGCACTGCCCAGAGCTGCTGGAGCACTCCTAGTGAGTCCCTGTCCTTGTCCCTTCCTGGGACAACATCTGCAGCTCCTTCGCAGGGCACTTCGGGAGTGAGAGAGGAGAAACTCGGGAGCCAGGACTGTTGGCTGTTGGAGGGACTTTCCAGCTTCAGGCACAGAGCAGGGAAATGTTAAAGGGTTCCTGCTGTTGCACATCTGGGTTGAGTTTCATCGCTGGAGCCTCTCTGTGCACCAAGGGGGTCTCTGCTGCCAGAGCCCCTGAGGCTCAGAGAGCCTTGATGTGGGTCCCAGCACAAGGGCAGGCAGGGAAGGGTGCTCAGGGGTGTTCTCCCACTCTGTACAGGGGGCTCAGCACAGTGGAGAGCCCAGCCCAGCCCTGCTGACCACCCAGATGTGCTGGGATCGCCGCTCCCACCCCTGGAACCCTCCTCCTCCTCCTCCATCCTTGCCATCTCCATTCACTCGCCCTCACACGAGTTTGCTGGGGTGCTTTTGCAAGCAGGACATGGGTTCCATCCTCCCTCAGCCCCCATGTCCCATGGGGCTGGTGTTGCTGGGATTGAAGTGGGGGGTGGGGACGACCCTCACAGCAATTGGGACCCCCCCCAATGCCACCGGGGTCCCTGCCCTGGGCCACACACATCCACACGGATATTGTACAGGGTGGGAGTGGAATAACCAGGCCTGTGACCCCCCCAT
>WEKX01005975.1:911908-941754 GCA_013390025.1 Pitta sordida
CCCCAAGCCATAGAGATCCGACACGAATCAAAAGCCTTGGAATGAGCCAGAATAAATATTTTATGGTAAATTACCAAGGCTAATAATTATAAAAATCTGTACGTATAACCCGGAGCCAGGGAAAGGTTTCCAAGCAGCTGGTGACCACATGGGGGATGGGATGGTCCCCCCCAGCTCCCCAGATGGGCTGATGGACCCACCCCACCCCCCCCCACTCACAGGGAGGAGCCCAGGGGTAGGGACAGAGGGCTTTGAGAGTGAATATTCTCCCAGGATATGGTGCTGAGGTTGCTGGAGGGGGTCTGTGAAGCCCCACAGAAGGGCTGGAGGCAGGATTTTCCCCAAGAGTGATTGAGGCCGGGGTTTGGGGAAGGGACAGCATGGGGAGGGGAGGCTGCCCATAGGGTGGGCTTGTTTTACCCATTTGACTGCACAGAGATGATTTTTGGGGTGCAGCCAACCCTCCCTGTGCTGCTGGGATGGGACAGTCCCTGGGGGCTCCTCTCAGATTTGGCCACGTGCTCAGAGCTGGATGAGGCACGTGCTGGGCGAGCATCCCCATCCCCACCCCACGGGGACCACAGGGAGGGGACCTGGCAGAGCGGGTGGGAAGCTCTTGTCTCTTTCTTTTCCTCCTCCAAGCATTAGTTAGGATGAGCAGGGCAAGAATGTGGGCACACATCCCCCTGGCATCTCCCAGCCCCTTCCCTCTCCTCGCAGGCCCTGGTGGCACCGTTGCCATCATGGTTCTGCCACTGCCTTGGCCCCATCTCCCTCCGGAAAAAGGGGAGGTTTGAGCAGCTGAAACCCACTCACTCCTTCCCCCTTCCCCCAGCCTTTTTTCCTCCCTCCCTCCCTCCCTCCCTCCCTTCTGTGATTCAGAGAAAAGAATTGCCTGGATTTCAGGGCAGCACCCAGCTCTCCCTGGCTCGGGCCGATGACTCAGTGGACGGCGGCGGGATCTGTGGCTCCAGCTCCATCCCTGCTTGGCTCCTCTCCCACCCAGCACAGCTTCACCAACAATGGTGTTGGCCTTGGGCGAGCAGACACAGAGTGGCAGCTTCCTCCACACCCACCAGCAGGGTCAGAGGAGCAGGGAGGGAGTGAAGGGGGCACCCACCACCCAGCAAGGGGCTCGGAAGTGTTTGGTGAACACCAAGGGCTGATGGGGTCGTTGCTGGAGGCGGGTGGACGTCCCCAGCTCCAGATCCACGCAGGTGGATGTGAGCATCCCACCCGCACTCCCTCAGTGCCCAGAGTTCCCCGCCCAGGGATGCCAGGGGGGCCGGGGATGCCCTGCCTCACCTGAGAGCTTTGATCAGCTCCCAGGGGACACGGCTCCGGTCCCTGGGGGCTGTTACCCCCTCCCTGAGAGCCCAGGGAGCTGCCCCTCACTCAGCCCTTCCTCTGGCTCTCTGAGCCGCGCGCGGGCGGCGGCGGCCCTTGGCTGAGGGGACCTTGGCTCCCAGCGATCAACAGGAAACGGGAGATGGATTTCTCGGCAAACTGGGCTTTCCATAAACAGTCTGAGGGGCCGACCCGCGACGGCGGGAGCAGTGCAGAGCCGGGGCTGGGCTTTGCAGCTGTTTATCACATTTTGCTGCTCTCGTTTCCTCTCTGGCTCGGCAGCTCGAGGTTCCTCTTCTCCCACATGCAAATCAGCCCTGTTGGATGGCCTGCCGCCATTCCCAACTGGGATGCTTCTACTGGAGCAGGATCAAGGCAGGCAGCGTCCCGTGGGTCCTGTGCCCTGCTCAGCCCAGGTGCAAGGTGCCAGAGTACCCATCAATCCATCCCAAACATAAATCCGGGTCCCAGCAGGTTTCCTTTGCTTTAGAGAACACCAGACCCCACCGGCACACAAACCTCCAATTTCTCGGCAATCAGGACTTAAGAAAATACAGGCTGACCCTGAGGGGTGAGAGAGGACTGGAGCAGGGGGGGGCATTGCTGGGCTCTCCACCTGCTTCTCATTAGCAGCAGCTCGTTGGGAGCTGGCCCCGCTCCCCATCCCACCCTGGTGATCTCGGCGGCTCTGCTATTTCCCCGTGATTTCTGCCTGTCTCAGAAAGCCGTGAGACAAGAGGGTTGACTGTGGAACGTCCCTCCATCCCTCTGCCCATCCCTCCTGGCAGGACAGGCTCCATATCCGTGACCCATGTCAGTGTCCCCGGGCACTGATCCTGACCCGAGGGGTATTGCTGGCTGCTCCCCTCCTTGTCCCCAGGCCTGCCCTGACCCGTGGGACAGCAGGGACCGTGTTTTCGGGCGCTGGAGGTCGGTGCAGGGTGCTGGGGTCAGCCGGCTCATGGGCCCCGCTTGCCGAGCCGAACAAAGGGGCTTTCTCTGGGCTCGGCCCCGGGGGCTGCAGGGGGGAGCACGACCCGTCTGGAAGCGAAGCCGCCTGCGTCAGAGGCAGACGGCGGCAGGATGGGGGGGTCTTCCAGAGGGCAGGACAAACAGTGACGGCGGGGCTGCACCCACAGGGAGCTGCTGCCACGCACTTTGCAGAGGCAAGACCCCGAGACCCTCCTGCCCCCAGCCCAGGCTGCCCACACCCGCTGGCAGGAGGCGCCCGAGGCTGATGCACGGCCCCTGTCCCCATCCCGTGATGCTGCTGTGGTGCCAGCGCTGCTGCCAGACCACCAAGCAACACCCAGCTTTACTAAATCCATATTTCCTTTGCCTCTGAAAAGCACAATAACGCCTCACAGAAAGGCCAAAGCGGGCACATGGATGCTGAAGCACAGAGTGAGACACCTGGCACCGCACCAGCTCCAGCAAGTGCCAGCTCCTGACTCCTCCCCATCGCTCCAGGCACAGCCAAAACCCTTCCACAAAAGCCAGCGTGGACCCAGCAGCACAGCAGCAGCTCTGTGCAGCCGTGCAGGCGCTGCTGGCAGGTCCGGCCGCGCGTGTTCTGGCACCCGAACGCACATCCTATGGCCACGTGATGGATGGGGAAGAAAATGTGTTTGCCTGCGGAGAGGGGATGTGGATGGCGGGACGGGGTTGGGAACGGGGCTGGCAGCGGGGTTGGGATGCTGGAACATGGGACTGGCCAAGGAGAAACGCTGCCTGGAAACGGGCTCGGCTGGGCCAGGGCTGTGCTGGGGAGGAAAGATGGTATGTGGGTGTGTTGGTGTGTGAGGATGTTGGGTTGGGGAGTGTGTTGAAACAGAAGGGTTTGGTTTTTCTTTTTTTTTTTTCATTTGAAATGGCTTTTCTGATCTCTTGGAATACAAAATTAAATGTTATGAAAGTGAAAGGAAAAAAAAAAAGGAGGAGGGTAAAGTTATCAGTAACCATTCCTTCCCACCCTGAAAAATCCCCTCTGCAGTCACATTTTTGCTGCCTTGTTTGTTTTTCAGCCTGGACATGGAGCTGGAGCTCAGAGGCTCTGCCAGCCTCAGGGGTGGCCCTCAGAGAGCCGTGCTGTGGGGATGCTCCTGCTCAGGGGTGGCAGTCACATTGCCCAGTGTTCAAAGGAAGGGAGAAGCCTCATGGACGTACCTCAGTGCCCACATGTCATGGGAGTGCAGCCAGGCAGTGCCTGACCCTCCCCTGTGCCCAGGCACTGCAAACCAGCCCCCCCAGCCCTGCATCCCAGTCCGCAGCGGGAGCAAGGTGATGGTCAGCAAGGGCCAGGGGGGTGATTCCCATTCCAGTCACGCTCCAAGAGTGATTTGTGCAGGATTCGCTTTTGCAGCTGTAAATCCAAACAGCAGCTTGTCCCCAGGCCAGCTTTCCTGGGAAGAACACTTCCAGCCATGTGGGGCTGTCAGGGCTTCCCTCTGGGTACAGGCACAAGTGAGGGATGTGGGTGCCAGAGGTGTGGAGACACGTGGGGGTCCTTGGCACAGCCCCTGCCGCTGCCTGGCTCAGGGTAGGAGCCAAGAAAGATTTGGATCCATCTATTTATTCCCACAGAATTCATGCCTTGGATTCCCAGTTCCCATTCCTGCTGGCAGCGTTTGGTTTAATTTGTGTTGGAGCCTGCTGGGTGGCACGGCTGGAACAATCCCAACGACATCCATCCCACTCTGGGCACCTCTGTGCAGGTCTCCCGGGACACTCTCATCAGGGCTGCAGATTCCAACTCCCCCTCCCCAGACCTGGTTGGGTGCTGGGAGAGCCTGCTCTAGGCATTGCCACCCTCCACAACTTCCCAGCTCCCTGCCAGCCCCGGGAGTGCCCCGAGCCCCAGACCCGCCGATTAGAGACGTTTAACATTCCTCCCAACGCCGAAGGGATATTTTATCAGGTTTTTTTTTTTTTTTCCTGCAGACTATTTTCTTTTCATGAAAACATTAAATGGCCTGAAAGATAAGGAGCAAATTTATAGCAGTTCACACCGAAGCAGCCAAGGCACTGGCAAGGAAAGAAATGCCTTCCCTCCCGCTACCCGCCTTCCCTTGCACGCTCCCCACCCCAGCCGCTTCCTCTCATTCTCTCCAAATGCTCCTGACTCCCACGACAGGCTTGGCTGCCCCGTCCTGGCTCTTCCTGCCCTGGGGCAGAGCTTGGTGCAAGGTCACCCACCCAGCCAGGGGCGGTGGCACGAGAAGGTGCCAGCACAGTCCTGCCCATCATCGCCCCGGGGATGCTCTTAAGGGCTGCCTGTGTCCTGGGGCAGTACAGCCTCGTGTCCAGCAGCCCTGGAGATGAGGACAAGGTCCCGGACACACATCCCCTCCCGACATGAGGCTGGATTCAGTCTGTGTAAAGCCTCACCTTAGAAACGAGCCAGTCCAAATCTGGGTGGATGTTAACTGTGGGTCTGGGTGAGACCTGCCAGCCCCCCTCTTCCCTCCCCCAATAAAGCATCCCTTGTTCCATCCCTGCCACTGGGAGCTGCTCAGCAAACCAGTCCTGGGGCTCACAGAGCTGTAATGTTTAACTTACCAAAATCTGCAATAAATTTTCCTCGCAGCCCCCAATCATCTGGCCCCCGTCCGCCGGCACTGCCGGTTTATGAGCTCTGAAGAGCTATAAAGGCCTTTTACTGGCTGTGTTTTTTATTTCAAATTAGAGTGTGACTGGATAAACACTGGACAAAGTACAGACTTACCGGGCACCCCGGGCAGTGCAGAGCTGGGGGCTCGGGGACAAGTGGAGCTGTGGCTCCGTGGGATGGACACTGTGTCCCTTCACCCTGGATGAGTGGGCTGGTGCTGCCTTGTCCTGCCTGGCCAAAACCATGAGGGCTGGGCACCAGTGAAGAGCCCCAGTGCTGAGGGATCAGACAATTTGGTGAAAACAGAGCACACAGGCAGTTCCCTCCCCTCAAACCACGCTTGGGAGTTTTGCCGCCAGAGGATGTCCTCTCCTGCCCAGAAGGTCAGAGCCAATGTGTCTTCTGTGGAAATAAGGGGGGGACGCAGTGCCGGGGACCCCAGATGTCCCCATCCCACACTGAAGTGCCTGATGGGATCCATGGGGAAGCAGTGCCAGCCACTCTCTGTGCTTGTCACCCGGAGATGTCCCTTCCCTGCTTGCAAAAATGGTGGCATCTATTTTACAGGTGCCATGGTCTGTCCCCGGGTGCCACTCAGGGAGACAGAGGCAGGGGAGAATGGATGAGCAGCATGAGGATATCCTGCGTGGATATTTTCCACCCCTTCCCTGTCAGCACCTTGCCTGCTCACTGCTCTGGGAGTGCTCCTGTGTCCTTGGCATGTGGGCACATGCCAACAGCCCTCCTCAGCCCCTCTGCCACTGCTAGTCACAGGTCCTTGAGGCCAAGGGGCTCTGTCATGTCCCTGGGACAGGAGGGATGTTTGGGGCTCAAATTCCCGAGGGTGGTGAGGTCTCTTCCCCCCATTTCACGGGATGTCCGAAAAACAGGGACACCTCTTTTCTGGCCTCGGGTTTGGGGGCTTGGCTGCTCTTTTGGAGGTACAGACCATGTAGAATGTGATCCCAGACGAAGCCAAGCACTTTTCCAGCACTTTTCACCCCCTCCTCGGTTCCAGAGAGGGGTACAGGGGCAAGGGGGGCTGTTTGCTGTGCCCTCCAGCCCCCCAGGACGGCGCTGGGAGCGGGGCTGCGCTCCCAGCGAGCGCTCGGAGAATATAGGTGGTTAATGCCTTCAGCATGTATGAAATATCCCATATGCTGGGAAACAAAAGGGGCTCTGTGCTATTAAAGTTTCATTTCCCCCCCTCCCCTCTTCCCGCCCCTCTCCCCCCCGTNCACGGCGGGGGCACCGAGGGCTGCACACACCCCCCACCTCCGCCCCGGGCTCACCCGGAGCACATGGAGAGCAGCCGGCTTTCCTTCCCCGCGGGAGAAAGGGGAAGGGGAAAGAGGTGAGCGTGACGAGTGCGAGCATCCCTGGGCGCTCCGGAGCTGCCCTGGGCTCCGCGGTGTCCCGGAGGGATGCTGCCTGGGGATGGCTCCCGGTGACCCGTGGGCACAGAGAGGTGTCACAGGGCACGGACATGGGGGACCTCCAGGATGGAGGGGGCTGGTGGCAGAGCAGAGGAGGGAGGTGGGCTGGGAGACCCCTGGAGTGTTTCCCCCATCTCTCTTGTCTCGTGTGTCCTGCCCGGGATGGGGTCCCCTCTGCCAACATCCAGCCTGTGCCTGGCTGGGTGAGCTGGGGGACTTGGAGAGGGAAGAAGCTCTTTTCCCCAGGACCCCCTGGAACTGCTGGGGAGAGGATGAGCAGCCGAGGGGAGAGATGAAGCAGAGGAAGAAGAGGGAGAAGAGTACCGGGCAGGGGACTTTATATCAGCAAAACCAGCCCTGTGCCCTGGGGGGCCCTGGCGCCCGATGGGTGTCCCAGCCCTTCCTCACAGCCAGACCCACAGGGGTCCCCGCTCCACGGCTCCAGCAGTTCCCAGGGCTGCCGGTGCTGGTCCCCCGGGCTCCTGAAGGGGTTAAGAGAGGAGAGGAAAAGCGGAGAAAGAAAACAGAGGGTTGGAGGAGAGCAGCTCGGTCAGGGGCTGTTTGCACTGGCTTGGATGTGTCCTCGGCGTGTTTATTCCTACTGCACAAGGCAGTTTTGCCAGAAGGAGAGCCAGGCTGCGGAGGACACTGCTCACACACACATGCAACCCCATCCCTAAATGCTCAGGGACCCCTCCAAGTGGCTGGTGGCCATGCCCTGGCCTCAGGGACCCCCAGAGCACAGCTGAGCAGCGGGGCTCCTTCCCTGCCGTGCCTGGGCTCTCAGCCTTGGGCGAGTTAGATGGGAAAAAAGCTCATGTCCCAAGGCCACCAGCCTGCTGTGCCACGGGGGCCAAGGCCTGGGAATGGGCATGTGCTGGGGTTTGGCTGCTTTCCTGGTCTGGAAATAAAACACGCCCTTTCCCCGGGATGCTCTTTGTTTCCCATGGACAGATCCGAGAGCTGCCTGGGGGGCTCAGAGGGGCCAACCCTGTATTTATGTGCCCTCAGTTGTGGTGCTGCTAAAATGCCCTTTAGGCTGGTCCTGGCAGTCCCCAGGCTGTGTGCATCTATCTCTGTTCTCGGGTCTCATCCTGCCTTCCTGGAATCAGGGCTGGGGACCAAGAGACTGGCCAGGGCTGCAGGTCTGAGACCCAGCTGCTCCCTGTCTCTTAACATCATGTTTCTGTTCTCCAGAGAGCTGCAGGGCTTCAGGGATGCCTGGAGGTGATGGTGGGGAGGGTGACAGTGGGGAGGATGGAGCTGCTGGGCTCAGCAAACCTCAGCCAAGCTGTTGGCTCTGCCATTGACCTTGGGTCTATGTGTCACCAGGTCACATTCCTTGATCCTGGCAGCCCTGGGTCATGGCCCCGTGTTTGTCTGTTCAGGGAGAGCTGGGGGGGCTGTGACAGTGTCAAACATGGCTGTGAAATAAAGCAGTAGCTCACGCTGTGCTGGCCCCCAGGATGTCCTGGGAAGCTCAGGAGCCCCTGGACCCAGCAGGGCTGAGATGATCTGGCTGTCAGTTGTCCCAGCTCAGGTGTCCCTGAATGCTCTGTGGTTGTTTAAACTGGATTTTCGAGCCCCTGTGGTGTTTTCTGCATAGTTCCTGTCTCGTGCTTTATGTCTGCCGAGGCTGAACTCCCTGGGGCCAACGTGGCTGCAGAGTGAGCCCTGACTCCGCTGGAGGAGAGCTCATCCTGCTCAACCCATGGCTGAGGAAAGGAGCTCCAGCCCCACTGCGGGGTGACCCCCACCCTGCTGCAGGGTGAGCCTTGAGCCCGCTGGGGGGTGACCCCCAACCCCCTGCAGACGCTGCCCTGTCCTCTCCACACAGGCAGGGTTTTGGCACAAGAACAACAGGCGTCTGATATGCAGGGGTGACCCCATACCCACGGTGCTCTCCTGCAGGAGTTTGTCATCCCTCCCCCAGGAAATGTGCACCTTGGGAAAGGTGTGAAGGCGCTGCTGTGCCAGCCCGCCCTCCCTGCTCTCCCTCTGGGGAGAGGAGCAGCTGCTGCTGGAGCTCTGAGGGAGATTTGGGTGTGGGACCCGCTGTGCCTGAGAGCCGGTGGCTGCACAGCCGGGATGTTCCTGCAGGATGAGTGAGGAAGGTGAGCTGCCCCAGGCGGGCAGGCGGGGATGTGTGAAGCCAGAAGCTCCCGGAACCCAGCTTGCCAATCCGGCTCCCTTTGCAGCCACAGCAGTGCCAGCCCTGGGGACAGCTGTGCCACGCTGCCCACACTTTGGTTTTTCAGGCCATCTTCTCTCTTGGATCTCCCTGGTTTTTACATTTCATTTGAGCTTTGAAAAGGCTGAGCTGCAGTTTCATCCCTGGATTCCAGCAGTGGTGTCCAGGGGTCTCTGGGGACGGCCACCCGCCCTCCCCCAGCGGCACCTTGGGCTCGCATCAGGCTGAGCTGATGGGACATGGCAGGGCTTGTCAAACCAGGCATTTTTCTCCCCAAAACTGCACTGAGAAGAAGGGCTGGAGGCAGCTGTGGTAGCCAGGCTGGGGCTGTCCTCATTCCCTGGAACGCAGCAGCTGGAGCTGGGGTCAGGGTTCAGGAGGAGCAAAGGGCAGGACAGGCTGGGACCTGCCCTGCGTGGGACTGTGCTGTGCAGTCCGGGAACGGGCAGCTCCCAGGATTGTCTGCTTGGGACCCCCAGGGCAGATGGGCCCTTCAGGGGTGGCAGGAAGGGATAGATTTACGCCCTTCTCCACCCGTTCAGGAGGGCAGAGCAGGAGGCTTGGCTGATATTAAAAGGATTCAAATCCCAGTGGAGCATCAGGGTCTGTTGGAGTCCCCCAGAGTGGGGCTGCAAGGTGGGCTGAGCAGTGGAAGGAAGGGAGTGGATGTGCTGAGCACCAAAATCGTGGGGGTGGTGGAGGGCAAACACCTGCTGGGACTGGGATGGTGAGTCTGTGCTGGGGGACACAGTGCATGCCACCCTGAGTCCAGCCCTCCACGGGTCCGACATCCCCTTCCTCAGCCCCCCGTCCTGCTCCCCAGCCCACTCTCAGCCTCCTCAACGCCTGGGAACAGAAAGGGGAGCTGCCCAGGGAGAATTCCACCCCTCCCTGAAGCGCCAGGGCTGACATGAGGATCCGTACAGCAGCGCAGAGCGATGCAATCCGCCCACATCCAGCCCTTCCTTCCAGCATGGGGTGGACAGGGAGGGGACATGGTCCAGCTGGTCGGGATGCCACTGTCCTCCTCCTCCCTTGCTTTGCTCTCTGCTTAATCAGGACAACTCCCCCGGTGCCCCACAGCTCCTGTGCCATCCCCAGTGTTCCTCCTGCTGCCTCACCCCACCAGCTGTGGGCAGGGAATTCACAGGGCACCCACCTGCCAAGACCAGCAGCCTGTGACCCCACGGGCAGACCGGGGACTGCAGGGGTTGCACAGGGACAAGTGTTCAGGAATGTTGTTTTTTCCATCCCAGTTTCCGTCAAGGTAGTAAATCAGCTCTGCAAAAGGCTTTTGTTTTCCCCAGCACGCTGCCTGCTGCTGTGCCTGCCAGCCCTGGCCTTGCCTCAGGAGCCAGGATACAGCCACCCATATCCACACTTCCAGGAATCGCTCCAGGAATGGGGCCCATCTTGTCATGCCAAGGGAAGCAATCCCATCCCACCCCATCCCATCCCATCCCATCCCATCCCAGTTTCCTTGTGCCCCTTCCCTGGGCACTGGATCTCTGCAGGGAAGGCTTCCCTCCATCCATCCTGCACAGCCCAGCCGTGTCACCCCTGTGCCCATCCCGTCCCTGCTGTCCCGTGGGGGGATCGTGGGGTGGCCATGGCCATGCAGGGCTTTGGGGTTTGGTTTGGGTGACCCCAAAGGCTGTGTCTCACCCAGCACATGGCTCAGCCATCCTGGCCAGGTATCCAGGGAGCAGGAAGGGATATTGGATTGCAGCAGACGGTGACATGCTGCTGGGTGACAGCTACACCCCGGACACGTCTCCGGTATCAGTGAGGGCAGCGCTCCCTCACAGAACCTCGGGGATACGGGTTTGCCCTCGGGGGATGCAGCCACCCAGTCTCCTTGTCTGTGGTGCCACGGGGAGGAGGTGCCACGTGTGGAAGGAAGGTGCCCAGCTCCCCTGAGGGGACATTCAGCTGCTGGCACAGGGGAGGTGTAAAGCTCCCCCGATGTATACATTGCGGCCGGGCTATTTTGGAAAGGCACAGGGCTGATCTTGTGACTGGAGCTGGGGACTGCAAGTCTGGGCAGCAGGGTCCTGCCTGAGTGACAGCGACCCACTGCCTGACCCGGGGAAACCCGAGAGCCCGCGCTGACTGGGGACAGCTTTCACACCCCTTCCTGGCTTGTTTCGTGATGATGAAAACCCGGCGAGGGGCAGGGATGTGGCAGGGACAGAGCCCGGCTTTGGGTGTGAATCTGCTCCCCAGTTCACGGCACCTCCGTGGCCGGGGCCACCCACGGTCCCCAGGGCTGTCCTGGAGGTTCACCCCGTTGTTTTACAGCTGTGCCACCTCCCGCCCCTGCCCCGCATCTGGGGCAGAGCAGCCCCGGCACCGCAGTCCCCGGGCGTGTGCTGGGAGCAGATGGAGACGGAGACTTTGTGCAGCCCCTGTCTCCCCCGGGCTCGGCAGCCTGAATGCCAGCAACGCCTGCCAAAAATATTTGTGTGGGACGTGGAAAGTTAACTTTAGTTTTCCTCTTTTCAATAGCAGGGGGGGGTGGGGGGTGGCAGGGTGTGAGAAAGGCAGGTGGGGGGGGCTGTGCATCACCCGCCAGCGAGTGGGCAGGAAGAGAAGCTGAGCAAAAGGTCTCCTTGCTGCCAGATTTCAGCACTTTGTGAATCGAAGGTTTTTTTCATTGTTATTATTCCCTCCCCAGCACCATTTTGCAGCTTCTCGTAGGGATTTGCTGCCGTCCTGAAACACGAGGATCCTCTCAGAGGGGCACGATGGGCAGCTAATTTTGGGGGCTGTGAGCTGGGCACCGGTGCCCAACTCAGGCATCCTTTGGCGCTGCACCCCTGAAATGGTCCCCAAATTCCCCTTTACAGCCTTTGGTTGCAGTTGGGGGCTGTCTCAGCTGGGGTTTGGCTGGTGCTGCTGCTCATCTTTGCCAGTGCACCCGGGGCACATAAACCCAGCCTACCCGGCCAGTATTCCAGCAGATGGGATCAGCCAAGCAGCTTTTGCTAGAGATCCTTACTCATAAATATTCCTTTCCTGCTCTGCTCGTAGAGCCCAGGAGCCGTGTCCTGGGGGGGAGGCAGCTGCTCCTGTAGCTCCACTGCTGCTCCCCCGTCACCGTGCCGGGCCCAGAGCGGCTCCCAGGGAGGCAGCACATCCCTGACTCAGTGTTTTGGTG
The DNA here is from genome assembly GCA_013390025.1 of Pitta sordida. Taxonomy (NCBI): domain Eukaryota; kingdom Metazoa; phylum Chordata; class Aves; order Passeriformes; family Pittidae; genus Pitta; species Pitta sordida. The sequence goes on from WEKX01005975.1 coordinate 923,653, forward strand.
GCGTGGGTGGCCCCGTCCCAGCAGCGTGTCCTTGGGGGACACCGCTCAGGTCTCACCAGGGAGGGGTTTGCCTGGGGAACACCGGCACTGTGGGCGTCGCTCCCTGCAGAAATCGCTCCCGGGTGGGACGGGGGGACTTTGGGATGTGGGTCTCAGGGAGGTACAGGATCCCCCAGAAAACCACACCACAGTGTAGGATGGGCATGAGTTGTGCTGCCTGAGAAACCTGCTCCCTAAGGACAGGGCGAGGGACCGGCAGTGGGGAGATGCAGGGCCACCCCCAGAGGATCTCTGGGCTGCAGATATTTTTGGCCACTTTCTCTTTGTGCTGTTTGAGATAAGGCAGCTCCTTCCAGCCCCCTCCAGCTCCGACAACTTGCCATGTTTCTAAGGAGAGATGTGGGTGGCTTCCTGCAACTATTGGGCCCCCAAATTACGTAAAGAGAAGGGTGAGATTCCTTTTTCAGAGAGAAACATTGACATTTCTCCCCCCCAGGATCTCGTTGCAAATCTGTGTTGAATAATTGCAGCAGAGCGAGGCGGGAGGAAGGATTTCAGAAAGGGCAGAAGATTTCCTTTGGGCTTTCTCCAAAAAATGCAGCCTTGGTTTTGGGAAATGCCCGAACTCCCGCTTTCAAATCTGCCATCTTTTCCAAAATAACCTTGCTAAGGGTGGGAAAAGTTTTGCAGAAGAGCTGTGGGAGCATCGAGGAAGCTGCCTGGTGTATTCCTGCTGGGGCTGAACCTGTGACGTTGACCTGGTGACTTTTCTTATTTCAGTGAAACACCTTGCAATAACCAGAGAGAAGGTCGTGATGGGCAGAAACCTCTTTTCCTCCTCAGCTGGCTGTTAGGCTGGGGAATCCATCCCAGTCCATGTGTGCTGTGGGGCTCCTGCCCAGAGTGATGCCCAGAGGACACTCCCCTGGGAGCCAGCCTCACTGGCAGCAGGGCTGGGTGACACTGAGTGGCTGGGAAGGACTCAGAGGAAGTTCCGTGCTCTGTAACCCGCATCCTGTCCTGGGAGTGGTGAGATCCCCCTCTCCCAGCTGATACCTCTGTGTCTGTGTCAGTGCGTGGGTTCATCATCCTGCAGGATTTATGCTCGACAGGAGGGAAGTGAGTCTGTCTGTGCTTGTTCTGACGCCACATGAGTCACTCAATAGTTAAACCCAGTTTTGTCAGCTGGATGCTCAAAATTTTTCTTTTATGCTTCTGATAACCCTGAGAAACATTCTCAGGGACTTCCCTGAATAATTCCAGCTCCAGAGCCACAACAGTCCCCTGGCTCTAACCACTCCAGGGGTGTCCATCTGGGCTGGCAAAGTGAAGGGAGCTGGGCACAGGGCTCCAGCCCTGGGTGCTGTCCCCAGGGTGAAGAGGGATTGATGAGGGAGCTGGGGTGGTGAGCATGATGGTGGGGTGAAGGCCTTTCCAAATGAACTTTGCGCCTTGGGGAATCTTTCCTCGTGGACCTGGAGCTCAGGATGCGGTTGCTGGGAGCTGCTGTGGTGTCTGTGGCCACGGGAAATCAGTGTGTGCACAAGCATCCTCAGTGTTCCCCCTTCCCTTCACACAGGTCCTTGGATGCTGGTCCTCTGCCTGCCTGAAAAAGAGGAATTCCTGCAAAATCCTCCTTGCTGACCTGCCTCCCCTGGCCACATCCCTACAGCTGGGTCTTCAGACGTTTCCTGCTCTACAGACACCGTGCCTGGTCCTCCTGCCTGCAAGAGGAGTAAAGCCAAGCTCGTGCCTGGCACCTCCCCAGACACTGCCCAAGACCTGAGGGGAGGCTGAGGGGGAGGACCCATCCCCCTGGCCATGCCGAGGGGGTTGGAAAGGCCCTGGAGTGCCAGCAAAGGAAAGTGGTGAAGATGCTGAGGGCAAGGCTCCAGCAGTCCTGCCTCCCCCCCCAGCCCACCTGCCCCGTGCCCTGCGAGGCTGTGCAGAGCCCCTGTGCCTGCGGGATGGCCCAGGGGGACACTGAGGGGGACGGGGGCTGTTGGCAGCAGAGGGGGAGCAGAGAGAGGCTGAGGTGCCATCAGCTCCGGGATGATTCTGCCTCGGGGCCGGGCGAGCAGGAGAGATGGACCCGAGTGCTGGGAGGGAAGTCAAGTGGGAGCTGCCAGTGGGAGCCCAGGGAGCTCAGGAGGGATGTCCCACAGCCCACGTTGGATGGCAGCAGCCTGGCCCTGGTGGGAGAGCCTGAAACCCCTCACAAATGCCCTGGCTCTGCCCCAGAGCTGCCCCCCACAGCCAACCCCAGCCAGGAGTGGAAGGTGGTGAAGATCCAGCGGGTCCTCATCAACCCTGACACTGAGCCGAGGAAAGCAGGTAAGAGAAATCCTCTTGGGCCACTGTCCCCCACCCTGGAAGGCACTGCTGTGCTCCTGGTGGGAACACCCAGCTCTTCCCAAGGCAGGACCTCTGCTGGGTTAGAGGTCCCAGGCTCCCAGCAGAGTTGCTGGGACTATTTTAGCTTGAGATGATCTCTCTGGCCTTAAAAATAAGGAGGAATCTGTGGCTTCTCTCGGGAGGGGGGTGAGAAGGCAGCGGGCGGGTTCCCACCATCTCCAAGAGCTCAATCCATCCCCGAGTGAGGCATGAACGGGGTGGAATTCGCACCCCTCACTCTGGCCATGGGGCTTGGTGGGACCCTGCCCGAAGGGGGGTGAGCAGGGCCAGTTCCTGGGGCGCTGCCTGGCACAGGGACACCTCTCCCCTGTTGGCTGGGGGTTGCCAGGCATCCTTGATATGGCTTGGGGCCATTTCTCTCAGCCCTTGGTTTAAAAACTAAGCGCTTTATTTCAGGCTGATTGGTTCCCACAGTGCTCCCTGCCATTGCCTCGCCTCACAGCCTGTGTCACAGCCATCCCCCTCTGCCCATGGCTGTCCCTCAAACATGCTGACACAAATAGAGGCGCATATCTGGGGTTACTGTGGCTGCTGCCATGCCTGGATGTCCCCATCACCACATGGGAGATGCTCCCACAGAACCCGTCCTCTCGCAGGCATCGGATCATTTTTAAACCCCGATTCCACCCTCCTTTCTATTTTCCTCCTGCCCAGCTGTTATCTCAGCTGCCACACGGCGCCGAGGCAGGTGTGTCCCTGTCCCCAGGGATGGTGTTATTGGATGCTGCCGCTCAGCTCAGACCCTGATTTTCCCAAAGCAGCCCCCAGGATGGGCTGTGATGGGACCAGCTGGGGATGCTCGACATGAACCCTGTGTCCGGAGTCCATCCCCTGCCTGTTTTGCAGTGTCAGACATCCCCAAGAACAGCAGCTCCTGGATGGGACACGGGCTGGGAAGCTCAGCCAAGGCCTTTGGCTCACGGCTGCCCCAGCAGCATCGTGTTTCAGGGCTCAGCACACAAACCAGATGGGCCCAAATAGTCTTCCCATTTCTCACTGCTCTGGGATGGCAGATCTGCGGCGGGGAAAGGTCAGGCCTGACTCTGTCCAGGCTCAGCATTTTCCGAACCCGCGCCGCCATCCAGCACTTCTGCTGCCAGTCTGGAATTTTAAAGTAACTCAACAGGTTTGTTGGAAAGAGTTTGTCTGTCCCGTTTCCTCCTCCTCCAAGTGAGATCACCGCCAGCCACTGCCTGCAGGACCCGTCAGACTTTCCAGAGCCTCCAGGCAGGATGTCACTGAGGGTCCTGAGCACCGGGAGCAGCTCTGGGACCTTGCAGGCACGCTGCAGTTTTGGGGAAGAAGAGTCTTGGCTCAGTGCAGAGGAGGGAGGGCAGGGCAGGTGCCCTTGCAGGTGGTGTCAAGGCTGTCTCTGCATCGGGGTGTTTGCAGGAGCATCCCCAGGAGGTGCCAGGGATTTGCTCCTCTTCCCTTTAGCTGGCTGTGGGTACAGGAACCCCCTCAGCATCCAGCTTCTGCAGGAGAAAAGGGGTGCTGGACTGGTCCTGGGAGCTGGGAGCCAAGCGGGTGCCCCGCCTCGAGCTGTGTGGAGCCACCCAGGCGGGTCCCAGGTGCCCCTTTGGTCCCAATCCAGCAGCCCAAGGCCAGGCTGGCTGCTCCCAAATATCCAGCACGGCGGCCCCGGCTGGTTGGCACCTCTCGGGGCAGGCTGGGGAGCACGGGAGCCCCAGGTAGAGGCAGTGGCTGGGAGATGCAGGAGGCAGGACTGGTTTCTCTGTCTGATGTGCAAATAAACGGAAGGTTTCGCTCCCTGGGGGCTGCCGAGGCAGCACCAGGCTCCCTCAAAAACCAGAAAAGCATAAAAAAAGCACAGAGGGGCAGGAAGAAAGGAAATTAGAAAGGCAAAAAAATCTGGCCAAGAGCTCATCGTGCAGTGTGGACAGGCACAGGTGAGGCTGGTCTCATCCTGAGCGGTGCCTTGGAGCTCCACAGCCCCGGCAGGAGCAGGTGGTGGAGGTGGGAGGTGATGTTGGCTCCGCAGCGATCGTCTCGCCCAGGACTGTGATCACCTTGTCACCGAGAGCAGCCCACCCCTGGCAGAAGGCGTTCGATGCTTTTCCCAGGGAGTCCCCGGGGCTGTGACACTGGTGCTGGATTTTTGCCCGAGTCCCTCAAACCTTGAGGCGCTGGGGAAACCGATGGAAAAGGGAGTTTCCACATCCTCCACGGCGTCTGAGACGTGAGGTGCTGCAGATCCCCGGGGAAAAGGGGTGACGGGCGGGTGAGGGGGTGTCCTGGGACGGGTGAGAGGATGCTCGGGGCTGAGAGAGGGGGATGTGCAGGGCTGGGAGAGAGGGATGCCCCGCACTGGGGAGACGATGCACAGAGCTGGGCAAGGGGATGTCCCGGACTGGGCAAGGGGACGTCCCAGCTGCTCTCACCCCGCGGCGGGCTCAGGGCAAAGCAGCGGAGCGGGGACATCGCGGCGGTGGGGCGGCCGCCGGTGTCGCCGGGGANCGGGAGTGCGTGCACAGAACGGCCGTGGGTGCGATGGTGGGCGAGGGGTGGGCGGTGAGGTGCAGGGACAGCCGGGGCTGAGCGGGATTTCTCTCTAGGAATGAGGGGGGCAGGTGTCGGCTCCCTCTGCCCGAACCTGGGTGTCCGATGTGGGGCGCGGGAGGCTCAGCGAGGAGACACGGGTGGGGTGTGGGGGGACGTGGGGGTCCCCCCGGGGCGGGGTCGCACCTCCCAGCTCTGCAGAACGTCTTGCCAGGCGATGTCCCCTGTGCCCTACGGTGGGGACATGACCTCCCCCGGCCGTGCCACCCAGACTGGGGACACCAGGTCTGTCCCTCGGCTTGGCAGCCGGCGGGATGGATCCCTTACGGATTGTGCAAGGGGCAGGCGAAGGCCCCGTTTCGTTCCGCTCCCCTCCCTGCTCTGCCCACCCGACAGGGACACACGGAGCCATTTGACCTTCTCTCGCCAGGCCAGCACTGCTGGCTCAGGGCACCAACCCAGAGGGGCTGCCACCGGGTCCTGACAACCCAGGAAAAGTCACAGCGAGTTCAGGCACCAGTGGGCACCGTGTGGGGCTGGGACCCATTGCCAGGCAGGATGGGGCCCCCGTGGCACCTGGCTGTGGGAGGGGCTGGCTCTGCTGCTCTCGGGATGGATGGGTGGCAGGGCAGCCTGGAGGAGGTTTGCCTGGCTCCAGCCTTGCTTTTCCAAAGCTAGAAGCTTGATTTTAACCATCTGGGGGACGATGCCTCCTCCACTTTTGTGGTGGCAACAGCCTCTTGATGCCCAGTGTGGATCCTGTGGGGCTGAGGCCGCTCGCTGCATTCCCTCGGGGAGTGGGGGTGGGCAGGGGCAGCCCCCACTCAAACCTACTCCCACCAGCCTCTTCTCCTCCTGCTGGGTGAGAGATGGGTGCCCCAGGACCATTTTGGCAGGATTTGGGTGCTGAGCACCGAGCATGGCTGTGAGCTGGGGGGGAATGTGGGGATGCAAACAACTCCAAATCCAGCAAAGCCTTTGTGAACAGAGCGCAGGGAAAACTTGCAAGCGCATCGAATTTTCTCGCTGTGCCAGATTTTGTCACTGGCAAAGGCACCCGTGGAGGAGAGGCCCAGCACGGATCATCCTGCCAGGCAGGCGAGGTTGCTCCCACCACTTGAGCCAGAGCTTTTTGGGTCTGCAGGACTAGTGTGGAGAAAAACTTCATGGAGGTGTTACATCCTGGGCACAGGAGGGTTGGAAGCTGGGAATGAGGCTGCAAATTTTCATATTTTTATCCTTATGTTTGAATCATATCCGTTTCTAGCCAGCTTGACTGGCTGTCTGTGCTGCCCACCGTGTTTTCCTAGCAGCAGATTATTCGGGATAACTCTGGGAGCTGGAGGGAAGTGTACAGGCAGAATTCAATGTGTGTGAGCTGGTGCACACTGCAAAAAACCCTGCACAGCTGTAGCTGGGGCAAAGGGCCAGTTGGCTGCTCTGCCAAAAAACCTGCTGGCATTCCCTTGGTGTGCAAAGCCACTGGACCCCCCTCCCCAGAATGGCTGTGGGGTTGGTGGCAGGTGGCACAGTGCCACGTCCCTCTGGGGATGGGCTTTGCCTTGGTGTCCCTCTAGGTTTTGCCAGTGGGATTTGCTTGGCAAGGGGCACCATTTGGGTTGACCCAGGGCAGCCCAAGCAATGTTTGGAAAGGAGGAGAAGTACTTGGTGTGCAGGGGAGGATTTGGGGGTTCTGGTTTGTGTTCTGCTGGTGGGTGGCCCGGTGGGACACCCCGGGCATGGCCAAGGTGGGCACCAGCACGGGGATGGCTGAGCATCCAAACTCAGAGCAGGCCAGGGACACAATCCAGACTGAGGACTTTGGAGTGACCTGCCAGCTCTGACTCCAAGTTTTCACAGGCCTGTTGTATCCTGTTGGTCCCACTGGGACTTGGGTACCTCTTGGCTTCTCCATACAAGGGCTTCTCACCGTGCACAGCTTCCAAATCACTGTTTTCCTTCCTGTGACATCCCAACCACACTGAGATCACCAACTTCCACTGAATCTGTCAGTTCAGCAAGCCCTGCAGTATCTCCCCTCCCTGCAATTTGGAGCTAAATCCTCGTCCTCTTCCAGCTCCCCGAGTCCACCTCAGGGCAGCACGGACCACAGGCCATGTCTGGTACATCCTTCACCTTCATTTGGGGTCAGAGGGTGACTCCAGCCTTTACTGGCTGGATTTCAGACGTCCTGCACTGGTGCTGTTAAGGGGGATCCATCCTATGCGTGGAAAACTGAGAGGGAAGGATTTTTTTCCCCCCATCTGGCCAGGAAGGGAGAGAAAAAAGAAAAAAAGCCTTTCACCACCTTCGTCATCCTCACTCTGGAGGAGAGAGCACAGTACATGCTGCGGGAAGGATGACTGACAGCTCGGGAAGAAGCTGTTAAACTCTGCACTCGGGGGATGTTCTGGAACTCACTCCTGGAGCAGCGGAAAACCTCCCGAGCAAGTGCCTGTATAAATAAATAGACAGAGATCTGTGGGCTCCTCTTGCTGGAGCTGGAATAATATCTGGAGCTGCTCCTGCGTGCCGGGAGTCCAGCAGGACACAGGGACCATGTCCTGCTCCAGCATCCCTGGGCCACAGGGCACCAGATGTGGGGGCACAGCGGTGGAGAGGGCTGGTGATGGTCACTGCCTTGGAAGAAGACGGGACATTTGGAGAGGGAAGGTGTTTCCTTCCTGAAGGACAGTGTCATGGCAAGCCGGTGTACAGGGAGGAAAGAAGAGTGGAAGAGCACAAGAAGAGCCTGTCACCCTTTGGATTTTGGGCTGGACTCCTGTCAATGGGCAGAAATCAATTCCCACTGCTGGTGCTCCCGGCCACACACAGTTTTACTTTCACTTCCTCTAGCTGCCTTCGGCCCCATGCCATTCCTCCTCCTCCTCCCCAGAGCACCTGGACAGTCTCAGCACATTCAGCTCCCTCCAGCCTGCCTGGGATAGGGGAAAGGAACAAACAAGGTCCCATTCAAGGCTCCCAGGTGGAGAAGGATGATGGGATGTTCCCTGTGGCTGTGAGGGGAGCAGGGGGTGCAGGAGCTGCCACAGGTGGCAGGGTCTCTCCAGCAAGTCTGGCAGAAGGATAAAGGCTCTTGCACTGGGATGAATAACCCCATCCCACAGCTCAGGCTGGAGCAGAGAAGGGAGGACTCTCTAATTTCCTCTGGACTGCCAGAGGCTTCATGCACTCCATCCACGTGATGAAAATTGGATGTGAAGAGCAATTCTTAACCCCAACATCCCCAGTATCCCGAGGGATCCATTTCCAGTGGACTCAGGGGACCAGTCTGGGAATGGTGGGTGCTGGGTGGGCAGGGGACAGCGAGGCTGCTGCAAGAACGGAGAGGATGCATATGGATGGGAGTGGATTCCAGGTAGGGCATTTCAGGTGTGGGACTCCACCGGAGTGATGCCCGTGCCTGTGGCAGCATCAAGGGATGGTGATCCCTGAGGGCAAAATCCCAGGGGACAAATCCCAGTGTTGGTCCCGGCTATGTGGGAATGTATCCGGCGGCTAGTCCAAGTAGGATCGGTCTGGCCAAGAGCTGAGTCATCCCTCCAGCACGGAGGAGATCCCCCAGGGCCCCTCCGTCGCAGTTAACAGGCGGTAGCAGGAGCGAAATGGCTCCGGCGAGAGCTGAGCTTCTGAGGCAGCCCCGGCCTCCGAGGATGCTCGGCTCGGAGCTCGGAACCCGCAGACATCTGGAGCCTGTGGCTTGTTTCTCAACGGCTCCTTGGCCGTGTTTCTCCTCCGTTTCGGAGATAAAGGCGGCGGGGGTGACCCCGCGGTGCTGGCCGCCCTCCAGCCAGCCCGGCCGGAGGAAACCGCGGCCCCGCCGCCAAAGCAAATAGAAACGGGGCGTCGAACAATGCCGGGCTCGAACCGGGGGGATGCTGCCGCCGGCGTGGCCCCTGCGGACGGGCTCCTCGTCTCCGGGAGAGTTTCCACTCGCATCTCTGCCTCCTCTGCCCTGGAAGGCTTCATCCACGGCATCCCACACACCCCAGCGGTGTGCGGGGTCCTGCCGGGTGCCGAGGGAGGCGGGATGGATGAAGGGGAAGCAAGAAGAGATGCCCCGCTTCCAGCAGCCCTACTGCTCACCGTGGGCTCGCTGGAAGGATTTGGCTTAGTCATCTATCCCTTCCCTCGCTGGTAGGCTGAGCCACTGCTGAAAATATCCTGGAAGGCTCCCAAGCGGCACAGAAGGCAACAAAATCAGAAACACATGAAGGGAAGGGAAGATGGGAAGGGAAGGGGAGTGGGGCTCAGGGCGGGCTGGCCACCCACCTCCCTTCTGGAGCCGAAGCGGGGACACCCATCACAACCGTTCCGGCAGTGCCTGTGGAGAGGGGGCTGCACTCCTGGTGGCTCTGGGGGTGATGGTGATGGGGGCACTGCTGTCTGTGCCCAGCGGGGGCCTCGCGGGGCCAGGGATGCTGCCCTTCCCACGGGCGCTCTGCAGTGAGCTCGTAGGAAATGGCTCACCCTGAGAAAATGCGCTCCCGGCAGCTCCACATCCTTTCGGTCTTCGGGAAGGGCTGGTGCCCTGACCTCCGGCCAGCACAGGAGAAGCCCAGCGGCACTCGGCTGCTCGCCACAGGGCTTGCGCCAGGCCTTTAGCACTTTGGTTTTAGCACTTGAGTCGAGTCCCGAGGTATGAGGGTGGCTCCTCCCCGTGTCCGTGCCCGTGTCCAGCTGGTCAGGATCCGCACAGCTCCTGTCAGCTGCTGCCATCTCGTGTTGCTCCCTGCCTGAGTCCCCCAACAGGGCTGGTCACCGGCCTTGCCGTGAGGTCATGGTGAGCTGCGTCCAGCTTTATTTCCTGATCCCCCAGGGCTGAGCTTGCCGGGATTTGGGGTAAAGGGCTGGGGGAGACACGAGCACTGGCCTCTCTTCCCTGCCCACTGCCTCATTGAACCCTAAGCTCTGTGTAGCTGAGCCCCAGAGCATCCCTCCTGCCTTCCCCCAGCTGTCAGGAAAGGAGCTGGGATGTCACTGGGTGCCCAGAGGAAGGGCTGCCAGTCCTAAGGGGGTGTGGGGGGAGGGCTGACACCCCACATCCCCACTGAGCCCCCCCCTAACCCCGCTGTCCCCTCTGCCCAGGTCTCTCCCGCAGTGCCAGCCTCTCGGAGAAGGAGCTGAAGGAGGCGAAGGCGCGGAGCCAGAGGATCGCGGCACAGCTCACCACGGCCCCCGGCCCCAGCTCCAAGGGTGTCCTGCTCTTCCACCGCCGCAGGCAGCGTGTCGACGGGCTCACAGGGGCCGGGCATGGCGGGGGGCTGGCACTGAGCCCTGCACCCCAGCCTCGGCAAGCGGCCATGGAGGAGGGCGAGGGGCAGGGCATGGTGAAGCCAGAGCCTGACCAGTCCAGGAACCTGGGAGAGGGGATGAGGGGAAATGCATCCCCGTGCCAGGAGCCTCCTGCCGAAGCCCAGCAGGTCCCACTCAGCATTTACCTGAAGGAGAACATGACAGCGGCCACCAGCAATGGAGTGCAGGAGCAGGAGGCCAGTGGGATGGAGAGAGGGATGGAGGTGCTCGGGGATGTGGGAGCCCCTGCAGGGCCCAGCATAGCAGCCCTTTCCCTGCCACAGAGCCCTGAGGAAGGGGAAAACATCGAGGTGCCCAGCGAGGCACCCAGCGAGGTGCCCAATGCACCAGCAGGGACAGCCACAGGGATGGCATCCCCGGCTGCCCAGCAGCAGAACGGGGTGCAGGGCCGGCAGTACTATGAGGTCCATCTCACCCTGGCCAAGCCCAAGCCTGTGAAGAACCGGACAGCCAGACCCTTTGGCACCCAGACATCCCCTGCCAGTGGCCAGCCAGCCGAGGAAGCCCCTGCCCCAGAGCTGCCCCCGCCACCCACCTACGCAGAGACCCTCAGTAGCCCCCCACCGCTCACCCGTGTCCGCTCCCCCCCTGCCTACTCTGCCCTGTACCCGTCTCAGGAGCAGAAGATGCTGCCAGGTCCCCTCCTGGGGTGTGGGGTGAGCGGACCAAACCCCTTGCCCAAAACAGGAATCCTGGAGGAGTCGGCTGCCCGCAGAGCCAGCAGGAAGTCCATGTTCACTTTTGTGGAGAAGCCAAAGCTGGGCCCCAACCCTGACCTGCTGGACCTGGTTCAGAGCGCAGACAGCAGGAAGAAGCAGAAGGAGCAGGGAGAGCCCAGTGCTGAGGATGAGCCCTTTGCCCTCGGGGCTGAAGCTGCCAACTTTGTCCCCAACAACGCAGCCAGGGGTGGGCACAACCTCCCACCGGCCGAGGATGCTCCAGCATGGTCCTCCTGCCTCAAATCTCCCACCATCCAGCCCAAGCAGAAGCCACAGCCCAGCCACATCCTCAGCGAAGCGAGGGGGAAGGGGGCTGAGCTCTTTGCCCGCCGACAGTCCAGAATGGAGAAGTTCATCATCGAGGCTCCCTCCCAGCCCGAGCTGCTGCGGTCCCCGTCACCCACCATGTCCCTGCCTCCCTCCTGGAAGTACGACAACAATGCTTACCTGTCACCCATGGTCTCCAGACGCCCCTCCAAGAGTCCCTCCAGGCCCTCCAAAACCCCCCCTGCGTCCCTCTATGGCAGCACCATGGTGGAGAATGAGGTCTCCCAGAAGGAGCTGGAGATCTCCAAGCACCAGCCCTACCAGCTCCAGTCTTCTCTCTTCATCCTCTCCCCATCCAAGGGGCCAGCAAGGCCCATGCCCCAGGAGATGCCTCCACCCAGACCCTCTCTTCCCGATGCCTACCCCTACCCCCAGCAAGCCTCCTGCCCGCCTTCTCCGCTGCCTCCTTCCCCTGTTTGGCATCCCCCCGTGGTGCCCAGTGCCAGCCAGACCAGCTCCAGCCCCTTCCCCAGCACTGCTGGGGCTCTGCCCCTGACTCAGGAGAGCCGTGCCAGCCCTGGAGCCCCGGCTGAGGTGCTACTGGCCTCCCCGTGCCGCCTGCTGCCACCCCGGGCAAAGGCAGGCTTCCAGGCACCCCGGCCCTCCTACTCCACCAGGAATGCTGGCATCGAGCCACAGGTGTGGAAACCTTCTTTTTATTATAAGTAGTGGTGGCAGAGAGAAAAAACAACGGGGGTTATAGGCTGAGTCCTCCCTAACTGCTCACGGGAGGGTCAAAAGCCGAACCAACCACAAAAAGGGGGGAGAAAAGGAAAGGAAACAGAAAAAAAGAAGTGGCTGGGAGGCTGCAGTGCTGGGACAGTGGGTGACAGGCGCTGCTGAGCCCCAGTAAAAGGGGAGCCAAGGAGTCCTGGGAAGGCAGCAGGAGCTGGGGAGTAGAACCCACAGGATCCCAAAGAGCCACCAAGAGCCTGCCTGTCCCAACAGGGCTGATGGTGCTTTCTCTCTTCTCTCACCTGGAAACTGTGCAGAGCAATGCACCTCTGGCTCCCTCCTTTCCTCACCTCCTGCCTTTCCAGCGCTCAGAGCTCTGCCCGCTCAGCTGAATCCTCTCTGTCCTGCGGTTCCTCTTGGCCTCCTACCAAAGCAAACCTGGAGGGGACACCCCACCTTTCCACCTCACTGTGCCTGCTCCTGCCTCTTCTGCTGCTCCTTCAGGAACTGTCTCCATTTGCTTCCTCCCTGCAGAGGAAGAGCTGCATCCCTCGGGGAACAGTAGAGTCCTGTGGTGACGAGACCAGGGACACTGCGGGGTCTCTGCCCCTCCGTGGGCTCAGCGCTGGAGCCGGGCTGGGCAGTGCTGCTGGAAGCAAGGGATGTGCTGGGATGAGGAGGGTGGTGAGGGCAGGGCTGCTGGGTGATGCTCTGCCTGAGGCTTGTGGTCCAGCCCTGCCTCTGCCCATCCCTCACTCCCGTCGCTCTGCCCACGGTGCCAAGTTGCCTTTTGACTGTGCTTTTATTTCTCCTGCATTTTTCTTTTTTTCCCCCTTCTTTCTGAATACACTCTCTGCGCTGTCACACTGACTCTTCTCTTTGCTGCTGTCTGGGGAGCAGTGCCGGGCAATGGACACCCGGGGTCTCCTGGCATCCCTCGGAGGGAGGCTGGAGGAAGCTGAAGGTGGTGAGAACTCCTGGGGCATATCTGGGGCAAGGAGAATTACTAGTAGGCTCAGCCTGCCCCGACCTCCTTGGCAGGCGGCCGGGTGGAGATTCAAACGCATTTTGGGGAGCCTTTGCAGGGCACGAGGAGCCATCCGCAGCTCCTGGGACCCCTCCCGCCCCTCTCCCCCTGCTNGGTCTCTCCCGCAGTGCCAGCCTCTCGGAGAAGGAGCTGAAGGAGGCGAAGGCGCGGAGCCAGAGGATCGCGGCACAGCTCACCACGGCCCCCGGCCCCAGCTCCAAGGGTGTCCTGCTCTTCCACCGCCGCAGGCAGCGTGTCGACGGGCTCACAGGGGCCGGGCATGGCGGGGGGCTGGCACTGAGCCCTGCACCCCAGCCTCGGCAAGCGGCCATGGAGGAGGGCGAGGGGCAGGGCATGGTGAAGCCAGAGCCTGACCAGTCCAGGAACCTGGGAGAGGGGATGAGGGGAAATGCATCCCCGTGCCAGGAGCCTCCTGCCGAAGCCCAGCAGGTCCCACTCAGCATTTACCTGAAGGAGAACATGACAGCGGCCACCAGCAATGGAGTGCAGGAGCAGGAGGCCAGTGGGATGGAGAGAGGGATGGAGGTGCTCGGGGATGTGGGAGCCCCTGCAGGGCCCAGCATAGCAGCCCTTTCCCTGCCACAGAGCCCTGAGGAAGGGGAAAACATCGAGGTGCCCAGCGAGGCACCCAGCGAGGTGCCCAATGCACCAGCAGGGACAGCCACAGGGATGGCATCCCCGGCTGCCCAGCAGCAGAACGGGGTGCAGGGCCGGCAGTACTATGAGGTCCATCTCACCCTGGCCAAGCCCAAGCCTGTGAAGAACCGGACAGCCAGACCCTTTGGCACCCAGACATCCCCTGCCAGTGGCCAGCCAGCCGAGGAAGCCCCTGCCCCAGAGCTGCCCCCGCCACCCACCTACGCAGAGACCCTCAGTAGCCCCCCACCGCTCACCCGTGTCCGCTCCCCCCCTGCCTACTCTGCCCTGTACCCGTCTCAGGAGCAGAAGATGCTGCCAGGTCCCCTCCTGGGGTGTGGGGTGAGCGGACCAAACCCCTTGCCCAAAACAGGAATCCTGGAGGAGTCGGCTGCCCGCAGAGCCAGCAGGAAGTCCATGTTCACTTTTGTGGAGAAGCCAAAGCTGGGCCCCAACCCTGACCTGCTGGACCTGGTTCAGAGCGCAGACAGCAGGAAGAAGCAGAAGGAGCAGGGAGAGCCCAGTGCTGAGGATGAGCCCTTTGCCCTCGGGGCTGAAGCTGCCAACTTTGTCCCCAACAACGCAGCCAGGGGTGGGCACAACCTCCCACCGGCCGAGGATGCTCCAGCATGGTCCTCCTGCCTCAAATCTCCCACCATCCAGCCCAAGCAGAAGCCACAGCCCAGCCACATCCTCAGCGAAGCGAGGGGGAAGGGGGCTGAGCTCTTTGCCCGCCGACAGTCCAGAATGGAGAAGTTCATCATCGAGGCTCCCTCCCAGCCCGAGCTGCTGCGGTCCCCGTCACCCACCATGTCCCTGCCTCCCTCCTGGAAGTACGACAACAATGCTTACCTGTCACCCATGGTCTCCAGACGCCCCTCCAAGAGTCCCTCCAGGCCCTCCAAAACCCCCCCTGCGTCCCTCTATGGCAGCACCATGGTGGAGAATGAGGTCTCCCAGAAGGAGCTGGAGATCTCCAAGCACCAGCCCTACCAGCTCCAGTCTTCTCTCTTCATCCTCTCCCCATCCAAGGGGCCAGCAAGGCCCATGCCCCAGGAGATGCCTCCACCCAGACCCTCTCTTCCCGATGCCTACCCCTACCCCCAGCAAGCCTCCTGCCCGCCTTCTCCGCTGCCTCCTTCCCCTGTTTGGCATCCCCCCGTGGTGCCCAGTGCCAGCCAGACCAGCTCCAGCCCCTTCCCCAGCACTGCTGGGGCTCTGCCCCTGACTCAGGAGAGCCGTGCCAGCCCTGGAGCCCCGGCTGAGGTGCTACTGGCCTCCCCGTGCCGCCTGCTGCCACCCCGGGCAAAGGCAGGCTTCCAGGCACCCCGGCCCTCCTACTCCACCAGGAATGCTGGCATCGAGCCACAGGTGTGGAAACCTTCTTTTTATTATAAGTAGTGGTGGCAGAGAGAAAAAACAACGGGGGTTATAGGCTGAGTCCTCCCTAACTGCTCACGGGAGGGTCAAAAGCCGAACCAACCACAAAAAGGGGGGAGAAAAGGAAAGGAAACAGAAAAAAAGAAGTGGCTGGGAGGCTGCAGTGCTGGGACAGTGGGTGACAGGCGCTGCTGAGCCCCAGTAAAAGGGGAGCCAAGGAGTCCTGGGAAGGCAGCAGGAGCTGGGGAGTAGAACCCACAGGATCCCAAAGAGCCACCAAGAGCCTGCCTGTCCCAACAGGGCTGATGGTGCTTTCTCTCTTCTCTCACCTGGAAACTGTGCAGAGCAATGCACCTCTGGCTCCCTCCTTTCCTCACCTCCTGCCTTTCCAGCGCTCAGAGCTCTGCCCGCTCAGCTGAATCCTCTCTGTCCTGCGGTTCCTCTTGGCCTCCTACCAAAGCAAACCTGGAGGGGACACCCCACCTTTCCACCTCACTGTGCCTGCTCCTGCCTCTTCTGCTGCTCCTTCAGGAACTGTCTCCATTTGCTTCCTCCCTGCAGAGGAAGAGCTGCATCCCTCGGGGAACAGTAGAGTCCTGTGGTGACGAGACCAGGGACACTGCGGGGTCTCTGCCCCTCCGTGGGCTCAGCGCTGGAGCCGGGCTGGGCAGTGCTGCTGGAAGCAAGGGATGTGCTGGGATGAGGAGGGTGGTGAGGGCAGGGCTGCTGGGTGATGCTCTGCCTGAGGCTTGTGGTCCAGCCCTGCCTCTGCCCATCCCTCACTCCCGTCGCTCTGCCCACGGTGCCAAGTTGCCTTTTGACTGTGCTTTTATTTCTCCTGCATTTTTCTTTTTTTCCCCCTTCTTTCTGAATACACTCTCTGCGCTGTCACACTGACTCTTCTCTTTGCTGCTGTCTGGGGAGCAGTGCCGGGCAATGGACACCCGGGGTCTCCTGGCATCCCTCGGAGGGAGGCTGGAGGAAGCTGAAGGTGGTGAGAACTCCTGGGGCATATCTGGGGCAAGGAGAATTACTAGTAGGCTCAGCCTGCCCCGACCTCCTTGGCAGGCGGCCGGGTGGAGATTCAAACGCATTTTGGGGAGCCTTTGCAGGGCACGAGGAGCCATCCGCAGCTCCTGGGACCCCTCCCGCCCCTCTCCCCCTGCTTTGTCCCCTCGTCGCCCCGGGTGGGGTCACTAACCCGCTCTCTGTCGCTCCCCAGGACAGGCGATCGTCCCTCCCCGCATCTCCCACCTGGACGCCCCGGCTGGCGCGGCGCCCGGGCAGCCTGGACGGCTGGGCCAGCCCGGCCTCGGTGCCCGAACTGGACGAGGGACCTCCCATGTCACCCCCGTGGAGCGAGAGGTCCCTGTCCCCGCTGCGGCAGGACGCGGACCCCCGGGCCAGCCGGCAGATGCAAGCGCGGCTCGCCAGGAACATCATCAACGCTGCCCGCAGGAAGAGCTCCTCTCCCAAAGCCGCGGGGCTGGAGGGCTCCCGGCCCTTCACCCCCATCCCCTCCGGCNTCTGCCCCCGGACCCGGCAGCCACTGATGCCACACGCTGACACCCCTCCACCCCCCCACCGCCCCCGGGAACACCCCGACCCTGGGGGCTGAAGTCCCCAAACCCCCGGAGTCCCTGGGGAGCTGCCGCGGCCCCTCGGTGTGCCAGCGGGGTCAGGTGCCTCCTGCCCGCCTGCCATCCCATGGCCCTGCTCTATTTTTACCAGCCTAACCTTTCGGGGCAGGACTGCGCGGTCAGCAGGCAGGAGCAGAGCAGGGGGAGCTGCTCCCCTGCCCTCCCTCAGTCCCCTCCCTCGGCAGCCCCTGCCTGGCAGCCCCAGCCACAGAGCCAGGATGGGCTCCATAGCCCCTGTGAGACCCTGTCCCCAGCTCCCAGATGTTACCCCGGGGTGTCACCACACCTCTGGTTCCCTGGCAGGGATGGGGAACGTGGCATGACCGTGCTCCCTCTCCCAGCCTCTCCCAGCCTCCAGATCGGGCTGGTTTCAATTGAAACCAGGCTTTGGGGAAGAAAAGTTAATTTTTTATTCCATCTCCCCAGTTATTCATTGCTTTTTTTTTGTTATTGTTGTTCGTTGGTTGTTTTTTTTTAACTTTTGACTCCTCAAAGATATTCTCCCAAATCCTTCCCCCCCGATAACCAAAAAGAGCCGAAGTTATTTATTGCCACATTAAGGGGGCTGTTTACAGGTGCCTGCCCTGCCCAGACAAAGAGAGAGAGAGCCCCATCCTGTACCTGTCACTGTCCCCATCCCCAGGTTCACCCCATCCTCGTCCCCACCCTGGCAGGATGCGGGCACACAGAGGAACCGAGGGGCCCTGCAGCCTGTCCTTACAGGAACAGCCCCCCCTGCCCAGGGTACAGCCCCCACCCTCACTCCACCAGCCACCACCACCCGCCGTCAGCTCACCACTGTATACCCAGCTCAGAAATAAACTGCCATTATCCCACCTGGCCTGGCTCTGATCTGTCCCCAGGGTGGCCTGGGAACACATGGCCACCTCCTGCTGCCCCTCTACAGCCACCATCCCTGTCCCCAACGGGTCAGCCCTGCTCCATGCCAGGGTAAGAGCATCCCCATCCCTGTGGGTCAGCCCTGCCCCACGCTGGGGTGACAATATCCTGGTCCTCAAGGGTCACAGCCCTGGTTCATGCCAGGGTGATGGCATCCTCATGCCCATGGCTCGGACCTGTGCTGTGCTGGGGTGACGGCATCTCCCCAAGGGTCACTGCCCTGCTCCGCCCCCTTTCTTGGACAGAAATAACTTCTGTCCCCGTGGCTGGACCTTGGCATCTGGGCTGGAGCCCAGGACGGGTTGGGGCGAGCAGCAGGAGCCCAGGGGTGCCGTGAAGGGCCACCCAGGGCCACCGAGTGCTGGTGGCTGCAGCTTGACTTGGGCCTCACCCCCAGTGCAGCAGAAGGTGCGTCGTCAGTCCCTGGCCTCTGGGGCACCCCCTGGTCAGGTAGGGAAGGTGAGGTCCCACAGGGGATCAGTGGGTGGGTGGGTGGGTGCACAGG
>WEKX01005975.1:941796-955532 GCA_013390025.1 Pitta sordida
GTCCCAGCCTTGGCAGTGGGGACATCACCCCTGGGGTGTGAGGGTACAAGCTCTCTGGAGCGGGGTGGAGGGCAGGATGGGGTGGAGGGCAGGACGGGGTGCAGATCCAAGGCTGTGCAGGGGGTTAATGCTGAACGCAGAGCTGGCAGGGAGCTCTGTGTGCCAGGTACCCACAGCGCCCTGGGGACCCTCTGCTCTCCAGGGCGCTCAGGGGAAGCTGCCCAACACCAGCCTGAGCTGAAGGGTGACAGATGCACCAAACAGGGTCAAACAGGTCACATTTACTGAGCCGAGTGCCCCGGCAGTACAGGAGGGTGCTGCTGCAGGTGGGCTAGCCCCTCTGACCAGGGCTAGTTTCCAGCTGCCTCTACACAAAGGAGCCACCCTGCTTGGTGGTCCCATGGCCCTTCTTGCCACTGGCCAGGCTCACCAGCTCCCTGCAGGGTCGGGGTTGCAGCTCCTGCACCCTTGGGGCCAGCAGCTGAAAATAGCTCTGCTAAGGCGGAGGTGCTGGGGAGGGGGGGGCAGTCAGGCCCAGCGGGCTGTGGCAGCAGGTGCTGCTCCGAGGGCACTCAGGCTGCAAGGACACCAACTCACACTGGGCAAGGACAGAGTTGAGGGCATTTTCTGCCCTAAAGAATGGTAGAAAGGAAAGATGACAGGCCACAGCCGAGGGGCAACATGCTTTGAACATTCCCTGTGTCTGCTGAAGGGAATGGAGAGGTGCAGAGAGATGCAGAAGGATGGTGCTCAGGAATGATGCTCCTGAGGGGACATGCTCAGGGATGGTTGTGACCAGGGGAGATGCTCAGGGATGGTGGTGACCAGGGGAGATGCTCAGCTGAAACCTGGCACCTCTCTGCGGTGTACCTGGGGCTGACACGTCCCCATGTCTGGCGTCACTCCGGGGATGTCTCTCTCTTCCAGCCAGGCAGAATCCGTCCCCCTCCCACAGGGCTGCCCCAGGAGAGCGGCAGCAAGGGATGACCATCATGAGACCGGGCCCTGAAGACGGTAAGGGGGTGCAGGAGTGTCACCAGCCCCGGGGCAGTGCTGCCTTCCCTGCCCAGAGTGGGAGAGGCTGTTTGAGCCTCTGGAGCTGAGCTGACTCCCTGCCAATTCCTCACACTGAGGAAACACCAGTCCCTGACACAGCTCCTGGCACGGGCACACAACAGGGACCCTGAGGAGGGGACACACTGTGCCGGGCTTGGGGGTCCCCAGCACTGCAGCACCCTCAGCTGTGGCTGTGCTCTGTCCTGACCTCCCCAGAGCCCCGCCTGGACCTGGGCAAGAAGATGATCACAACGCAGGATGTGATGATCGAGGAACTCTCCCTGCCCAACAACCGCGGCTCCCAGCTCTTCCAGCAGCGCCAGCGGCGGATGCAGCGCTTCGTCTTTGAGTATCCCAGCGGCTCCAGGGCGGTGAGTCTGAGCACAGCCCCTTGGCAGGGCCATGGTTGGCTGGCTGCTGTGCTGAGATGGAGAGAGGAGAGATGGCGTGGTGGGCTGGGCATGGAGATGGGCAAGCAAGGAGTTCAGTATCCTCCAAAAGGGAAGGAGATGATGCTGAACCGCCCTGCACCCACTAACCCCTCTCCTCACCTCCTGCAGCTCCCAGGGCCCCGAGGCTCACACGGTCCAGAGGGAACAGCGAATGAACAGATGGTGAGTAGATGGAGGAAACTCTGACATGACTTCCACCTCTGCCCTAATCCCAGCTGGGGCAGGGGAAGTGCCCTGTGCCCGCCAACTCTCCCCTCTGCAGGCAGGGGAGAACGCCGGGGGCCAGCAGAATTTCCACTCTGAGCTCCACGTGGCGGTGTCGCCCCAGGGCGGCCCCCCAGAGGTGCCCAAGAAGACAGAGAAAGTCCTGCACATGAGCAAAGTCCTGAACCCCAGCGCCCTGGCCCCAGGTAAATGAACACCCCAAACCCCACACCGCTGGGATCTCAGCAATGAGGAGGCACTGCCCAGAGCTCTGCCTCAAACCCTCCCCCAGAGTTTTATATAAATACCACTTACCACCCTGGCCCCAGCAGCGGGTTCTCTATGGCCACACAAAGGCCAGGCTGTTCCCAGCCCTCTCTGTCTCTCCCCCTGTGCAGGGTACTCGAGCCCCCTCAAGGAAATCCCCCCGGAGAAGTTCAACGTCACTGCCATCCCCAAGGGCTACCGGTGCCCGTGGCAGGAGCTCTTTGGTGACAGGAAGGACACTGTCTTGGGCCAGAACCAGCCTCCCATGAGATCCCATGGGTGGGACTACAGGAGCTTCAACAGGTAACGGGCAGGCACGGCCAACCTGCCCAGCGCTCAGCCAAACCTTCATCCTGTGAGGGAAACACAATGGTCTGTGCCCTCTTTATACCCCAGAGGGGCACAGCAAGGGCTCAGGATGCTCCTGTCCTGCTCAGGAACTCCTCTGAGGCTCCCTGCAAAGGTCTCTGCCTGCAGCAACTCCCCAGATCTCCTCTCAGCTCTGCACTGGGCTTGCACAGCCTTAAGCACTTTGATCTGGCTGGGTAACCTCAGGGATGAAATCTGGGAGGGCTAATCCTCATGCACGTGGTCCTGGAGAAGGAATGACTCCTGTCCCCAGCTGGGCCCAGCTCTGGGCTGAGTGCAGGAATGACACAGACAGTGCCAAATCCGCCTCCTAATTTCCTCAAGGTGTCCAAGCAGCTGCTGGGGGCAGTGAGGGTGCAAGGTCAATCTTCCCACAAAGTGCTAAGAGGTCGTCAGATTCCTTCCAAACACCTGCTTGGGACTGAAGCCTCCAGGCCAGAGGATTTCTGGTGGCTCAGCCTGGCAATCTCTGTGTCTGGTGCCTCCTCACACCTCCAAATTACACTGGGGTCAGGCTTGGAGACCTGCAGCAGAGACTGACAAGGACATTTCCTTTCTGGAAAGGTGGGAGTGCAGGAGATGGGTATCTGGGGGTAACAAAGCACCAGCAGCCCATGGTAGAAAAAGGAGGATTGAACTTTTAAGATTAATGTCATCCCAGGGAATCTGCAAAACCAGGTCCTGGCTGTCCTTCCTGACAGCCTCTGTCGTGAGGATGGAATTCACTGGCCTTGGTGGCCTGGCAAACGTTGCCTTCCAGTAGGGAAGTTCCCACTGGAGCTCCCCAGCAGGGCACAGCACTGCTCCCTGCCAGACCAACCACAGCTCCCCAGGGCTGGATTGGCGCCGTGGGAGACACAACTGCTGGGCTTGGAGCCCTTGGCAGAAAGGGGAACCACGACCCCTCCACATGGGAACAGCATCCCAAAGAGCAGAGACCAGCCCATGAGCCATTGGCTGCTCTGCTCCCCCTCAGCTCTGGGACTCTGCCTTGTGCCTCCTCTGGAGGAGTTACAGCCCAGGAGCTGCTGCAGACACTTGGCTCTTCTCTTCCAACATTTAGCCACGTTCCTTCAGGGTTTATTTATGGGCAGGGGCAGAAGCAAGGCCATGTTTCTGAGCAGTGCTTTACCCTGGACCATTTCTCCCCTCTCACACGCTGCCTTTCTATTTAAAGTCCTCAGCTGTAATTTAATACAGATGGATGCTAATTTAACTCCAAGCCTCTTGCCACCTCCTCTAATTCTTCACTAAGACAGGAAGATTCAGAGAGCCAATCTGCTTTTAACTGGGCTTTTCATGGTCTTCCAAGCTGTTGGCTTTTAAATCCTTTCTCCCTTCAAATACCAAACCACAGAAAAACAAGCTTTTTGGAAGAAATCGGCGGTCACAAAACCAGTGGTCTTGCCTAAGGCTGGTTGAATCCCAGCACAGCTCAAAGGGTAATGGTGAGTCCACCCTCGCAACAGCAACTGCATTAAAGAGGACTTATTTATTCCTGATTTTAAACATTCAAATGGCGATGCAAAGACCCTGGGCCACCTGTGCTGCCTAAGAGAGAGGGAAAACCAAGCTTTGACACACTCTTTTCTCAAAATGAAGGAAGTTCCTAGAACAAACCCTTCTCCTTTACCTTTCCCCCTCTTATTTCTTCTCAGTTGCAAAACTGTGCCACGTTACTCATGTTCCAGCAGTGCTTCCCAAAGCAAACATTCCCAGCTTTGCCTCACTGATAGCTCAGCCTCCCCGTGCTGCTCCAAAACCAACATTCTTGGCTTTCAGGGGGCTGGCACACTCCTCCCCAGTCCCTTTCCACATTTCTGCAGGAGGGGATGACAGCTCTTGCCCCCGCACTGCTCCCCCCATTAGTCACAGCTCCTGAGGGATGGAGCCAGGACGGGACAGGCCTTTGCCTGCTCATGTGCTGGGGTGATCCAGAGCAGCGCCCTCGGCCCTCCGCAGAGCACAGGAGCTGTGGGTTAGACACTAAAGACCAGGGGGTTTGTCACTGCTCGCTGATCCCAGCTCCTCCATGTGCAGAACACTCCACTGACACTCAGGCACCCAGCCCTGCTCTCCAGGCTTGCCAAAGCTTGAGCTGAGGTGGGCTCAGCACCAGAAAAGCACTTTCCTGGGCTGGCAGGGGCTCTAACAGGGGGAGGAGGAGGAGTTGTCACTTCCCACAGACATTGCCAGTTGTGCTGGGCTCAGTTCATAAATCCAGACCTTCTACCACCTCCCGTATGTCCCTGTGACTAAATCTGCCTCTCCCTGTGCCACAGGACTCCGGCCCCCTTTGACAGGGCAGCAGTTGGGGAGCTGTTCTTCATGCCCACCCCAGAGCTGGACAACCTGAGTGTCCTGGAGGTGATTTCCCACAGGCCCAACTTCAACCGGGTGGCGCAAGGCTGGGTGCGGATCCTGCCGGAGAGCGAAGAGCTGTAGCTGCTCCTTCCCCATTCCCACCGAGGGTTTCCTCCCCAGACTCGGACACACTTCACAGGGGAGGGGAGAGGGGGGCAGGTATCCTTTGGGGAAGCTCAGCTCGTGGTCTGGAGTTGTCATCTTCAAATGGGGCTTGAAGGAGCTCGAGCCTGGGATCGTCACGGGGCACTCAGTGCCAACACAACTAGCCACGGTCTCGCTGTTAATGAAGCAGATCCCCTGCAAGCTCCCACACAAAACATCCCCTCCAGCCTGTCCTCTTCCCTGCCTCGTGGAAAATGGCGGCACCACCAGCTGCAACACACCCAGCTGCGTCTTCACTGACACACGAGGCCTGCTCCGACAGCTGGGGCTTTTGCAGAGAAATTCCATCTTCTAGACAACTCTACATCTGTCATTCCAGCCAGGACAGGGAGAGGAGGTGATAATGGAAGAGCAACAGCAAAACAAGTTACTTGGAGGCATTGGCATGTTAAAAGCAGCTACTTTGAAATTGGATAAGACAATAAAAACAAATGAGGAACTGGAAATGTGCCTGTTCACCGACACAGCACAACCAGGGTAGATGGGAGAGGAACAGTGGGAGTTGGAAAACTTTGCCCCATTGTCCACTGGGCAGCACTTGGCAGCTGCTATTTCCCCCTTCCTACTGCAATTTGCACGCCCTGCTTGAACACCTCAGCCCTTGGAGTGACTACGACAGATTTGCTCCATGTCGTGGGTCACCAAGGACCAGGTCCTGCCTGGCCCCGCTGCCCACACCAGTCTGAGGATGCACAGGGTGTTCTGGGAACTTCAGCAGCAGTGGGAAGGAAAAGCAGAGGCCAGAGAGAGCACAGGCTTCTCTGGGAATGTGAGGATACAACCACCACCCCCCCGTTTCCAGCAGTGACACACAGTGGGATGTGCAGCAAACAACACCCTGCAGACAGTCATCAGAACAGCTGCAAACGCTGCTCACCACAACCAGAATCCTCTGACTTAGCAGGGGCTTCCTCCAACTGCTTTTGTCAGGCTCTTAATGTTCCCCTCCCTTACCCTCCCACAAGCAGGAGCATCAGGATGGAAGTTCTTTTTTCCACCACCGTGGTTCAATGGGACTGTGGTAAGAACACAGTGAACATCTGCCCCACTTGTGAGGTGAGTGTGTAACACTGTGCAGAGGATTCTGCTCCCACAGCACAACGTTCAGGTGGGAAACTCCCTTTGCTCTGTTCCCACAGAAGCAGGAGAGGACAAGAAAAAAGGTCTGTTCCTTAAGTGTGGTAAATGTGTGATGCTCTGCTGCTGCCCTGTTCCAGATTCATCGCTCTCCTCTTGACACAGATCCCATGTAACCCCAGGCTGGAAAAAATAAAGTGATGATGAAAAGGCTCCTGTGTTTGAGGTGTGCCTGCACAGGGCTCACAGACCTGGGGACAAAGCACAGCCCTCTCCTATCCACCACCAGCCCCTGCTGCCCAACCCTGGCATGGTTTTTCCTCACAAAACCTGGAGTTATTACCCATGCCCAAAGCCCAGCTCCTTCTCCAGAGAAGGCCAGCCCGCGGTGCCCAAGTGCTAAACCCCCTTTTGGCAGCCTGGCAGGGCTGGCACCATCACGGGACCCAGTGGCACCACACAGGACAGCACAGGGAACTCAAAGCAGACGTGCTGTCCTTGCCCTTGTCCTTTGCTGCATCTTGGCTGGGGGAGCAGCCACATAAAAATCTCAGAGAGCCCTGAGACACTGAGCTCCAGGAAGCAGGGCCTGAGCACAGCGCTGAAAAATTCAAATATTTTAATGCACTTTTTTTTTAAAACAAGCAAATGAAGCTTCAGAGCAGGCTCCATCACGTTTTGCTTTACAGAAGCAAGCCCACAGATCCACTGCACAAAAGCAGCTGAGACACAGACAAAATCCTGCAGCCACAAGCACACAGACCTGACCCAGCAGCAGGATCCATGCAGGATGCAATTGCTCCCAGCCAAGCACTCACAGCTGGAGCACAGGAGGAAAAGCCTCACGTCTCACCGAAGCAGGATGGAAGTGGGACCCATCTCACAGCTTATCACAGGCCAGGAAAGCCTCCAACTCGCCCAGAGCAGCTGCAGCTGCACAGTGCCCTCCCCGACAGCTGCTGGCAGCCCAGGCCCAGCCTGTGGGGACACTGAGGGGACCATCCCCCAGCTGACCTGGCAGCTGCTGAGCTGGCACTGCACTCTCCCAGGGCACTTGTCCTGCTCGGGATGTGCAGGGTTAGAAGGGATGCAGCAAAAAAGGGTTTGTTTTCTGGTCTTTTTAAGCAAGACATGAGGAAAAAGGAGAGAGGAATATTTTGTGTCAATGACAAGGCAAAGCTGTGGGTTTGGCATTTCTGGTAAGCTCAGTTTTCAGCTCTTATTCATGCCTGGTTTAATACCTCATTTGAATAATACATCATTAGTTACCAGACAGAGAAGAGTCTCTGGTTACATCTGAACAGTCCCTAAGGTTCAGATAATGATATCGAATGGGGCTTGAAAAGGGTTGGGTTTTGTCTTTCCAGAAGTTTATTTCAAAAGTGTGCCAATGGGATACAGAGAGAGCACTGTAATCCTGGGACCCACAGACCCCTGACACCCCCCCAACCCACTCCCCAACACCAACAGACAGACCTGGGACATACCAACAACCCAATTAGCTAATGAGACATGGAGCTCAGCCTGCCCTGTGGCTGCAAGCAGGGAAATAAGGCGCCTCTAGCTCAGCCACAGCTCAACATATGGGGCTACAAAATAACATGTACTTCAGGGATGAGGGTGGCAGGATGGGTTAGGGGCTGCTGTGCTTCCCTGCGTGGGCACCCATCCTCTGGGGGTCCTGGGACGGGTAGTGGATGGGCCCTGGGGCCCTCATGAAGGGAGGTGGGGGTCCCATGGCGTGGAACATGTGTGGTCCAAAACCTGCAGGAAGGAACAAAGTTGGCAGCTTCAGGCAAAGCAAGAGAAAACCTGATGTGTGTCTTGTGCTGCTTCAAAGGACAGACAGAACAGCTGGCTCACAGCTGTGCCCACAAATGTGCACATCTGCCCCCCCCCCAAATCCCTCCCTCTTTTCAGTACAACTGGGGGCAACCCCGACCCGACACACATCCTTACTCACAGATAAAAAGCTGGTGGGGGGACTGGGCAGGTGTTTGTAATGCCCACCTAAATGTTTTCTATTCAGTCATGGAGCAGAGTGAATATATCTGCCAGACTCCATTGGGGAAAAAAAAAAAACGGATCTCTGGATAGATACATCCAGAGAGTCAAAGTCTCTGGTGCTCAGCCAGAGGCAAAACTGCTCTTTGAAGTTGGGGTTAATGCGGCATTTACCCAGCCAGCAAAACCTCTGAGCAGGTCTCAGTACCAGCAACAGACATCTCTGACGTGCCTGGGAATTTGCAAGCGAATCCCCAGCACACCAGGCAGCTCCGTTTGATTAAACCCTGCTGACAGCTCAGTTTAGATCATCAGCTGACACGGTGTGATCAGGGAGGAGGAAAATCAGCTCACGACAAGGAGGAGCAGAGCGTCCGACACCCCGAGCCCGGCAGAGGGGGCAGCACACGCACCTGGAGGCGGCGGGGGAGCGATGCCCGGAGGAGGGGGCAGGGCGATGTTCACCACGGCCGAGGGGCCACTCGGAGGTAGGTTGAAGTAATTGGCTGAAGCCTCTTCTTCTGCAGCTGGAGGAGGGGGCAGAGCTGCAGGGAAACACAAGGTGGTTATGGAAAATCCCTCAGGAAAGACAAGCAGAGGTGTCTGCCTTCAGAGAGGGGGCACAACCCCTGTTTCCACCAGGGCAAACTGGTGCTACCATCACAGGTATGAGCAGGAGTGAGACAGGACTGCCCTGAAACTCCACTCAGCCAAACCAGCTGTGCTTTATCCCTCACACAACACTCAGTGGTTGGAACACTGAAGGTATGGGTTGCCAGCACCTCAGATCTAAGTAACTTGAGAATCCAGCTTTAATTTTTCACTCACCACATAAAGGGATTGCTTCTAAACAAAGCTTGCCTCCCATCCCAGCTGGACCTGCTGCAAAACTCCTGGACCTGCTCTGGGCTCCCCACTGCCTCTAGCATCCTCAGCTGTCACTGCTCCCAGAGGTTTAACACCAGCCCCACTCAGGGAAGCTGGTCAGCATCAAGTGTTTTCCTCAGAGAGAGAACAACTCCCTTACCACCAGGAAGTCCTGGAACTGGCTCCAGCTTTATCCCGGATTCTGTAGTACCTTCCTTGTCCTTTTCTTTTCCTCTTGCTGCCTGGGACCTGAAAAACAGAATAAGGGTGAGATAAAGCAGGATAAGCAGATATTTGTGACGTGGTAGTTTTGCATTATCTAATCCTGAATGACTGCTTCAGGTCAAAGATGAGAAACTCACAAACCATCATCAGAGACAGGTGGCACAAAGCGTGCAAACACTGCTCCCTGCAGATGGACCAGGAGCAAACCTACAGAAACTCATCCACAACCCTCAGCCAGGAAATCCCTCACACTATTTGTGTCAGAAACCACTGCAGAAAGAAAACCACACTGCAAGAGGACCCCAACTATTCCCCAGTCGAGAATAACACCCACTCCTGCTCATCGAGGCCACCCTGAGGGCAGAGCCTCGAGGCAGGACCACCCAGGCTCCCCCCTCACACTCACCTTCCCCACTTGACGTTGAGCCTGCGGCCGTTGACGATGAGTTTGTTGAAGGATTTCTCAGCTGCCACCTCAGCAGCCTGGCGGGTGGCGAACTGGATGAAGGCACATTGCTGCCTCTGCACCACCGTTATTGTCCGGATCTCCCCAAACTGGTAGAAGTGATTTCTGAGGGGGGGAAAACCCACAATTATTATGAGTCCCCCACTCCTTGTAGTCACAGGGTACAGGGCAGATGAAATAGGCTCTCCTCTCTATTCCCAGCTCAAACTAATAGTTAGAAATCAATAATCAATCAGTTAATCATTACTGTCCTTCTGTGGAATTTTGGAGCAATAAAAGCTCTGCAGCAGCTCTTTTCAGCAGTTAACTAGAGGCTACGGGACTTCCTTGCAAAGAGGGTTACACGGGATCCCCAACAGCTCAGAAGGATGATTACAGTATCACACAGTATCACAGGATTAGCAAGGTTGGAAGAGACCTTGGAGATCATCGAGTCCAACCTGATCCATCTTTAAAGAAATAAATTTCAACCAAAGCATTTGAAATGTCCTCTGCACTTGCCCACCAACCAGTTCCCCACTAAGGAAAACTGAAAACCAGGTTTATTTTTGTTCCTCACAGCGGAGATTTCCTCACTGGGAGACGAGTGGATATCAAAGTATCAAACACAAATTCACCAACACACCTGAGGTCTGACTCAGAGATGGTATCTCCAAGCCCTCCAACGTACAGGGTTGTAATAGTCTTGTCTTCAGGGGGGTCTAGACGAGGCATGGTCGAGGCTCGTTTCAGCAGTTTATCAGCCACGGGATCGTTAATTCCATAGTAACGATCCTTGATGTTCTGGTCAGCCAAGGGATCGTCTGGATCTGTAGGTTTCTCATGTCTGAGGTTCAGCAAACAAAGCATTTACAACGCCAGTGACAGCTGCAGGGATTGAAATGACTGTAGCTGCCACCTTCCCTTGTCAAGCCCTGGGGTCACCTACACCTGAACCCTGTCCATGTAAACACGTCAAAACGGAACAAAAAGCCCTGAGAGCTGCAGCCAGTACTGCCTCAAGCTCTGAATGAATGGCACTTCTGACAGCTCAGCACTCAGCACCACAAAACACAAGAGCTGGGTTTCAAACGGCCTCTTGTTCAAACACAAAGACCTCTGGTTGAGGGGACTGACGCCATGGAGGGGAAAAATGAACTACACAAGAGAGGAGCATTCGCTGCTTTGGCAAACCCTGCAGACAACTGCTCACAACCAACCAACCAACCAAACCAACCTGCCTCCCTCACCAGCAAGGGAACTTCTGTGGTGGCAGTTTCACCCTGAGCCCACCCCCAGGGGAGCTGTGGTGAACAGGGGAGGTGTTGAAGGTGTGACTGTACCTGTAGGGACACTCCTCTCCTCTCTTGCACTCTCCTTTCACCCAGAAGGAGCAGATGTGGGGCCGGTTGCGTTTGTAGTAGGGCGTGGTTCTGGCCAGCTTCAGCAGCATGTCACTGGTGGAAGTGGCTTTTCCCAGTGCCCCAACTGGCCTGGTGCCATCAGAATTGGCGATCTAAACACCAGGGGGAACACAAATGGTGACGTGAGTATCAGCACTGAGCACTGATGCACAGAACCAAAGCGAGCAAATGGTTTTAAGAGAAGCTGGGCCATTGCTCCCCTTTCCTCCCCATGCCCAGCACGACTCTAAGTGCCCTGCCCCACCTCTCTCTCCATGTTCTGGGTGTAGTACTCTTTATTGACGTCAGATTTAGGCATTTCATCCTTAAGGGACAGTCCTGCATCTCGGACTTGGATAGGCAAACCTAGAATGAAACAACAAACAAACAAAAAAATCCCTTCAGTGAATCCACATGCAGCTGAAAGAACAGAAATAGTCATTTCTGCAGCCTGCAGCAGCCAGAGGTGACTCGTGTGCTGCTCAGGGACACCAGGCTGCCCCAGCACTTGTTCTCTCCCAGTGCCAGTCCCACGCACAAATTGCAGGGACATTTCAGGGTCAGCTCCTTGCCCTGGTTCATTTTTTGGGAACACACCATACTCCAGGTCGAGCAGGCAGGTCTGGCAGACGTTCTTCAGCTTGCTGCAGGTCTGGCACACCTCGGTCTTCTTGAAGCGCATCCGCACCCCGGGGCACCAGCGGAACACGGTGAAGGGCCTGGCACAGATCTGGGACAGGAGTGGGACACACACAGTCACTGCTCTGCTCCCTGCAGCCAAACCTACAACTCCACACTCACCCAAGCTCTGGGAAACATTTAATCCATGCCAGTGCTGAGACTCAGAGAGCAGGAAATAGTTGTTTTATGTTCGGTGCTTTGTTTTGGCAGCAGAAAGCTTTAGGCAAGGCTGGGGGTTTTTAAATAATTTATTCCAATAACCTGAGTGCAGATTTGCTCCAAGGACACAGAGGTTCTCCTTCACTCCAGGGGATGTCAGTGCAGAGCTGCTGGAGGTGAATTACAGCAGCACATGAGACCCCTGGTGCAGAGCAACAACTGCTGCCTCTGCTGCCTGTACACACAGCCTCCATCCACACAGATTTCAACCTGTTCTATCTCAGATGACTGATAAAAGGGAAAACCAAACCCTCCTTTAGTTTCCCTCAGTCCAGCCAACACTGGATGTTTCTTGCTCTCTCAGAGACAAACGTGGCTCATTTTTTAAGGTGCTTCACACAAAGCACCAAGTGGCCAAGAACGACATTTGCAGGGCAAAACCCTAAACCCCAGGGGTTTGTGCACTTTGGAGTAAAACCAAAACACTTGCACAAGGAAATCTGAGATCGATGAAGATGCCTCCAAACAGAGCACAACAGGATCTGCAAAATCACACCCTGAAGATTTGGGCAGACCTGGGATCTGCTCAATAATTTCACTATTTCAAATAATTTAATAATTCCAAAATTTAATAATTTCAAAAAAATATCTCAAATAATATTTCGAATAATTTCACTATTTCAAAACCAACGGGCTTTGTCCAACAAAGCACAGCAGACTGACCCAAAAAGGCGTGTGGTTACATAAACATGTGAAGTTATTAACCCGGAGAAGCACTTTCCTGAAGCTGACAGGTTTGTAACCATTACAATCATCACAATCCCTAGATCTGCAGCAATCCAGACATTCTTTCTTCAAAAGACACAGACATACCTTGCATTCCTTTCCATATTTTTCTTTGGTCTGAAATATAAACAAATAATTAAAAACCAGTAAAATAAACCATGAAACATCATCAATTCAAGATAAAAGATGTCACCGATGTTGTAACTCAGTGGGGTTTTTAATAATCATGATGCATTTAGACTCACCCACCCCCGTGTTTTGAAAGGTCAATGGGACAAAAAAATAAGAGCTAAAATACGTCTTAAAACCACAACATGAACTGACCCTGCACAGAGCAAACAAACAGGGACTCAAATCACCTTCATAAGTCAGAGGCGCCCGTTTGTCACATTTTGGGAATTGGGCTGTTTAGCATTTCACCACATTCCCCTTTGCCACTCCTGAAGCTCCATTCTCTCCCCTCTCCTGCACTCCACACACGGGGCTGCGGCTCCTTTTCGGCTGCTTTGTTCCCAAACCAGCCCCCAGAGCTGCGGGAAGCCACCCGTGCCGCCCCAGGGGGGTGGGCTGTGTCCCCTCCCGGCCCCCAGGTCCCCGCGCGGGGGCAGCTCGGGCAGGGCACCTACCATCCGGATGTAGGGGTTCTCTCCAAGGCATGTCTGGCACAGGATGGGGAAGTCCTGGATGCAGCGAGAAGAAAATCGGTGATTTGGAACAAAACCTGCCACCGGCACGTCCCGGGTGTCCCAGGGGTCGATCCCAGACATCCCGGGTATCACAAGGGCCGCTCCCAGATATAACAAGGGTCCATCCCAGACATCCCGGGTATCCCAAGGGCCGCCCCCAGATATAACAAGGGTCCATCCCGGGTATCCCAGGGCAGGCCCCGGGTGTCCCAAGGGTCCATCCCGGATAACCCAGGGCAGGTCCCGGGTGTCCCAAGGGTCCATCCCGGATAACCCAGGGTCGATCCCGGGTATCCCAAGGGTCCATCCCGGGTATCCCAGGGTCGATNTAAAGAGCCAGCGCAAGGAATCCGAGAGCCACGTGTTTGGGGTTTTTTTTATTGAAGGTCACTACACGACGTCAAGCGTAAGGCAACAACAGGCGCCTGTGGGGGAGCGGGGGACACGGCGACACCTTTCCTACAGCACCTACAGGGGACGGGGAACAACCGGGAGCGGCGGCGACACCCCAAACCCGGACCCTGTG
>WEKX01005975.1:957317-967658 GCA_013390025.1 Pitta sordida
AACGGACGGGACCATGAGGGACAGGCCGGGGGTGGGGGGGGGGAGATGCGCTTTTTGTTTAATTAATCATTCCGTTTCTAATAAAGAGCCAGCGCAAGGAATCCGAGAGCCACGTGTTTGGNACCCAGGGACTGTGTGACACCCCAGCCCAGGGACTGTGTGACACCCCAACCCCCAGACCCTGTGTGACACCCCAGCCCCCAGACCCTGTGTGACACCCCAACCCCCAGACCCTGTGTGACACCCCAACCCAGGGACCCTGTGTGACACCCCAACCCCCGGACCCTGTGTGACACCCCTGTCCCATGGCCGTGTCCCCGGGGGGAGCAGCTGTTGTCCGGGCGGGTGAAGCCGCAACAGGCGCTGGCACAACACACCAACTACGAGCTACAGGTGCGGGACTCATGCTGCACATCCATCTGCGTGTCACAGGAGTCCCTCTCAGACACACCACGGCAGGAGCCTCATCCTGCTCCCCTCCAGAGCCAGGGGCACCGGGGGTGACACAGCCCGGGCTGGCGCTGGAGCCTCTCCCGGCACAGCAGCCCGGGAAAAGCCCGTGGGAACAGAGGCGCCTGTCCTGGCCTTGGCCCTGCCATCAGTCCCCTGGATACACGGCTCCTGACGGCCCGTTCCAGCTGGGACTGCGGCCAGATCACACCCCGAATGTGGAGTTAACACACAACACTTTACACCTCCCTCCCACCCCGCTCTAATTTGAAAAACACAAGAGTATAAACCCCCCGAGAATCACCTTTGTGGTTATAAGATTACCAGAGCTAACCGTAATTCTCCAGGTTTCACACCCTGATCCCTACAGTCCCTAACAACACCCTTCTATAGAGCTGAGCCTTCCTGCCTCAGGAAAGAGCTGCAGCAGCACCTCAATTCCCAGATTTCAGTGCCTCCTGCTGCCACATCCACCTGAGGCACAGCTTGGCTGCCAGTCAAACCCATGAAGGCTACAGTAAACTATGTTTAAAGTTTAAAGGCAAACTGAGGAACTCCTTTGTGAGAACGGATCTGCCACCTCAGCCAAGCAAAGCTGCAGAGGCCAGAGCTGCACAGCCCCGTCCCTCACAGCTGAGGGACCCCTGGAGGAAGCAGAAAACCAAAAGGAAACGTTGTGCTGCTGCCAGCAACACAGCAGGCACAGACACCCCCTGAAACGTGTGTTTGGGAAGGGCACAGCTCTGTGGGAAAGAGAGGCTGTTCACTATTGAGTGTGGAACGTCAGGAAAAAACAGCACGGGTTGTTTTCCGCTGATAAAGCCGAATTCAGCCAGAATGATCCGCTGATAAAGCCAAGTTCAGTGCAAACCTGGAGAAAGCGAGACCCTTCTCTGTGCTCTGATTAAAGCAGCCCATGGCAGTGAGGGGAAGCAGAGTGGTGGTTAGTGGGCACTAGGACAAGGGGGAAGAGAGAACAAACCATCCCAGCCGGGGCCGTGGCACAGCCACAAAGGAGCTCTGGCAGAACCTGCTTTCTCAGTGTGCCAGTCCAGCGGGGAGCGGGCCCTGGGAGCCCCTAGGGCAGCACGGGCCCCAGGCTGAGCTCCACGTGGTGGGTGAGCCAGATGACCTCGGAGCTGTGGTCGCCCTCCTCGTTGGGCCGCAGCGGGGCCGTGAGGTTTTTGAACTCGTGCTTCATCTTGAAACTCACGGTCACTTCGCCCTCTTCCTTCTGTGGGGTGACCTTGATGAAAACTCCCACCTTGTTGGCTTTTCTGAAGGCAATAACGCTGTGAGGCAGAACACACAGGGGAGAACTGGGTCAGCCAAGTCCTCACACCATTGTTCGGAGAGAACAATGCTCTGAGGGGAACCCAAGTCACACTGAGGACAGAGAGGAGAGGGGGGTGCTTGGAATGTCAGGTTTTTAAGGGAGAGGAGCCCCACAGGACAGAACAGCACTCACTCAGGGTCATCCTGGAAGTCCTGGGGCTCTGCCAGCTCATCATATTCTGCTGCAGCATCTTTGCCAGCCAGAATAAGCTCCTTGGGAGGAACAGACACCTGAAACAGAGTACGGAGAGAAAGAGGCCTTTCAGCACTGATCACCAGCTACTCTGTGAGCAGGAGAGGGCCCTCCCCTTCTGAGGGCTGCTGTGGAATGGTTTAACAGAAAAGTGATTCATCCTCAGCTTTCCTCTGCTCCAGGGCCACTGGATTACCACCCTGCCAGTGAAATCAGGAATTTCTGCCTTGGGCCCTGAGCCTCAGTGAACAGACACAATTTCAAAATCCTTCATGAGCTGCTGTTTACACTGATGACTGTCATTTAAGCCCCAGCAGGGGTTGAAGTGTGGCCTGTGGAAGGACAATTGGGAGCAGTAAGCCTTGGAAGAGGCTTGGGCTCACACAGCAGGAGGGTACAATACCTTGGCAGTGCTGTTGATGTTGTCAGGGTCTCCCTCCTCACACTCCAGCAGTGTGACATGGGTGACATTCTCCACAGGATTGGTCAGAGTCAGAAGGACTTGGCTCTCCTGGGGACATTCAGGAATCACAATTCAAGAAGCAGTTTTGCTAAAGCTCCTTGTTACTGTTAGCGCCTCCACCTCCTGTGACTGATCCACACCTTTAAAAATTACATCACATCCTCTCAAGGGATGGACAGTGACCACCCCTGGTCTGCAAGAAAGGCACCAATGCCATGCAAAACTCTTCCTTGATGTGAGAAATATGTATTTTTGGAATATACCCAAGATGCCCACTCTCCACACCTTTTATTCTTCAGCTCTTGGCCAGTGCTCGTGAGGCCGGGGGTCACACTGCACGGTGACAAGTACATGCAGTGCTCCCTTAAACCTGCACCCTCTCCATGGAACCACCATCACACCACGTCCCCTTCCACACAGA
Source organism: Pitta sordida (assembly GCA_013390025.1). Classification (NCBI taxonomy): domain Eukaryota; kingdom Metazoa; phylum Chordata; class Aves; order Passeriformes; family Pittidae; genus Pitta; species Pitta sordida. The sequence continues at coordinate 960,180 of WEKX01005975.1, forward strand.
TCACACATTCCTCCCCAGCCACGTCTCATCCCAAGGCATTTCTGGAGAAGCCACTGACCTTCATGTAGCGCAGGTTGGGGATAGACATGATTCTCACTTCAGGGATGTAGTTACTGCAAAAACAACAAACAAAGGACCATGAGGGGGTGTGCTGCTGTCTAACTCACCCATCACAACAAGTAAAGGAAAAATGAAGTGCCCTTCTGCTGTATAATCCTACAAACCCCGTGTGGGGCAGTGTTTTTTGCAAAACTGCTGAAATCTTTAGTAGATCAGCAATCAAACCTTTCACAGACGAGCTAAATATATTTTAAAAGGTGATTACAGCATCCTAAGAGATGACACAATCCTACAGGAGGTCAAAGCAAGAGTACAAAAGAGATTAAAATAGAAGGCATTAACTAAGCATGACCAGGGGTTGTTGTCCCCAGCCCCCAATCTCACTTACACAGCAACCAGCTGGATCTTGAATTTGATGGATGTTGGGTTGAATTCTGGTTTGCTCAGGTTGTGTTCACATTTCTAGAGACAAAGATATTTGAGTCAGCACCACAAGACAATGCGCAGTCACACACTGAGGAGACACAAACACCTCTGAGTCCTCTGCTCTGTGCTCCAGGATCCAGTAAAAAACCCAAACAGCTGCAACTCCTGATCTCCTCAGATCACTCCTCAAATATAACAGCAGGCTGACATTCTGAGAAAATACCCTGCATTTGCAAAGTGTTCTGCATCCTAAATACTCACAAAGAATATTGCTCTATTACTGTGGGAACTAGATAAATATCCCTGCATTACTGAGAAAACAAGTTCTGCAGTAAAGACCCTGGAGTCAGCCACCAGCAGAACATGGACTGGACTCCTGCCTGTCTTCGCTCCACAGCTCTCTGCTTTTATTTTCTGAACCACCCTCTTTCTCCCTCCATCCTGTGGACACCTCCAGCACTGCCTCTCCCTAATATTTTATTTCCTGACTTTTGTCTTTAGTAACAGCAGCAATTTTTAAAAATCTGCCTGTACCGGTAGCTTTCTCTAATTCCTTGATACATTCCTTTGTATCTTTGTGCACTTTGACAGTCCTGTCCCCCCTTTCCCAACCCTTCCCACACAGGAAGCCTCCTATGCCAGCCTCCCTCACCTCCCAGTGCTGTTACCTGTGATTTGGTTGAGAAAAAAAGGAGAAATACACAGCCCATTTCCCAGCCCCCGAGTTCTGTGAGCCCGGAAAAGGCACCTTGTGGTGCAGGATTCCCTACCCGACAGCGCAGGGAGCGTTTGATCAGGAGGTGCTTGTGCCGCGGGTAGAGCTGGGAAGCACAGATGGGCTGGAAGTCAGGCTGCAGCAGCCGCTGGCGCAGAGTCGTCACTGGGGGCATCACAGAGACAGAGAAATGGCTCAGGCACTGAAACTCGAGCAGAACAACCTCTACAGAGGCACCTCCCACAGTGGAATTTCACTTGCACCCCTCAATTCTGTAGCTACTGGTAACTGCCACTGTCTACAGCAATGACTAGAAAGGCAGGAGGTGCACAAAGGGCTGCCCTGACTGGGCACAGTAACGTGAGAGCAGCACCAGTGCCAGCCCAGGAGAAACAAGAGACCCTTATCTCCCCTCAAAGCTGGGCTGAGATGCAAACAAGAGTTTTGTAACCATTTGGTTTTGTCTTCCACAAGGGCAAGTGAGTGTCACAGGTTTGTCACCCTCCCAGCTGGGTGCTGCACAGGTACCATACACAGCTCCTTGTAACTCAGACTCGCACACAGAATTAGTGGCAACACAGTTCCCAAGGCAAGGAGCTCCCAGCAGACAAAATCTCCCATGGGTTTCTCACAAACACCAGGCCCCTCACTGTTCCCAGTGCCCCAGTGAGACACCTGGCAGACCTTCCCTCACCATGGAAATTGTCTTCTTCTCCAGCATCAAACCCTCACAATGCCGACAGTCCCATGGCAAAAGGAGACCAAGATGATCTACTTTTTTTCCCATAAATCTTCCATGAACTCTATAATTGATACTGGCAGACTTTACAGGCCTGCAGAACTCCCCAGAACATCCATTCTACTTGGAGCCACCTCAGCTGCTCCTGTAGCTGCTGATTTATCCCATTTACTCCCCATTTCCCTGATCAATTTACAGCACTTGTGGATTAAACCATGAGTCAGCTCAATAACTGGCAAGTGCACACAAGCTGGTCCAAGCTGATGTCAAAGCAATGCACAGTTGTTACTCAACAGCCCGTTTTGGCTCCAGCAGCTCAGTTATTTCCTTATTTCCTGCTATTATTTGAAAAAGGATGTCAGCTCTTTTCTCCATCCAGAAGCTGATGCTTCTTACGCACAGAAATGAAGGTCAGTGAGAAAATGAACTAACCCTTCAGAGGCCTGATGGGTCTGGCTCTGAGCTTTCCATGCACAACAGGACCCTGAGGCTGCAGTCAAGAGTTCTCCTATTTCCCACTGTCTCAATCCCAGCACAAAAGTAACCAGAAGAAACTTCCATAGGCACTGCCCATGTCACAAAATGTAAGTGCAAAAAGTGACAGGGCACTAAGGTGTCACCTTCTGTCAGATTGATGGGTCTTGTGTAGTAATCCTCAGGAAGAGGCTCCACTTCTTCCACTGCATCAGCTGGCTCGATCTTGATCTCCTTCTGGTCTTCTCCTTCTTTCAGCCTAAAGCAAAACAAGGGACAACTCGGTCATAAAACATGGCTTGTGTGCCCTAACAAACACCACAGTTACTGCATTATGGCACAGGCAGCAGTGAGAGCCGAGACTGCAAGGAAATAACTGCACAAGGGTGTGAGAAAGCAAAACATCTGGAGCTGCTGCACAGAGATGCACAAGGGTTTGACATCTCTCTAGTGCTCCAAAGAAGAAATCTGCTGTCACTGCTACCTGCCCATCACCTTCCTCCCTCGACTCCTTCCCCAGAAGGTAACCCCAGCCCTGCGACTCACGAGAGGCCAGCGAGGGCACTGATGGGAGCTCCGGGTCGCTGCCGCTGCAGCCTCGTCCCAAGGCCGTATTTGTCCTGCAAGGGAGAAAGGAACTGTCAGCTCCAGCTCGGCTTACCACCTGGACAAAAACACCTGCTGCAAACTCATCCTCTGAGCTGCATGGCAAGCATGGGGGGACAAGCAAAGGAAAGCAGAAAGGAAAAGGTATTCACTGCTTCCCAAGACAATTTTTTCTGCTTAGCCTGTTAAGGAGGACAATTCCCATTGCACTGCAGATGTGTGTGGCTAATGCTCATAAAGCTTCTGCTCCTTACTCACACCACCAGCCTGCACTACTGACACATTTTCCCTGGATCTCCATGTCAAGTGGTGCAGAATGAGAGTGCAGCTGCCAAAAGAACTGGGTCGGCGTGGCTGTGCATCCCTCTGAAATGCTCTGCAGCACCAACAGAAGCAGCTGGAAGGTTTAATCCCCTGAAAGTCTTATCACCTACATCTCTCTCTGAAGGAATAGCAGGTTCCTGCAGCTGAGCTGTACAGTGTCTGGGGGCAGACATCTTGCTTCTGGGCAGGACTGAAAACCTGAATTCTCACCAAGTGAGAAATGTGAGCACCAGCCTACCCTGGTGACTTTTCAAGGGTGAGATCATTAATGTTGGTGCCACTTGCCTCGGCCAAGCTGGGTGAAGGACAGCTTTTCAAGTGAACATTACTTACTCAGAAACACCTCCCTGCTCCTAAACTAACCAGAAATACAGTTTTGTAACAAATGTTACCCTCTGAGCCTTCACCTGCGTTTGTTCTTGGCACACCCACACCAGAGGCCCTGAGGCGAAGGGTAGGACCGGTTACTCCCCTTCAGTTGGTACCAAGAGACCTTTAACACCAGCAGAAACTGTGAAAGGACTTACCACTACGTGTATAGTGTGTTGCTGTGGAGAGCCCCCAAAATAGCAGCAGGTAGCAACGGAGACAAAAAATGCAGCCATAAGACACAAAGCAAAGGCACAGAGCAAGCACAGTTCATCGAGAAGTAGCAAGCAAAGGCAGTCACCCAGCTGAACAAAGTAAGCGTTTCCCTGCCACTTAAATAAACAAGTCATTCAAGCCACAACCAAGTCTTAAGGCTGAGATTTCACGCAGAGAAGTGCCAGACAATCTGTCACTGAGCTGTGGCATGAGCTGTCCTGAGAAAGAGCTGCCACTGCCATCGTGGCTGTGCTTGCCCTGCCTTTCACTGCAGCGTAAACCCCCCCGGCACTGCCAGAGAGGGTTCCCAGAGAGAGAGGCAGAGCAACGCACAGTAACGGGTGTAAAACTGCCTGTCCCTCAGGAAAGCCGTGTGTCCCAGCTCATTTTCTTCACGTTGCCCTCAACTACAGACCAGCCGGGCAGGCCTGCTGTGCTCCCAGCTCTCTGATTTTCCACGCTGAGGCAGCTGTCCATCCCTTTCCCTGCCCTGAGGTCCCGGCACCACCAGCTCACCGAGAAGGCCAGGGGGACGTAGTTGCGGCGTCGCACAAGCTTCTTGCGGTCCCGCTCGATCTTCTCCTTCTGAGCCAGCTGCTGGTAGTACTCCACCAGTTTGTTAATCTGGGGGGAGGGACAGCAAATCAGTGCTTGTGAACTAAGTGGGGTCCCTGCTACTTGTTTCCCTCTGTACCTGCTGTACTGTGAGGGATACACTTCAAAAGGCCTGTGTGTCTTGGCCTGGGGGACAAACTGACCTCCTTGTCACTTTGCAGCTGAGACTTTGCTCACAGTGACTGGGCAGAGTAACGTTACGTGGCCAAAAATGGGGCAGTTTGGATTAGTGGGGCAAGCAGCAGCCTGAGCATCTTTTCCCCCCATCTCCCCGAGGCTGGTCACGCTCAGAGCGGAGCCCTGACGGGTGACAGGGAAGGCTGTTAAAGGTGCAGTTCTGTTTTCCACATCGCAGACACACTCCTGATTGGAAAACAGCTTTTTTTTCCACATACATATGCAGCACTATTAGAAATGATGTTTTCAAATGAGTTTCTCCTCCAAAGGAGATTTTATACTGTGATATCCTCAGGGAAGCCTCTAAGAGGCCTCCCCTCCAAGCCAAGGTGGAGCTTAGGAACTGGAGCTGGTATCTGAAGGATGATACAGATGCAAAGTGACTGAGAGGGCCTGGCAGCTCTAACAGCTCTTTGTGGCTGATGCATCTGAGCCCAAGCACAGCCTTTCCTGCTCACTCACCCTCTGTGTGTGGGGATTCTCCGGCTCCTGCCAACCACCACTCGCTGCAGGAGGAAAGAGGAAAAAAACAAAGTCCACAGGAGATCTCCAGACCCCACAGAGAAATCCCATCCAACGCTCACCTGTGGAGCGTTCCTCATAAAATATCACATTCCCTATTTTAGCTGAACTTGCCATTGCAGTACTTGAAGTTCGTGCCTGTACAAATATCTACCTCTTAAAGCTTTTCACAGGCAGTTCTGTGCTGGAGGAGCTTTGGCAGCTTTTGTGTTGTGTTTTTACACAAGGGCTGTTGGAGAGATACTCAGGACAGCACCTAGGTGCCACTTTAGCAGCAGGAACATGTGTTTATGTGTCTCATTACTGGCTGCTGCCTCTGCATCTTAAACTCTGAGTCTTCAGTCATATCAATGCAGGGAAGTCAGAGGATCTGCTTGGCCTACTCAGCCCCACTTCTGGAGCCTGACAGGTACTTTCTGTACATCTTACATCACAAACAAACAGATGAAAGCTTTGTTCTGGTGCTGCTGTGATGAGAAAGAGCAAGTACAAACACTGACAAGGAACTCTGGGACAAGCCTCAGTGAACAAAAGTGATGGAAAAATAAATGAGATGTTTACTCTGTCAGACTGAGCGGCTTCAAAGACTCAAATGCACACAGGGGGGACACGCTGCCTTAAACAGCCCCTCATCTGACAGTGCTCTCAGCAGTCAGGTGGCAAGAACATGGAAGTGGGTCACACACCCCACTAACTCGGCTCTTCAGCAGCAAACGGTTTCCCTGGGAGTGACTCCACCCCCAGATCCTGTATCCACAGCACATCAGCAGCTGATGGGGTTATCTGCTACCTCCAAAACCCAAAGTGGGCTCCTGCTGTAACTCAGACACCTCCCCTGGGCTGCCCCTTACCCACAGACTTGTCTGCCATGCCGACGTCCCGGGAGGTCCAGCGGCAGAACCCACAGGCCAGGTAATAGGCTTTCTTCATGGTGGTCTTGGCCGGGTCGTCGGGGAGCGGAGCCGGGATGCTGGTGGCCCGGGTGGAGAGGGTGTGCATGCAGCAGGGGCAGTCAAAGCAGTTGGCACACCTGCAAACAGTCACACGGTGCTCTGGGAAGGGCCACAGGCTGAGGGAAACGCTCTCAACAAGGGGATTAACATGAGAGATCACGGAAAGACACTTACTCCCCAAAACAGACTCAGCAGCAATGTCATTTTGGAGGAGCTTCAGGCTCAGCGCTGGCTGAGGAAGGAGGTGTTTAAAATGGAAAATAAAAGCCAAAAGCCACCTTACCTGTTCTTTTTCAGCTTGGCTTCAGCCGAAGGCATGTTCTCCAGGCAGCTGGGGCAGTAGTGGGAGTCCACCTGAAGAAGGAGGCAGTCACATCACAAGGGGTACCTGGCACCTTTGTCCAGGCAGCACGTGGCTGCAGCCCCAAAAATCCTCAGGATTCAACAAGGATTTGTGTCTGCCAGGGGAGAGGCAAAGCCAGGGAAGGCCTGAAGCGTTTTTGGTATTCAAAATCTTAGATTTCTGCCTTTAACGTGAATCAGGTTTCTTAAGTCAGAATGGATTAAATGACTCACTCCATCTTGTCAGTGGGACAGGTCAGAGGGGTGTTGGCCTTTAGCAGCTCCCAGAATTTCATTCAGCAGCTTGAACCACAGGTTTTAAGATGTTATTTTCTCCTTACACCTGAATTTACCCCATCCTTGCAGTCAGATACATTTCAGAACGCTTTTTATCTCTGTGCTGCCACGTTGAATTAAAACAACAGCAGCAAGACTGCAGGCCCCTCCCTGAAGAGGAATTGAAGCTGATCATGAAACATGGCTGTGCACAATGCCCACACTCCTCACACCACCGCTAATTCACGACACATGCAGCCCAGTGACCAATCCACCCTTCAGGGGCCTCAACCCTTCCCTAACGCTGCGCAGTCATCCCCTCAAGGCTTTCAGAACCTTTCACAATTTCTTAATTCCACCAGGCTCCCACAAAATCGATCCCACCCATCTCAATCAGCCACAAAGCCTCCACAGCAGCAACAGCACCGTGTGACATGGAGGGGTCTGGGGGGTCCCTGTCCCCTCCCCGCCTGGATGCCACAGGGATGTGTGAGGGAGGGGTTTTTGGGGGGGTCCCCGTTGCCCCAGTCCGGCCCCACAGAGGGGTCTGGGGGCCCCGTTGCCCCAGTCCGGCCCCACAGAGGGGTCTGGGGGCCCCGTTGCCCCAGTCCGGCCCCACAGAGGGTTTTGGGGTCCCCGTTGCCCCAGTCCGGCCCCACAGAGGG
>WEKX01005975.1:975465-1038888 GCA_013390025.1 Pitta sordida
AAGGGGAAGGGTGACACCCTGGGGACCCCCCAAGGCTCTGTGCAGGGCTCCCCGGGGCAGGAGTGGGGCACGGGGGCCCTGTGATACCTCCCACCCCTCCCCAAACACACTCCTGGTGCCTGGGTAATGGGGGGGGGATTTTCCGAATGTCCGAGCTGGGGTTGGGGGCAGGCGAGGACAGAGCCATGTGTCCCCACAGTGACCTCCCCAGGGGTAGAGCACAGGGATTTTCTTCCAGGCACAGTGTCTGGGGGGAGGGTGCAGAGGCCAGCATGTCCCCACATCCCAGTGGACAAGGGTGATTGTCACCCCTCTCCACCGCAGCCTGCTGGGACCCCACAGAGCCTCCACTGCCCAGGCACAGCCCCTGTGACTTCACCTTCCTGCCAGCTCCCAAAAATAGCCCCTCCGTGACACTGGGCTGAGCCTGGGTCCCTCGGTGAGGACAGCAGATGGGCTCCCCCGACTAACCCCTGTGGCCCCCCATGCAGGGGCTGCTCCAGCTCGACCCTTCCCGGTCTGTTCCCAGTCCCACCCTGCTCCCCCTGCACTGGCCCAGCCCCTCAGGGCTGTGGAAGTCGGTGGGTCCTGTTTACTCCCCGTGTCCCCAGGAAACTGGGGCTGGCCTTGCCCTGTGCTCAGGCTGTTTTCCAGCCTCTCTCCTTCCTGCCCCTCCCTCCCTGCTCTGTAAACATCGCCCCAGCTGCAGCCAGGCCCGCTGCCCAGGCGGGCACATGTGTGCACACACGTGTGCAGATGTCCAACCCAACCACTGTGACCCTGGCATGCTGGAGCCTGCCTGCTGCCAGCAGCGTTTGGGACAGGGGACATAATGCCCTCACAGCCCGTGCCAGGGCTGGGCCTGCTGCTCTGGTGGCCGTGGGGATGGGCAGTGGGGTGACTGGCAGCTCCCATGGGATGCTCCTCGCCCCACAGGTGAATTGCTACTCGTCTGTGAACGACACCATCTACAACTATGGGGCCACGAGCATCGACGGGGACGAGTACATCCCCTTCGAGAGGTACAGGGGGAAGGTGGTGCTCTTTGTCAACGTGGCCACCTACTGAGGCCTGACCCTCCAGTATGTTGGTAAGAGTCCCCACGGGGCACAGGCACTCCCGGGGTCAGGGCAGGCAGCCTGAGTGGGTGGGTGGTGTCAGCCGGGTGTGCAGCCTTGGGCACAGCCCCAGAGTCCATTCTGCTGGGGAAGGGAAAATCCCTGCTCCCCAGGGCCCAGCACAGCCGGAATGCTGCCAGGGGGTGGGCACAGGTCGGGGGGTGCACCCTGCTAACCCAGCCCTGGCTCTGCTTGCGTGCAGAACTGAATGCACTACAAGATGAGCTGCGAGACCAGGGCCTCGTGGTCCTCGGCTTCCCCTCCAACCAATTCGGGATGCAGGAACCCGGCCAGAACTCAGAGATCCTCCCTGCGCTGAAGTGAGTACCGTGGTGGGGGCTGTGCTGGGATCCCCAGCCAGGACGTGGGGGAAGAGGCTGCTGCTCCTGCTGGTTGTGACCCTCCTCCCAGCCTGGGGCCATGGACCCCCCAAACCAAGGAGTTCAGAGTCCCCTCACCAGCACCAGAGCTGTTCATTGTGTGACCTCCTGTCCCCCCTCCCCTTGCAGGTATGTCCGGCCAGGAGGCGGCTTCGTCCCCAACTTCCAGCTCTTCCAGAAAGGGGATGTGAACGGGGCCAAGGAGCAGAAGGTCTTCACCTTCCTGAAGGTGGGTGTCACGGCAAGGGGGGGATGAGGGGGCAGCACCCAGGCGGGTTTTTGGAGAGGCGAGACAGTGATGCACTGACCACCACTTACAGAACGCCTGTCCCCCGGTGACGGAGGAGTTTGGGAACACCAAGAGACTCTTCTGGGACCCTCTGCGGATCCACGACATCAAGTGGAACTTTGAGAAGTTCCTGGTGGGCCCTGACGGGGTGCCTGTCATGCGCTGGTACCACCGCACCAACATCGAGGCCGTCAAGAGGAGCATCACCCAGTACCTGGCAGAGCGGCAGCAGGACAAGTAGAGCTGCCACCCCCCTGGCTGCTTCCCACTCTGTTCCCTCCCAGACTGTTCCCCTGCAGCAGGAGCCACACGCTGCCCCCTCCATCACTGCTGTCTCTGGCACCCCTGTGTCAGAGACCCCAGCGATGGCAGTGGGATGGCTCCAGTAACCCTGTGTCCCACCTCTACTCGTGGTGGTGATGTCTCCTTACCTCCAGCCTGTCCCTTCCAGCACCCCAGGCAGTGGGAGGATGCAGGGGCTGGCTGTCCCCGGAGCAGAGGGACACGTCTCCATGAAGGCTCAGCCCGAAAGCCCCCAGCGTGGGGGCGGGCCTGGCCTGATCCTGCCCAGCACGGAGCAGCTCTTCAGTGCATTCAAGCTGCCCGTGGTTCTGGTGCACAGACGTGCTGCTCTCCTGGTCGGGGATGGCCAGCCCCTCATTCCTCACCACAGAAATACCAAATAAAGGCTCTGCAAAGGCAAAGCCTTGTCTCTTGTCAGCATGGGGGGAGCAGCTCCTAACTGGAGAAGCTCCCATTTTTTTCCCAGGGCAACTGCAAACAAGGTGGATCATCACAGTCCAGCATTTGGGGAGAGGGGGTGGAGATGGGTGGGTGAAAGGCGCTGGAGGTGTGACCAGGGACAGGAGTCTGCTGGGGTCAGATGCCTCCTGTGTCACACAGCCACACTTACACAAAGAGGGGTGTGGGTTTTTTTCCCCCTCCAGACCTGTCTTCTGGAGCGAGATTTGCCGTGTGCCATGTGAAAGACTGTCCCCATGGGAAGGTAGATGGGACAGTCAGGAACTTTGCTGTCCTGGCAGAGGTGGGAGGCAGGAGAGCGAAGGGTGAGGGTTTGAGCCATCACCCAGAGGGAGGTGGGGAGGATGCACTTGGGGCAGTAGATCCTGGGGTCCTGTGGCTATACCTGAGCACATGGGGACCAGCAGCCCTGGCATCCCTCCCCCTGTCCCCAGACAGAGGCTGCCCCAGAGGAAGCAGTTTTCAGGATAAAACCAGAGAGACAAAGCCACACTTCAGTCCTTAAATAAATACAAAGACACCAACCACCCTCAGGCCGGGCCATGGCGGTGGCTGGCACATGCCTGTGAGTGTGGGATCTCCCACTGCTCGGAGAGTCCCCGCCATCCCCCGCTCCTCCAGGGGTGGAACCTGAGCCCCTGGACTGGGGCAGCTCCTGGCAAACACCGGCTCCTCTTCCCCAAAGACCTGGCTCAGTTCTACAGCCATGCCAGGCCTGACGCCTCACGGGGAAGGGGATGGCTGCAGGGCACTGACTCTGCCCTGGCTGCCACCACGATGGCACCTCCGGTCCCTCCTTCATGATTTCCTCGGGGGGGAGGCACTGCCGAGCTGCTCCAGGCCACGAGGGCGGCCACATGTCCACGCAGAGGGCTCGGCAGCTGGAGGAAGCTCCTGGGTACACACACACGGGGACACACACACATCCTGCTCCTCTTCCAGTGGTGCTGGAGCACGGCTGGTCCTTGGCGTTAGGGCAATCCCGGACCTGCCTGTTCTGAGACACAACACAGGGGTGGAAAGGGGTAAGCGCAGCTCTTCATGCCCAGAGAAGCCCCACTGGCCAGGGATACCAGCCATGGCATGGCCATTATTCCCAGCTGCCATAACCACATGAGCTTCTCAGGCTGTGGGGATGTTGTCAGGGATGGATCAGGGACCAACCCATGGCATAATCACCCCTCAGGCTGAACAGAAATGGCCACTGCCTGGAAAGATGTGCCCTCACCCCTCCCACAGTGTTCAGCCAACCACTCAGGGGCTCAAGGTGAAGGACAGGGGCCACCTCTGCTGCCGAGGGGCTGAGCCTTACCCAAGTCCTTGGGGACTGGTTTCACCCCGGTCACTGCTTGGGTGTTCTGGCTGCGGGCCATGGCACAGGGCGGGCGCCAAGGGTACTCGGGCTGCAGCAGGAGATGGAACAGAAACACGAATTACCAGAAATGTCAATCATGAGGCTGCATTCCCTGGTGGATTGCTGGGGTGTGAGGAGAAGGACGGGGAGGAAGGGAGCTGAGTCAAGATGCCAACAGGACACACGTGCTCAGCTCCCTGCTCTGTGACTTGGTGGCCCTGGAGGAGCCATTCACTCAGCACTGAGCCCCAGACCCACTCCCATGAGCCCCTCTGCTCCCCTTCGTGGTGGGCACTCACCGGGGGAAAATGCTGGAAGTTCTGTGCCGGGGTGTGCTCGCCTGGCATGGCTGGTGGGTACCGGATCTGCTGCCACTCGTCGAAGCCGTGGTACATGGGGTGAGCCATGGGGGGGCTGTACTGGTACTGGTACATGGGGCAGGCAGGGCCCATTGGCCCCGGCACTGGCTCGGGGTGCAGCCTCTCTCCGGATGCCTGCGAGAAGCCGGGAGAGATGATGGGACACCCTGAGGGCAGCCCACCACCCCCACCCCCATCCCCTGGGTAAGAGGGGACAGGCCTGCAGCCTCCCAGTCCCTCTGCTTAGGGAGGGTTTCTTCCCATTCCCACCTGTTTGTGTTGTTTCAGCAGCTTCTTCAGCTTCTCCTTCTCCTCCTTCTCCCTCTGGCAGTCATCCTTGGAGGCTCGCAGCTGGGATAAAGGGGGGTTAATGCAGAGCCCATCCTGCCACCCACCATGTCTGTGTGATGAGTGAAAGGAGATGCTCTGGCAGAAAGAACACCCCTCTGGCCTTCGTGTCCTCCCTCACACCCTACTCGTAGGGGCTCCTAGCTATGGGGACTGTGACACTGGGGACAACACCCAGGGCAGACCCAGGGCTCCCAGAGAGCTGCTGGTGACAGCCAGTCCCTGCTCTGAGGTGGACATGGGGGCTGTGACACTGGAGAAGAGCGTTTCCAACACACACAGTGTTGATGTGGGGCTCCTGGAGTGCTGCTGGTGGCAGCCAGCACTGCTCACCTGATTGTTGGAAAGGACCAACTGCTTCTGCAGCTTTTCCAGCTGCTGCTTCAGCTCTTCCTTCTCCTCATTCATCCTCTCCCTGTCACTTCGCTCCCGCTGGAAATCTTCCTCGAAAATTTTCACCTGGCAGGAGGGAGGAGATGTGGGTGTACCTGGCTGAGGGCACTCCCATCACTGTGTCACCACCCCTGACTCCACAGGCCATGCCAAGCCCCACAACAACCTGTCACAACAGCCCATGGCTCTGGTCCTTCCAGCTGAACGCCTGGAGGGTGCTGAGCTTGCTCCCCAGTCCCCAGCACTGGCACCCATCCAGCTCCTGGGCTCTTTGCTGGGGAGGCCCAGGACATGCAGCTCCTGCCCAGCCTCCAGTGGCTCCCTGTTCTGCCCTACCTGCTGCTTGAGGAGCTCGTTCTGGGTCAGCAGCTCCTGCTGTGGCAGCTTCCCTGCTGGCTCCATGGCGAAGATGGGTGGTGGAGAGGCCTGGACGTTCAGGGCCTCTTCTAGGGCCTAGGAGCAAGAGCAGGGAGTGGGGTCAGGGCAAGGGGCAGTGCCCAGAATGTCTCTGGAGGACCACAGGATGTGCACAGCATGGCAAGCAGGTATAACTGGGCAGGGGCAAATGGGACAACAGACCATCTGGACACCAGACCAGAGGGATTTGGTGAGCTTCATCTGATACAAGCTGAGCAAGAGTGGTTTGATCAGGGTCAGTTTTGGATTTCAGAGAGGTGAAGAGACTGGAGAACATAAAAGACATTTTGCAGTGAGGGGTTGTGCCCTGGTCCCCACCTTGTTCAGCCTCTGGATCTCCTTTTCCTGGTATTCCCGCTGCCTGGTGACTGGGGCCAGCTGCTCCTGCAGGAACCGCATCCTTTGCTGCAGGTCCCTCACCTCCATGGCCAGCCTCTCCTTCTCTGCCTGCAGGACCCAGGGTGGGGAGGAGATCAGCCAGAGCAGGCCAATTGGGCTGGCAGCTCCCTGTCACCCTTCCCAAGGGACTCACCTCCTCTGTTTCGATCCGGGACTTGGCCAGGAGCAGCTTGCGGTCAAAATCCCGTTGCTTTTGCTCCCGCTCCGACTCCAGCTCGGTCAGTGCCCTGCGGGCCTCGGCCAGCTCCTGGTGCAGGTCTGTCACCTGCCAGGAGGGAGTGGGGATGTTGGCCTGGAAGAAGGTGCAGGCAGCCCCCAAACCTTCCTCCACACCCCGTTTCCTCTGGGTCCCCCCAGGGAGCAGAGATGTGTCCCCCGAGCACCCAGCCCTACCTTCTGCTCGTACTTCTGCTTCATGGTGCGGAAATGCTGATCCCATTGTTTATTCACCTCCAGCAGCTGCAGGGAGAGAGGGATGGATGAATAGGAGCCCAAATCATGCCCTGAGCCAGCTGTGGCCATCCCCCAGCAGACTCCTGCCATGAAGGCACCTCGGGGACCAGCTGGATGGAGATCTCAGCTCCAGCAGTGCTTCCCTGCAGCTCCACAGCTCTGCCCGTCTCTTGGTGCCATCCCAGCCCTGGGACACCACTGCCCACTCCCCGCCTCCTTGGTAGTCGCCTCCCTCCCAGCCTGGTCCTCACCTCCCTGCGCTGGTGCTCCAGGATCTTCACCTTCTTTTCCTTGGCTTCCAGCTCCTCTCTGCCCGATGCCTTCTCCACCATGGCCCCGCTCTGCTGGACGCGCACGGGGGGGACCCTCAGGGCTTTTGTGGAGGCTGTGCCCAAGGCTGCCTGAACTTGAGCCAGTTCCCCTCCCACGGCCTCTCCCATTCCCTTGAAACCCTGACAAGTCTTGCTGGTCATACTGGGGGCTCAGTTAAGACGAGGCCGCCTTTGCTGAAGTGTCAGCGGGTTCCCTGCCTCCTTTCCAGCCCTCTCCAAGGCGACGCTGCCTCCTCACCTGCTGCTGCTCAGCAACGTCCCTCTTCCCACTGTCCTGGCTGCTCAGTGTCACCATCCTCCGGAGCTCCTGGTTCTCACACCTGTGGGCAGGGGGGGACATGTCAGTGGGGAGAAGCTCCCAGGGCAGCCCTGTCCCCCCCTGCACACCACCCACCCTCACCTGAGCTTTTCCAGAGCCTGGTTCCTCTGCTCCAGGTCCCGCTCCAGCTTGGTGCGCAGCTCCTTGTTCTCACTGTGCAGTGTCTCACACAGTGTCTGGAAGGTGAACACCGGCACCATGAGGACTGTGGCCAGGAGCCACTCACCTCAGAGTGGACAGGAGGGGATTGGTGGGAAAAAACAAAATGAAAGAGTCAGGGCAGGCCTTGCTCACCTGCAGGAATGACGTTCTCTGCTCGTTCTTGTGCACCTTGGAGGCCAAGCGCTTGAGCTCCGAGGCCATGTAGCCCATGCGCATGAAGACCTGGTCCTTGCTGGCCTCCTTGGCACAGCCACTCAGCGTGTTCTCCAGCTGCTGCAGCTGGGGCAGCAGGTTGGCATCCTCGTTCTGTGGCTGCTCCAAGTCCTGGGAACGGGGCAGGGGATGAAGTGTGGTCAGATGAGTTCAAGGAGCACTGCAGAATTCCCATAGGTCAGCCTTGCCTCCCACCCAGGGCTGTGGTGGGGAGCTGGGCCAGCACCAAGAGACCCTTCCACAGCCCTCAGGACACTGAAAAACTGTCAGCTTTGTAAAGGTCTGATTCCCAGGTGCTGGACATGGGACACTGTGACCCCAGGTGGAGGAGGACATTGTGGCAGCAGCTCTGCCCACCCTGTAACCCTTGGTAGTCAGAGCAGACCACATCCTTGACTTGCTGACAGCAATGGAGGCATCTCCACCCCTGCACTCTTCACCTGAGCTCTCCTCATCTGCACCAAGACTAGAAATCCCAGTCCTGAAGACTGTCCTCTCCATGTACGTCCTGGTCTGCACTGGAAGGGATGGTCTTACCCAGTCCCCATCTCCTTCTTCCCCCTGTCCCCTCTCTGTGCTCCCCTGCTGCTGTGGCATGCCAGGCACCAGGAACCCCAGCTCTCTGGCAGCTGGCATTTAAACAGTGCCTGGGAAAGCCCAGGCCAGGGCACACCCACCAGTGTCAGGGCATATCCCATCCCACACACCCCCGGAGGTTTGTGCTCCCCTGGTGTGGCTGATTAACTATTCCATTGCCTGGGAGACACTGCCAGCAGCACAGAGCCCTGCTGGCACACACGGCACTGCCGGCAGGAGGTGGGGATGTGCTGCCACACCTTCACCTGCTCAGCCCTGCTGACTCACCTGACGCCTGTGGGGAATGCCCTGGGCGGCACCACATGGGGCCAGGAGCTCAGTGTGTCCCCAGCACTCTGACCCCAGGGTTTACAGCCCTGAAACTGCCGTGGGAGGGTGTGTGTGTGTGGAGAGCAGCACAGCCAGCTCCTCCCCGTTGTGCCAGCTGGCAGGGGCAGGCAGTGAGGACCCAAGGACAGCTGGAGTGCTGGGAGGGCCTGGGTGTGAGCACAGGACCAGGACCTGGCTCAGGAACCTGCAGCTGATTGCCAGGCACGTGTCACCCCATTCTCCATCACCCCATGGCTGCACCCCAGAAGGTTCAAGGAGACCCCACCCCTCCTAGAGGGGCTGTTCAATGAGAGCATGTCCTCCTGCTAGCACCATGTGGTACAAACTGATGTTCATCCCTCTTGGGCTCCCCATCTCTCATCCCCTCCCTTCCAGTACACACAAAAAGCCAGAGCAGGACAGGGCGGTGCAGTGACAGCCAGGGAGACATTCAGATGGCACAAATGGAGCCCACAGAGGTGCCTCTGCTAGGGCAGACCCTGGCAGCAATGACAGGGCTTGGAGACCTGGTCCTCCCACCCAGTGTGTGCATCAGGTGAACATCCCAGCATCACTGAGAGTACTTGGGTTGTCACAGCCCTTCCCATCAGTGTCATGTACCATCTGCAGACACCAGTGAACCATCTGAGCCCATGCCCAGGCAGCCCAGCCAGGCCACCTGTTTGTCCAGTTTATCCAAGCCTTGACATGGGTGCCAGCCCTGCCTGTGCTGCTTTGCTGGCACAGCCCCAAACCCCTGGCACCACCACCACCACCGACCAGCTCGGCTCCCCAAACCCCACAGGCCACTCACCACTCTCCTGTTCTCCTGGGGAAACCCCTGAGCTTCCACAGGGACGATCTCGAACTCTGAGGAGGATCCCTGCAAGGGGAGGCAGCCAGGTCAGGGAATGGCAGCTCAGGATGTCCACCACAAGGAGACAGGGGCCACCAGGAGCACAGAAGGGAAGCTGACTGTCTCAGGTTTATCCCAGTTCGCAGAGGCTTTTAAAGGCTGCCTCCTTTTGCTTTTAACTAGATGGAGAGTCCCTCCCTCCAGCCATGCCAGCGGCAGCTCCCACGTTCACCAGACTCACACTTGGAGGTGATTTCCGTACTTCCACATCTGGCTGGGCACTGCCAGGGACTGCCCGTGTGTAGCTGGGATCAGGGCCAACAGCTGTGGAGAGGGCAGAGGACACAGCCATGAACTTTTGGGAGAGCAGGGCTTCTGCTCACTGGGAGAGTGCAGACACCTGCCAGGTCAGCCACTGATGGATGGTTTCTACCCCAACTGTGGGGATGGGGCAGAAACATCCTTCTAGGAAGGAGGAAGGAGGAAGGCAGTGGTTTGATGCACTCCAGAGATGACAGGGCTGCAAGGAATCTTCATAAAAGTCTCCTGCACACCCCTTCCCCCAAGCTCAGGATCCCGAGCCACCAGGTTATTCCTTCCCCGTAAGCCTCACATCTCCTACCTCCAGTTTTCACCAAGTCCTCCAAGGAAGATGATCCCATCAGCATTTTGTTGTCCTTCACGAGGTCCTCTGCCTTCTGCCGCAGCTTGGATGCCTCGACCTGGGACTCCTCCAGAAGCTCTCCTGTTGTGGGCAACAGAAAAGATGCTCAGCCTCCTTCCACGGGCGCCTGCCCTGCAGCAGCCCCAGCCACCAGCACCAAACACTCTATTTGGGTGGAGCAGTGCCCAGAATAGTCCTTGTTCATCCAGAAACAACTGTTCTGTGACAAATCCAATGGCAAAGCTGTACAGTGGCTCACTGGCTCCAGAAATCCGCCTGCTGACACACAGAGAAGGCAGAAGGGCAGCACTGTGTCTCTCAGAGGTCTCCTCCACTTCCCAGGAGAGATGAATTCAGGCCTAGGTGGTGGCCCAAGGGGTCCAGTCTGCCAGCTTTGGGATCTGGCACCAGCAATGCAATCCTCCCCCCACCCTGGGTGGCTGCTGCCACAGCAGCAAATCCTGGTCACAGGTAAGGACATGGTGACACAACGGGAATCACGAGGCAGGTGGAAATTCGGCTGCAGAAGCGGGACTCGAAAGGGGAAGCTGGGTCACGAGACCGAAAGCAAAACTGGGGGTGGGGAGAAGACAGCCAAGTACAAGAAAGGGGCTGGCCCAAGTAGGCTGGAGCATTTCCACACTGGCAGGGAGCACCCATGACCAGGGTCTTTGAGCAGCACCTGGGAAAAGCCCCTGACCCAACAGGGCTTGCAGGAGGTGGGGGCTTTCATCAAAAGCAGAACGGATCCCAGCACCTGTGGACTCCGAGGAGCTGACTGTTTCTCTCACTGTAAAGCACCCCAGAAGTTCAGCAGAACCCTTGCTCCCTCACATGAAAAAGCTCAGACATCCTGCCCAACCTCCCAGGACAGGGAGAGCTTGGCTGCTGCCTCAGTGCCAAAACCCCAGGATTCTACCAGCACCCTTCCTCGAGTGAGCAAGAAACTCTGACACTTGATGGGCACAGGTTGGGCTGCCCCAAAGGCAAATCCCATCCCCCTGGCACTCAGCAGTTACCAATAGACTTGATCCCCTGCATCTTCTCCTTCAGCCGAGTGTTCTCCTCCACCAGCCGCTCCAAGGCTGTGGTTCCATTCTCCTCCGAGCCCCCGCCAGGGTCGTAGATGCGGTAGGGTCCTCTCCCTTCCATCCCTGCTGCTCAGCCAGGCATCCCTGCAAGGCAACGGAGCGCGGAGTCACCTTCCTCTGGCTCCAGGCAGTGCCACAGTGCCCTGGTCCCAACCCTGGTGAAGGCAGCGCTGCCTCACTGCTCGCCAGGCCAGCCAACCAGTGTCCCAGGTGGAGGCACTTCCCCCTCCAGCCCTGCCTGGGGTGAATGTGTCAGGGTGACTCACGGCCATGAGAAGTGTCACGGGAGCAGACATCACCAGCAGCCCCACTCAGGGCTGCCTCTCACCCCTGTGGGGCACAGGAGTTGTGGAGGAGGTTGAAACCGCTGGTTGCTGCATCCTGAGAGGGATGGAGAGCCAGCCCAGGAGCATCTCCTCACACCAGTGTGAATGTGGGCACGGTCACCAGAGCATCCTGCTCAACATACGGGATTTCTGTGGGGCATAAAGGCTTGGGGGGGGCTGTTGGGGAGAGGCACTGTCTGCAGCTCCAAGAACCTTAACCTGGTTAAGTGCTGGGGGGCACTGCGAGGATGAGCCCCAGGAGCCAGGCAGGGACTTGCTCTGCCCTCTGGCTCAGCCAGAAAAACCTGCTGCCAACAGCACAGCTTCCTGACTCGGGCACAGGGAACAGCCAGGCATGTGCCAGGCTGGGAGCAAAGTCCAGGACAACGAGTCACCCGCAAGCAGGGTGCTATGCTATTTGCTTTCTCAATCCCTTGCGCTTGTGGGTGGCCTAAGGTCTCCCCCTTGCTCAGGTCTGGCCTGGGGACAGCTGGGCAGGATCCTGGCTCTGGGTCTCACCCATCTCTCCTGGGGGGATAAAGCAGCTGCTGTGAATTACAGCACCACTTATCAGACTAACCCCCCTGGTGCCAGCCTGTGCAGCAGAGCAGCAGCTGAGCAGGTCCTGGTGACAGCTGGAGCTGGGGTGCTGCCCGGGGGCACAACAGGAACACCCCAAAGTGCTCCTCCCTCAGCCAAGGCAGCTGGGGGCTGGCAAGGGGGGCACTGAGGGGACACACTTTGAAAGGGGAAGGGGGTGGCCCATTCCTGACACTGTCTCAACCTCAGACGAATGGTCACGCCACGAGTGATCCAGGCTGATCTCAGGTTTGGATGACCTGCCTGCCAGGGAGCGGCAGGGACTTTCCAGATGACAACTGCCACCTGTCAGCATCCACAACTGGAACAGCAATTAACGCCTGCCTCAGCAGCAGGGAATTAGGCCTGGCCTCAGCAGCAGCCTGCTCCTGGGACACACGTTGGTGGCTCTCACCATCCTCCTGCTCCATGGGCGGCTGCTAACCCTGCATTGCCCCATCCCAAGCAGCTGGTGGTTGGTGATCACTGGGAGCTGCCCTGCCACAGTGGTGTGGGGCAATGGGGGGAACAGCTACTCCTGGAGCCCAGGGCAGCTGGCAGGAAGCTGTGGAAGAACTGGGACCGTTTTCATCCAGCGATGGGCAGTACAGTCACAGCCAGTATGAAACAGAGCGAAGGTTTGGATTAGGTGAAGAAATTCCTTGTTGTGAGGGTGGTGAAGCTCTGGGGAGAGCTGGCAGCAAACCCATCTTGCAGTGAGCATCTTGCAGGACATCTGTGTCCTCCACCAGGACGAGGCCATGAGCGGATCGAGGAAGGTGGGAAGTGGATTGACGAGGTGCCCTCTCATGTGGGAGCGTTTCCCCACGTGGCTTTGCAGCAGCCTGAAATACCAGCCCTCATCCTCTCACGCTCCAGACCCCAAACCTGGAGGGTTTCTGCCTTGCCCCACAGCACACGTGGGAGGTCTCCAGCCCCTGCAGGAACCCCTCAAACTCAATCCACTGCTCTGCCAACCAGCAGAGCTCACTCAGGCTCACCCCATATTCTTCCAGCCATGTGGAGCCACCAAAAGCCTCTGCTACGCCCAATTCTCAAGATTTTATCAAGAATTTTTCTACCCCAGGTTTGCACAGCATCAGGGAGATGGAAGCAGAGGGGCCCACAGGAGCTGTTTCCAAACAGCAGCTGTGGAGAGGAACTGAACTATCTCCAGATGACGGAAGCACAGAGCAGCTACAAATTCACCAGCAAACAATCCCCAGCAAGAGGGAGGGGTTTCCTGAGCACCGAGGTCAGGGCGGATTTCCCTGGAGTGGAGGCAAAACCAATTTCTGCACGGAGTTGCTGGGACAGAGCTGTGACGCTGGGTCCCAGGGCACTGAGCCCAGCCCTGCATTGTTTCTTTGTTGTTGTTTTTTTTTTTTTTACTTTTTTCCTTAAGAGTTCTGACAGGTGAGATTCACAGTGAAAAAAATCTCATGTCAATAGAAACACTGGGGCAGGAGAGAGAGAGAGAGAGGACTGTAGACCAGCACCTAACGGTGATTAGAAACGCAAGGAAAACACGACTACCACAAACTCCAGCAGAAACCACCCAACCACAAGAAAACGCTTCCCTTTTTGCCAGTCAACAGTTCCTGTGCCAACCTGACAGTATTTCCCAGCCCTGGGGACTGAGGGCCGGGCACAGACCGTGGCTGCCCAGCTCTGGCTCGCTGGCTCTGTGCCCAGCCAGGGACAGACACTGCCAGACAGTCACACGTGGGCACTGCTGGTTCCAACGGGAGCACCAACACCTTTAGGGAGCACATTTTTATGACAACTCAGCAAAAGCAGAGAATGAGAGTGTGAGTGGGCAGTGGAGATGAAAGCAGGGTGGTATTTAAATAGCTGTGCTGTGGCTTGGGAGGGAGCTGGAGGTGTCGCAGTTGTCACCTGGGATGACACACATCACTGCCACGGCCATCGCTGTACCAGCCACGCAGAAGGATGTGGTTCCTGCTTGAAAATTACTGAACAGCTGAAGCCCCCGAGGCAGAGGATGTGAATCCCGTGCTGTGGGCAGGCTGGCACTGCTGGAGGTTTGCTCTGGGCAGCAAGCCCTGGGCTGGGGACCTGCCTCCCAAAGCTCAGGGCTCTGCAGCCCCTCAGTTCCCACCCTGCCATCCACCGTGGAGGCTCAGCCCAGTCCTCAGGAGAAGGGGGTTTTCCCTGCTTACAATCCCAGGAAGCCTCCTCCCTGCCAGTGGGAGGTGAAAGCGAATCCCTGCAGGCTGTCAGCAGCATTTTCCCATGACAGGCACTGCTGGGTCCCCGAAATCCCTCCTCAGAGGAAAAGCAAAAGCCACTCAGACAGACACCAGGGAAGGATTTTGTTGCTGTTGTTGTTGTTTGATCATTATACTAGAAGTCAGCAAAACACTGCAGCCCCCAGCCTGGTTTTGTTTTCCTCTCCAGAGCCCCAGCAGCTCCCCAGATCGGGGACAACCAGGCTGGTCTTGTTTGAAGGGAAGCAGAAGCAGAGTTGGATTTAAAAAGCAGCAACAATAAAGAGACTTTCTGGGCACTGCAGTCCACTGGGCTGAGAATAATAAAAGAGGAGGAAAGCAGGCATTGCAAGGCTTTTCCCCTAAAGGGAAAAGTCTGAACCTCCACATGAGGCATTTTCCTTTCCAGCCTATTTAGCCAGAGAGGGGTTGTGAAAGGCAAGAGCCCTCCCCAGAACACAGCAGGCATTGCAGATGTCCTCCAGCCAGAAATCCCACCCCTGCTCAGAAACCCACCTCCCACAGAGCCTTCACAGAACCACCTCCTCCTGATGAGGCTGCTCAGGAGGAAAATGAAGCATTTTCCCTGGGTTTGCCAGGTTTACAGGCACAAACTGCAGAGCTCCTCAGCTCCCAGCCCCAGTGCAGGCAGGACATGCAGCCTGGCACCGTGGTGGTGGTGCTGCTGCCCTGGCAGCACGGTGGGAGTTTCATGCAAAATCCTGTCTCCTGCCACAAAGACATCTGGGCTCAAGCTGCCTGCTCCATTTCTCCCTGCAGAGCTCAGTAACATCATGGCTGCTCCTCACAGCACTCCACAGCAGAGCAAGGGATCACAGCCACCCCTTTTCCCTGCCTCCTGTCCAACGCTCCGTCCAGCCACAACCCCCAGCACCAGACAGTGGCACCACGAAGCTGCACCAGCAAAGCTTCCTCCACCACCCGAAGTGTAAGAATTTCTGCTTCAAAACACAATCTGCAGTGCCACGAGAGGAGATGGCTCAGTTTCCTCCACCCATGGATGTTCTGTACCAGCTGCTGGCAGGGAACAACCCACGGCCCCGAGCTAAACAGGTCTGTTTGGGGTAGGTCAGGCCGAAAGGGCATCGTGGGATGTCTTGCCGAGCCGGGAACGCTGCCAAAGGCTGCAAAAACCCTTTCCTGTTTTCGTCTTGCTTACTCCACCTCTCCACAGACAGCTCTCAAGGACGGGTCTGGCTGGGGCTTTCCTGTCTCTGGAACTCCTCCCGGTGTCCGAAGTCTGGGCTCCTGAACATTTCCGAGAGCAGCGCTTCTTCGGGAATAAAGAGCTTGTGGCAATAGGAGGGCTCCCACTCCCCCAGGCGACAGGAATAACCCATCCAAGCGATGGGAATGACCAGCTCCATGGCAAAAAGGCTGTGTCTGACCCCCCGACACGGGCAGCTGTGCCGGGAACAGCTGGATCTCCGCTCGGGGCTGTCCTCACCCAAACCAGCAGCGACAGGCACCATCCTTTGTTTTTATTTTCCCTTTTCCTCCTCTCTGCCCTCCAGGGCATGGAGCGAAGGAGGGGACGCAATCCTTGCGCACCTTCTCCAAAGAGGATGCTGCTGCCACCGCTGCTCCAGCTGCTCCAGCTGTTCCAGCTGTTCCAGCCCCCGATGCGGACCGGGTGGAATGCGGACAGGAGGGTCCCGGGGGAACCACAACCAGGGAGCATCGGCACCGCNTCCCGCCGCTCCGCCACCGGCACCGGGACAGCGGCTCCGCCCCCGGGAAATTCCCGCCTGACGGACGGGCGGCGCAGCCAATGGCCGCGCGGCCGCGGGTATAAAAGGGGCGGGCGGGGAGGCGGCGGGGAGCGTCCCCGTCATGGCGGAGCGATTGTTTGTGTCCCTGCGGGCTGTCGGTCCCCGTGGGGCTGCTGAGGGGGCCCCGCCCGGCACAGGGGGGGTTTGAGGGGCAGCAGGAGCCGGCCTGTGCCCTCCGCCTTAGCGGGGAGTCCCGCTTGTCGGGTGAGCGGCTCCCCCGGCTTGCGGAGACACAAAATGGCGGCTGAGGGGACAGCCCGGCGGGGTCCCCGTGTGCCCCCGGGTGAGGGAGGAACGGCTGAGGGGAGGCTGTGCCGCCCCGGCGAGCATGAGGGAGCAGCTGGGAGCCGCTGAGGCTGAGCAGAGCCTTCCTCTCAGAATTCCCCACCGAGTTAATGTTAAACTGGGAAATTACACCCTCTGACCGGAGCGTGTGTTCCAGGGATGCTTTTCCTCTGCTGCTCCGGGGGTTATCGTGCTGTGACGGGCCACCGAAATCGGCCGGGGGAAGCAAGAACCGCAGAGAACACCTGGTTTCACTCTCCTCTTTGGGGCTCGCTCCACAGCTACCTGATTTTCTTTCCTGTTTTGGTTTTGCCACAGGGAAGGTGGTGGGTTTTAAAGAATACAAATAAAAAACCCCAAACCAGGAGCGCAGAAATCCTGCCGTGAGTCTGGAGGTGTCCCCTGGAGGTGACCTGGTGTTGGGTTCACCGAGGTCGTTCTGTGGAAATCGAGTTTCCAGCTGTCCCAGTTCTGGCTTCTTACTCAGCTCTGTTCACACACCTCCGCCGCTTCCTGGTGACTTGGTGTTTTGGGTTGTAAAAAACTGAAAAAACCAGCAAAACTCCCTGTGCCGGCAGCAGGACGTCAGCCTGGCAGCCCCGCTGGGTTGGGGGTGCTGGGACCCCGACGTGCTCTTTGTGTCCGAGGGCTCGGCTGGGGATGAGACAGCAGGACCCCACACACAGCCCACTCCTTCCCTTTTTGTTCCCTGAAAGCCTTGTGTTTTATCCCAAAGGCCCAGTGCTATTCTCAAACCCTCAGAAAACCTGTCTTCAAAGCCAAATGTAGTCCCGCAGAACAAGAAAATGCTTTGTTTATAAGTCAGTGCCACAACCAAACCCTGCTCGTTTCCGAGGAGGGCGAAAGGGGTGGCATGGCTCAGCACCCCAGCCGCTGCCAGCCTTCCCCTCGCTCCATCTCCCACCAAAATCACATCGTGCTACTCACCGGGTCGGGTCGTGGGAGGGCTTGGGGTGGGGGGGTGAGAGCCCTTCTGACCGGGAAGCTGCAGCTGCAGTCCCCGAATGCAGGAAGGCCGGCCCAGCTGAGGTTACTTTTAGGCATGGAGCAGGGGAATTCCCCATGATGGAGGTCCCAGACAGCCTCTGCTTTTTGATAGGGAGCCAGGCACCACTTAAAGGGCTCTCCTGTGCTGTTCCTCCCGGGGGCCTTGAGTTGTGTCAGGTATTAGTCAGCAAAAGTGGGAGGGGGCTCTTGTGGAGTCTGTGATTCACTTCTGGGCAACTGGAGAGCCTCCTTACATCATTCTCCTTGACTGGTTTCTGAGCAACTTCACTGGGTTTGCAAACATCTTTCTCCTCAGGGAAACTGCTGCATCTTGCAAGAGGCATTGTCACCGCCCCATGTGTATTTCTCTGTCACTGACATCCATCTCTGGAGTCAGAACAGGATGCATCTTCCCCAGGAGCAGGGAAGAGCTGTCTCTGCTGGTGGAGTTGGACAGGTGATGGTGTGCCTGGGTCGCAGGTAATCCCTGCAAACCATCCACCGGGACAACTGATGGTCAGAACCAAGGCTGGAATAAACACCAAGGATTTAAATGTTTCTACTTTTTAGAGGCTGATTCCAGCTCCCCAGGTGTTGTTGGCAGGCACAAGTTGTACCTGGCAGAGCTTTTGGTCTGCCCTTGCCAGGTGTGAACTGCAGGGCCTGAGGAACACCCAGCTTTAGTCTGATTGATTTGGGTGCTGGGCAGGAGGGTGGGGAGCTGGGGGTCTGGGATCTGCCTGCAGCCTGAGAACCCATGGAAGTGGTCACTCCATGGCGTGCTCTCACATGGTGTCTCTCCACCTCTCTAGGCAGCTGCTCCTTGTGTTTTACCTGAGGTCACCAGCCAGCTCAGGCTGGCAGAAATGCAGGACGAATCTCATAATGAAAATGAAAACGAAAGGCTTTTGTTCTCGTTGATCCTTCCTCATTCCTTTGGTTCCCACCATTCTCCCGAGGGAGAAAACTCCCCTGATGGGAGCTGGGGTTCGTGAGCACGCCTGCATGGCTCTGAGGACATGTTCACAGCTGACACTTTGACATACTAGGTGTGTTTCAGGGACAAAGAGTTGGGCTCAGCACCTCCAGTGGCAGCTGGCTTATATGAAGGCACCCTGATCGCTGCCATGCTGCGGGAAATGGGATGAGAAGGAGCACAGGCTGTGGCTGTGTGTGGTAGAGCTCCCCTGTCCTCAGCTCCTGCATCATTTGGATCAGCTGTAGCTTCCTTCATGTTGATCCTGCTCCAGGGTGGCCCAGTGGTGTGAATCCAAAGTGGAATTGACCCAACAGCCCCAGTTGCCCAATAAATCCCTGGCACTGCTGGGCAAACAGAGCACACTTGAACCCTCACGGGGTGATGGGTCAGCCAGGACACGGCTGTCATGGGTGGCCATCCTGGGAGCTGGGCCCTGCTGCTTGTGGTGCCCTGGTGGGACGTGTCCCGGTGCTATGGCAGCCGAAGGAAGCAGAAGGGCCGACAGTGACACGGTGACGCCGTGAGAGCGGGGAGGAAGCTCTGGCTGCAGGAGGGGATTTCCAGAACATTGTGATCTGCTGCCTATGCAAATCAGGAACTCAAATTAACCTGGCAGGATGGGAGGGCTCTGGAATAGAGGGCAAGGGAGAGGCAGGGGAGGGAGCCTGGGAGAGGGCAGGAGGGTGCATGGAAGGGATTGGGGCAGGACAGGGGGGTGGCACTGGGGAGCAATCCAGCTCCCGCAGTACCCTGCCTTTAGAGGGGGTTGGATCCCCAGCTTTCCAGGAATGCTGGGCTGCTTTTGCTTTGCTGGGTTTACCCTGTCACTGAAGGAGGGTTCCCTTCTCCCTCTGCCTTCGTCATGTGAGGCAGGGCTCAATGTCACCTGCTTCACAGGAGATCACCCCTTCTGCATCCTCCCTCTGCCTCCTCCGCAGTCACCAAGGGGTGGGTTATGGTGGGACCTTCCGCAGTCCCACAGCAGAGACGCCAAGAACTGTGGGAACCGGGTCTGGCAGTGCTCAGAGGATTTCCTTGCATGCCTTAAGCTTTGAATCATTTGACTCCCATTGTACAAAATCAAGGACAGTTTGGGGGGATTTTCCCCTCTTCCTCTCTCCCCAGGCTGTCTCATCCAACTGCAATGCCTGAGAAAAGGGCTCATCATCAAAATGCAGCAGTCATCATATCCTGCACAGCTGCTCCAGGGATGATGGTGTGAGGAGAGCAGGCCTGTCGAGTTTAGCCTTTCCCCCAGCCTGAGCTCACTGTGGGGATCAGGCTGAACAGTGAGGGACACATGGCTTTGAGGGGGGAGGCTGTTTCTTCCTGCTTTGGCTTGGGAAGAGGAAGAGCTGAAGAAGAAACCTCTGCTGGCCCCCGAGACTGGAAACTGTGTTTCTCTCATCTGGGGGAAGGAGAGGATTGGCAGCTGGGATGGAAGTGGCTCACATTGTGCCAGAGACCAAGACCGACATCCCGGTCTGTCTCTGCACGAGATGTGGCTCCTCCCAGGGGCTGGTAGCAAAGAGGATCTGCAGTGGCCTCTGGAGCTGACTCAGAGAAGAAGTCCAGTCCTCTGCACACCATACATGGGCTCGTGGGGGTTTTTTGGATGTTGCAACCTGTGAAATCTGGCCATGGCTCTGCCTGGAAGTGAGCCCTTGCCCCCGACATTGCTGGTCAATGTGCAGGGTGTAAATCCCACGCTGCCCTGCAGCAACCCTGAAGGCTGAAGCATGGATGGCCAGCAGGGACCTGCCTCCAGCTCTTACCGTGCTCACAACCTTGCTAATTCTTCTTCCTTTTGATGCCCATGATTTTGTCCTGCCCTTTCCTTTCCTAGCCTTTACGAACTGTTCACCTCTGTGTTGATCCATTGCCCTTGGATTGGGTTGACGCCAGAGGACGGAGCACTGGTGTTCCTGGGGAGTGGTGCTATGAAGTATATTTTTCAGGGAGACTGGAATGCTACAGGGATGAAGGCTCCATGACCTGCACACTTACGGAGATCTTGATGGGCAAAACAGTCCTCACTCGGGGAATTTTTATTTAATTTATTGCCAATTAATACTAATTGCTAGTGAGTGATTTGGGCATTAAACAAAGCAGATATTCTTCCTTCTCCAGGTTTGGCTTAGGCCAAATATATTCTTTCTTCTTCCTAGACTCAGTGGTCCTTGTTTCACTGCAGATTACACTCACTCTGTGGAGAAAGTGCCCAGGAGCCGAGTGAGTCCCAGAGGCCATGCCAGTGCTTCCCAAGAGCCATCCCCCTCCTGGCATTGCCTTGGGGTGGGCAGCTCTGCTGAGCTCAGGCCAGTTTGCAGTTCTCCCTCACAGGGCAGCCCCAAGTGAGCTGCCAACCCCAGCATGGGGCAGGGGCTGAAACACCCAGTGCTCCTGACTGTGCCTGAGTGTTTGTAACTGTTAAAATGCCACTGTCTGTTTCCTTCTCCAGCTGTAGCAATTGCTGTTGGAGATGGATTACCATGGCACTGGGGCAAGATCGAGGCTTTTTGGCAGCAGAACTTTTCCAGGGAAGGGAATTTCTCCAAGGAGGAAACCCCATCTCGCTCTCCCTCCCTGTCCCCAAACACTGTTGTGACTCTGCTATCTTGTCTGCGTCACAGGAGCAGCCGGCAGCGGGTGCCAGGGAAATTCCTGCCCTTGGGACTGGTGTGCTGTGTTCAGCCGGTCTTCCTGGCAGTGGCATCACCTTGTGCTGGTCTGGGGACTGGCTCTGAGGGGTTGCCAGCTCTCGCTTGTGGTGCTGTGCCACTCGAACACAGCCAGGCTGTGGGTGATGTAATCCCTGCCATAGGCTGGCAGCAATTGTGGTACAGCTAGAAAATTCCCCGGTGTTTACACCTGTGCCCAGGAAACACCCGCCCCTGTGCATACCCCAGAAACATCTGTTTTGGCAACAAGAAGGAGGCAGATGATGGCTCTTGTGTTGTGGCCCTGTGCTAATTCTGAGCAGGTTTTCCCCCTGCTCTGGAGCAACAAGGCTCCACTGCCCCAGATCTGGCTCTCCCAGGGGTAATGGGCTGTCTCTCAAGCCTCAAAACTTCCCTGGGCACCGTGCAGCCATGTCCCTGAGCCCTGTTCCCAGGGAAGTGCCAGCTCTGCTCCCTGCAATCTCCGTGCCACCCGTGGTCTCCGGAAGCCTCTGCTGCAAAGCTCGGAGCTGCAGGAAGAGATGGGCAGATGAACATCAGGGTTACATCCTCCCTTCAAAACATCTTCTGCAGCTGCTCAGAGTCTTTGCAGGAGGTTCCTGGCCAAGCAGGTGACCTGCAGGCTGCTGACGCATGGGGGGTGTTCAGCCTGGACAGGGATGCCAAGTCCTACTTACACACAGGGGCAAGACAGAGGAGCCCAAATCTCTATGGGAAGTGTGAAAAAGCTTCAACCAGGCTGCTTTCCCCTGAGAACGGGGATTTTGTTATAAGGGGATGTTTTACAGGAAGGCATCAAGGGAATTTTCAGTGGGATAACACCCGGCTGAGTTGTTTCAGCTTCCCTGGTTTGTTTCTACATGTTCCTGCTTCTCGACCCCGTCTGGTTTTGAAGTGTTGTAATAATATTGTGTTATTATTCCTAACGCTGCTTTGATATTTTGAAGAAGCAGCTTTCCTCACCCAGCTGTTCTGAGGAAGACTTGGGCATTCACAACTTTTTGTTCTGACTTGGAAACAATTGAAAGTGCTGGAATTTCCCGCTTTTGGAAATTCCAGTTCTTTTCTCCTGAGCGCTGGGGGAAGTGCAAGTGAACTGTTTGGGGGTGTAGCCTCCATGGCATGTGCCTTTCGACTGCGTCTTCAGCAGCTTGAAAGCACAGGAAACTGCGTGTGAGGACAGATGGATGCCATCAAGTCTGATTTCTATCTCTGGTTTATGAAAACATCATCTGTGCTACGGCACAAACCCCGCCGGGGATTTTCAGAGGCATGAGGTGAAGCTCGTGGTGAAATCCCTGTGCTGCTGCTGCCAGTCTCATATGCATTTTCAGCCCCACTATCAGCAGCAGTGCTGCTCAGAGGGGCTTTGGGGCGTCATTAGGGCCTTCCCTGGAGCTGGGGCAGGGCTCTTGCCCTAGTTTGGCTAGAGGAGCAAATGCTCCTCAGTCCTACCCAAACCTGCCCCAATAAACCGACTGCTCTCACCCCGGGGTCAGCAACAGTAAAGTTTTATTAATCAGATTTGAAACTGTCTTTTCACTCTGGGTGTACTCCTAGATTAGTGGCAGGTTTGTGTATGAATTGTTTTGACTCAAGACAGACAATCTCCCTACCCAGACCCCTCTGCTCCCCTCCCCGAGACTCCCCCGTTTGCAATGTGGTGCCGTTGTCCAGCGCAAAGTGAGTCCTGTGCAGGGAACCGAGCGTCCCCCGAAGCCCCCGAAGCTGCGGTGACATCAAGGCAGTGGGTGGGTGCTGGCTCAGACACGAAGAAGGGGCCACTGCTGCTGCCTAGTCCTCGCCCCCGCACAGGGCCAGCAGAGCCTTGCGGTAGTCGCCGGACGTGTCCTTCTGCAAGAGGGACAACCCAAGTCAGAGAAACAGCCCTGGGGAAGCCCAGCTCAAGGTGCTGGGCACAGGAAAGGCACAGCTCCATGTCCAGGCCAACCCACAGGTATCTGTGCAGACGGGGAAGATGTCAGCACATCCTCTCGACAGCCAGACCAGCCAACACCCAGGCTGGCGAGGGCAGGTTCCCCCTGCCCTGGGGAGCTCAGCCCTTGTGCCACTCATGGCACCACTCATGGCTCGGGTCCCTCCAGGGCTCAGTCAGACAAGGTGATGAGCCAGGGAGGGACATCCCTGTCCCCTCACCTCAATCATGTGGTGCAGCGATTTGTCGAACAGGTCTATGAACTCGCCCCGGATGTTGAACAGGTCAATCTCGCTCCGGGAAATCATGATGCGGGTGAGGGTCCTCTCATCTGTGCCAGCACCCTGCAAGGGGGAGCTTGAACAAATAACCCTGCAGGGACTGGGACTCAGGGATGCTCCTGGCATTTCCAGTACAGTCCAAGCTGGGGATCACATCCAGAAAAGAGACCCAGAAGTGATCAGAGGGCTGAAACACCTCTCCTATAAGGAACGGCTGAGGGACTTAGGGCTGTTCAGCCTAAAGAAGAGAAAGGTCTGGAGAGACCTTAATGCAGCCTTTCCTTACTTATAGGGCGATTTAGAAAGATGGAGGCAGACATTTTTAGCAGGGTCTGTAGTGATACAGGACAAGGGGTGATGGTTTTAAACTAAGAGGGTCCCAAAGGATGTCTGCCCAGCACAGCCCCAGCACAACCTGCCCGCACCTTCATGGACTTGTAGAGCTTGTCAGCGAAGAAAGCTGGCTTGTTCTTCACACTCCGGACTGCAACACACAGAGGGGAGGGAAAGTGGGCTCCTGGCTCCTGGCTCCTGGGGACATGTCACAGCAAGGAGCTGTGGCACCCCCTGGGTCAACCACAAGCCATCTGTGGTACAAGGATGTAGGCTTGGCCCCATAATAGGATGCCCTATAAATGCCTTGACCCCGCACCACACTGGGAGCCTCCATGGCCCCAGGGCAGCAGGAATCTGCTGTCACACTGCCTTGGCAGAGGCAGGCAGAGGGGCTGCCCTGTCCCCAGGGAGCACTGACCGATGGCCACGAAGGCGTCCCTCACGTCCCCTGACATGCGCTTCTTGATGGCGTGCTCCACGTCGTGGTTGGTCATTTTGATGAACTCCTGGAACACTGGGGATGGGAGAGAGGAAAGAGTTGCTGCTGAGCTGCTCCACCCTAGCCCTGGGCACCCAGGAGACTCAAGTCTCAACCGTGGAGACTTCCAGACCAGGTGGGATCAGAGCAGGCTTGTGTGACTTCCACCAGCCACCCCAAATGCCATAAACCCTCTCCCCACTGCCTCATCCCTCCCACTGCTGGCAGGGGAGACAGGGCTCAACCTCAGCCTCGGGGAGACCCCTATCTCTCATCCAGCCCAAACCCAAGCACTTGTGTTGTAGCTGAAACACAGAAGTGGGCTCCTACCTCTGCGGAGGTGGGGGTAGCTGCGGGTGCAGAGGATGCTGAGGAATCGGGTCTCCAGGGAGTCACTGGAGTCATTCCTGGAGACATCAGCAAGTTTCTGGAAGAGCAACAAGGAGTGAAGAGGGAGGCAAGGGGCTGGGTATGACAGAAAATGACACAGACGCCAAACAGCTCTTCCTGGGACAGCCAGTCCTGGCTGAACATCCTCTCGCAAAGAAGGTGGCCTTTTATGAACAGGGAAATAGCTTTTGTTTTCCACCCCTGAAAAAGGCATTTTTTCTGCATGGATGTGAAGGTGCACAGCTGCACATGCACACATCACTGCTCAGAAAAGATGTTTTGCAATTCTTATGAAAAAATGGCTGCCACCCCTGCTGCAATGCTCAGCAGGAGCCTGTACTCGTTTCACCCACTGGGCTGTTGTAGGAGAAAGTCACCCCCTTCCCCAATTCCCACTTTTGATGAGACAGGGAAGCCAGCCCTGAGTCCACACTGGCAGGAACACAGGTCCTGCATTCAAGCAGTGGGCAGGATCAGTCTTCAGCCCTCCCAAGGGCAGGAAGGTGGCTTTGCCCCTCTCCTGCCCAGCACTGCAGGGAAGTGCCCTTGTGCAAGTCTCTTTCTCTCCTGTCCTGATGCAAGGACTCCAGAGTCCCAAGCACACACTGCCCATGTGGTTAGAAGAGTCTGGCTTATGAGGCTGCAATTCCCAGCTCCAGCCCTGCACTCCAGGACCACAGCATCCCCTCAAACATGCAGAAGGGTGAGGAGCGACAGGGCAGGAACTCACCAGGGTCTCAGCAACAACCTGGTGGAGAGAGAGAGAGAGAGAGAGACAGGAAGACAACAAGGTCAGAAGGTGCTGCTCAACCTTTATTCTTCCCTGACAAAGCAAGGGAAGTCTAGCAAAATCCCTTAAAATCACCTGTCCGCAGCTCCCCTCCTTTCCCGTGAGCAGGACCCGTGTCCTCCTCCAGTGTGGCCTCTTTACCAGTAACTTGGGAAGGTGGTCTTTGGGCAAACAAAGTGAGTCCCCCCTCCCCTGGGGCTTGGGTGTCATCCTGTTGCTCCTCAGGGGACATCCCTGCCTGGCCTCAGGCTGGCTCCCATCAGCCAGGCTGCCTCTGCCAGGTGCAGCCAGTGGGATAAGGGCAAAGGCAGCTCTGCTGACAAAATGCAGCATGGTGCCAGGTCAGGGGCCACCTGGCTGGCCCATCCCTGTGCTTGTCATCCCTGGCTCTCTCTTTCTGTGCAGCAGGGCAAGGTAAGCAGCAGTGCAGGGGCAGGGGTACAGGCAGTGGACAGGCAGGGGTACAGGCAGTGCAGGGGCAGGAGTACAGGCAGTGCATGGGTACAGGCACTGTGTGTGGCGGGGGTGCAGGCAGTGCAGCATCCACTCCCTCTGCTGGCAGCAGCCCTGCTGGGAATGCTGTGGTGCTCTCCCATGCGCTGGAGCGTTCAGTGCTGGCACAGGACAGAGAAGCAAGAGCTTGGGTTTGACCCTGCACTGAGCTTCCTGCAGCTTACAGAGACCCTGCCCCAGCAGCACTTGCTTCTCTGAGGATGCCAGTTCCACACCAGGGGATGCAACATCCTTTATTTTTTTTTAAGGCAGAGTCCATAAAAGCAGTGATAGTGCAGGTCTTACCTTGGCATCTTCGTGTGCCTGTGTGGAGTTCTCTGGTCCTTCATCGCGGTTGCCCTGTGGTTGGATAAAAAAGTCATGGAGCTGGGGAGAGGACATGTCCTGGGAGAGCCTCTGGTGAGGGGGTGGCAGACAGGGTCCAGCAGTGCTGCCCAACCAGGCAGTGGTGCTCTGCCTTCTCCATAGCCACCGTCCTTGCACCCCCAGCACTGCCCGTGGCAGGGAGAGGACAATCCCCAGAGAGAGCTGCCCTTACCAGAGCCAGGGAGACAAGAATCCTCTTGAAGTGCCCCGATGTGTCAGAGCTCAGGTCATCTTCCAGGCTCTTGTGGTAGGCTGTGGAGAAGGGATGGCTGAGCCCTGCACTGCTGCCTGCAGCTCCGCTTCCCACCCACCAGTGCCTATTGTGCCCATGATCCCCACGGGACCTGTGGATGGCAGTGCCCATCCTTCTGTCCCATGCCTCCATCTGCTGTTTTCAGGCCTGGGGAGGAGGGGATCCCCCCAGCTGCTCTAATGCCCTGGGCACGAGCACAGCCCCGGGCTCCAGATGCTCCAGAGGGAATGGGATTGTTGCGCAAAAGAGCTCTCAGGGAAGGGCTGACGGCAGAACTGGGGCATGTCAGATGGAGAGAGATGAGATGGAGAGAGGCCAGGAGGAGAGATGAGATGGAGAGAGGCCAGGACCAGTGCTCTGCTGGGGAGCCCAATTGACCTTCACAGCACCAAGCCATGGACCCAATCCAGAGACAAAACTACTGCCCAGGCTCTGCAAGGCCCTGGTACAGTGTTAAACATGGTGTGTGCCCAGGGCCCCTGTGCTCCCCCTGTCCCTCCTGTGCTGTACCTTCGTGATAGGCCTCGTTGATAGCCCTGATCTCCTGGTTGTTCCGCGTGGCCATGATTTCAATGAGGATGCTCTCGTCTGTGCCGGCCCCCTGGAAGAGAGTGGCATGGCACATTGCTGCAGGTAACAGGGCTGCAGGGCTGCAGTGACAGGTGTGGAGGGGCTGCTCTGAGCCCAGGACTGCCACATGTCCAGCAAATGTCCCAGGGGCTGGTAGGAACCAACACAAAAGTGTCCCGAGTTCACTGCTAGTGGGGTCCCAACTGGTGTGACCGGTGGATGGTAGTGTGTGTTACTGGTTTGCCCCTGCCCTGGCTATCCTACAAGCTGGCTGCAAAGAGGCTAAACTGGGCTGCCAGCAGGTCTGATTGTGAACCAGGTCTTTGTCATGGTGCTTTCTGCTCTCTCCTGTAAAGGAGACGAGAGCCTGGGGCGTGTGAAGCTGGGGGACACTCACAGCCAAAGCCTGTGGGTGCAGCCACAGTGAACACCGCCCCTTCCTGCTGTGCTGGCACTGCCACCAGCAGTGTGGCAATTACCTCCACGGCCTTCCTCAGCTGCTTGGCATCGTACTGTGCTGGAGTCAGCATGAGCCCGAGGATCAGCTTGGCCAGGCTGCCCGACAGCTCGGATTTCAGGTCTGCCATCAGGTCCTGCAAAAGCGTGTGAGGGTTCAGTCCCCAGCTGCTGCTGCTGCAGAAGCAGCACAGGCAAGAAAACAGGGGAGAAGAGTGTTGGGGTGGGAAACAACTGGGAAAACCCTTGGGGTGGCTTAAGGTCACGTTCTGGGGGTGGCTCTGGGGAGATCCTGGAGTCCTGTGTGCAGGATTGAGGATGGGGCAAACAAAGGGGAAGGGGACACCTTCCCTCGGGGTGGGGCACTCTGAGCAGAGGCTGCTGTGACAACTCTGCTTTCCTTAGGGGTGTCATGCCAGAGCACATTGGGATGTCCCAGCTGCCCACTGCTCCCAGGGCAGGATTCCTTTCAGTGAGGGGCTGATCTCCAGTGGGAGGGGCAGGATACAGAAGGAGGGAGCAGGGTGGGATGGGGGCTGGCAGTACCCTGCCGTAGTGAGCCTTGTATGCCTTGATGATCTGCTGCCTCTGGGCGTTGCTCCTCTGGGTCACCACCTCGATGATGGCACCTTCGTCAGTGCCTGAAATGACAGCAGTGATGCTGAGGAGAGCTGAGGGGGCCAGCAGAGCCACACTGTCACCCCCACCGTGGCCACATCACCACCACCACAAACTGCTCCCACAGCTCCCATCTTTCTATTCCCCCTGAAGCTTCCGTGCAGCCCTGTGTGGGCCAGGGTGGACTTTCTGCTCCAGAAGCTGTTGGGGAGCAGCAGGAAGGGGCTAGACTCATGGTCCCCACTTACCCAGGCCCTTCATGGCCTTCCTCAGCACCTGTGCATCCCCATCATCATTGAAGCCTCCCGCAGGCTGCACAGTTCCTCGCAGCTGTGGATGCACAGAGGGGTTCAGCTTAATCCCAGAGATGGGTGGGAGGCAGGGAGGGAGGAATGAAGGGATGGAGAGGGGGAGGGATGGAAAGAGGGAGGGAGATGGAGAGAAGAAGGAAAAGTGCCACCCAGCAAGCTGAGGCCAAAGCAGGTTGTGTGTTAGTGCAAGCACCTGGGGCTCAGTGAGGGTGTCCCTGCCACTGTCACCCCTTCCATTAAGGGGCAAACCACGGCCAGGCCAGCAGAGAGCACGAAGAAGACAGCAACAGACAGTCCCTGGAGTCCTGGTGTCCTGCTCAGTGTTACACCCACCTTCCCTGGAGCTGGGAAACCTGAACCTGGGCTGGCCACGTCTGGGAGCCAGAAGAGGAGCTGCATTTGGGTGCCTACTCCTGCCCTGTGATTCCACCCTCCTGTGTCCTTACAGCTCTGAACACATCTCCATCCACCTCACATGTAGGGTTCAGGGTCTTTTCTGCACCTTTTAGTGGGTACATGCAGGGTACCAGCTCCCCATGGCACGGCCATGCCACGGCCAGCCCGGGGCTGTCTCAGGGGGCAGGAGGTTTCTAGTGGGCACCGGAGCCAGGGCTGCATGTGATGCATTGCACAGACATGCAGGACCCACAGCCCCGAGGGAGAAAGGCCTCAGAAAGAGTAGGGGGTTAGTGGAGCCCATGGGAGGCGGCCAGCCCTGCCAGGGTCACATCCTGCCAACCTCGTGCCCCAAAACCAGAGGACGGCATTGAGAGAAGGCAGAGCAGAGCAGAGCAGAGCTGTGGGGCTGGCCGTGCCCCGTGGCACAGAGGAGCAGCCAGGGGTCCCAAGCTGGCAGGCAGCAGAGAGGGGGCACAGGGGGGGCTGAGGGGTTCTGACCTCTACTTTGACCACCGCACTAAGCTCCCACATCCGATAGGCCACCTGCGCCGCCTCGGGGAAGAACTCACCTGCAGCACTGCAACGGGAGGGCAAGGACAGGGCACAGTGAGCCATGGGGGCCCCACACCTGCCAGCAGCCCCCCCTCACCCTGTTTGCCCCTCCACAGAGGGTGTTTTGTATGTCCCAGGTGCTGGGCACAGGGGCAGGAGCCAGGTGCTTGCTGTGGGGCTGGGTGGGTGGGAATGGGGGGAAATGGGTGATGAATCCCAGTCTCTCACAGCATCCTCCCTCGAGGGGTTTAGCTCTGCCCTGCAGAGCTCCCATGTGCCAAGAAAGGATGATGGCATCTTGGCTGGTCCTGCAGAGGGGCCACAGGGCCCCCCATACTGAACCGCTGCTGGTCCAGGTGCTCCACCAGGCTCTGACCCAGCACCACGGGGATGAAGAGGGACAAATTAGGAGTGACAGGTGGTCTTACTCATCATCCCCTCCACACAGCTTCAGCAGGGCCTTCTTGTACTCCCCAGAGGTGTCCTCCTGGAAAGGCAGATGGAGAACCAAGCAGCAGAGTCAAGGCAGTGTCTCCCTGAGCCTTGTCCCCAGAGATGGGCACTTGGCACAGGGTGTTTGGGGGGAGACGGCTCAGCACTCACTTTGGGAGTGGCCAGGGATCCCCAGCACTCACCTTTATCATGTTGTAGAGGGATTTCTCATACTTGGTCCTGAACACCTCCCGGATGTCCAGCATGTCGATCTCGCTGCGGGACACCATGATGCGGATCAGTGTGTTGTCCCTCGTGCCCAGCCCCTGCAATGGAGGAACCCCCACATCAAGTCTGGCATGACCAAGCGGCCCTGCTCAGCCCATCACACGTGGTTACCCTCTCTCCAATTTCTACCCAGCCCTGGGGTGGAAGGAATAACTCCTTTGGGGGGAAGAGCAGAGACCCCAGGTCACAGAGGTCCTGTTGTCATGGATCTGTGTCCCCCTGCTCTCCAGCAGCACCCTGTGGTGAGGGGACCCTTCCTCTGGCCAGCTCTCTGAGTGCTGTGGTGTGGACCCTGTAGGGCAGGGCTGTTCCACTCACCTTCATGGCCTTGTAGAGCCTTTCAGCAAAATACTCTGCCTTGCTTCTTACACACTTCACTGCGGGGAAATTGAGGCACGGTGAGGGATGCCAGCACCCAGCTTCACCAGTATCCCCACTGCCCCCAGCCTCTGAGCACCCACACCCCTTGGGGACCACATCCAACATCCACGCCCACCCTGAAGGAGCCTCCCTGAGTTCCCTAAAACCAGATACAGCTGCACCCCTGACCCTGCTCGCTCCATTGCTGAACCCTCCCATTCCAGCAGGACCACTAACATGTTTTTGCAGCATCCCCACTCAGGGACTGGCTTACCCACGGCCAACATCAGCTTCTCAAAGTCACCAGAGAGCTCTCCCCGGATGCTCCTTTCAATCGGCTTCCCAGCAATCTTCAGATATTCATCAAAGACTGTGAGATGAGAGCAAGGCAGTGCCTGGAGAAGCTGCCAAGACACCTTCAAGCCCTCTCAAGAGCTCGCAGGAGATGCTCACCCAAGCGGAGATGCTGCCTGCTCCTCCGGCCAAGGATGTAGATGAACTGGGCCTCATCCGTGCCCCACTTCAGCTCGCCGGCTTCCAGCAGGTCCTGGTGGGATGGAGTCGGGGTGCGGCTCATGTGGGGCTCTGCCCTTTCACAGGCCTAGGTCTGGATGGTCCCAGTGCAACCAGCCCCATCCCTGCCCAGATGTCACCCATCACAGTGACAAGCCTCACCTTGGCATCCTGCTCCACCAGGTCCTCGCTCACCACGTCGTCCTCCTCCCTGGCACCCTGTGGGACAGAGATGGGCTCAGCCCTGCAGGGCACAGGCACCCACCACCTGCAGGTGCTGGACAGATGGACAGACCTGAAGCAGCACGACGAGCATCTTCTTGAAGTGGCCCGATGTGTCTCCGACAATGTCAGCTTCCAGATCTCTCTCATAGGCTGGTGGAAAAGGGAGAGGTCAGGGCCTGCAGACCAGGATCCCTTCACTTCTGCCCTTTTTGTGACTCAAGGGGGCACAGGGCAGTCCCTGCCCTCCTCCAACCCTCACCATCTTTGTAGGCAGCCACCAGGTCGTGGATCTCCTGGTTGGTGCGGGAGGCGAGGATCTCAATGAGGCATTTCTCATCTGTGCCGATGCCCTGCAGGCAGAGATGTGGCTCCCTGAGCAGTGGGGCCAGCTGGGGTGCCCTCAGAGGGGCCCCGGGGGGGCTGCCCATCCCTTACCGAGATGGCATCTTTGATCTCCTTGGCGTCACCGTAAGCTGGGGGCCGCATCAGGCTCACGATCAGCCTCTCAAACTTGCCAGTCAGCTCGTACTTGAGGTCTGCAATGAGGTCCTGGGGGAAGGGGAGAGAGGGGCTAGGGACCCTTTGCTCCACAGCACCTCTGCCTGGGCCCAGGGAGCAGCGGGTCCCTGCGTGGGCTGGTTGGTGTCAGCCACGGCCACCTGTGTCTGCAGCAGGGACAGGGAGCAGGGAATTCTCCTGCCATTACCTTCCCATAAAGGGACTTGTAGGCCTGGCAGATCTCCACTCTCTGCTTGTTGCTTCTGGATGTGATGAGGTCAAGGATGGCCTCCTTGTCACTGCCTGTGGGGAGAGGAGGGAGTCAGGGCTGGGCTCATCACGGCCATCCTGCCGTGAGGAGAAACAGCGCCAAGCAGCCTCCAGGGAGGAGAGGGAACCAGGAGAGCTTTAGCGTGTTGCTAAAGCAGACAGGCAGCTGAGAGGGGAGGTGATGCAGGACACCCGGCCGTGCAAGGGTCAACCAAAGGAACAGGGGTCAGCGAGGGTGGCCTTGGGGTAACAGTCTGGAGAAGTGTCCATACCAAATCCCTTCATGGCATTGTACAAGGCCTCTGCATCCTGGTTGGCATCAAAGCCTGGGAAATCCTTCACTGAGCCCCTGTAGACCTAGGAGGAAAGAAAGAGAGAAGGTACAAGGGGAAGGAGCAGCCCCAGCAGGATGAAGGGAAGGAGAAGTTGAAGCTGAGCAGGATGGAGGCGAGATCTGTATCTTCTCGATCTGCCCAAGGCCAAGCTCAGCCTCAAACATAAACACTTGCTCCTCTCCACTGTTGCTCCCTTTCCTGTTTGCTCTCCTGTTTGTACAGACTGTGTGCCAGGGGTACATCCACGGCCTTCTCTCTCGTATCACTCTCTTTGCTGTTTGTGCCCAGGTTTAAACTGGATATTTCCCTCTGCTGCACAACTGGGATTCCAGGAGTGACACCTTCAGAGACCTCAGGAAAAAGGAGGGATCAGGGTCAGCTTTGCCTGGGGCAGTTCACCCCAGGGGATTCTGAAGCCGGATTTGGAGTGAGATCAGCACCACACCGGGTGAGAAGCAGATGTGAAACCTGCCTGCCCCCACACAAGGAACTGGCATGCATCCTCAGCACAGAGTGGGAAGAGCTGAGCATCAGCATTTCCTTAGTGGTCTCACTGGGGAACAGGAGGCTGAGCTGGGGCTGTGTCAGCACTTAAGGTCCCCAGGAGCTTTACAAAGGCCCAGGCCTTTGCCAGTGTGGGCATCTAAAGCCAACACATGCTCAGAGAAGATGGGCACAAGCATCCCTGAAGGCGCTGAGTGCCTCCCGGGGTGTGCGGGGGCAGATGGACACAGGGCAGCTCCCCTGGGTTCCATCCCAGCACAATTGCTCTGCTGCACATCACACCCAGCCCTTCAGAAGGAAACCAGCCTCCCTGCCCCCACTTTCCAGAGAGAAACTGTGCACATCCCACAGGGCGTCTCAGGAGGAGCTGCTGGCACTGGTGTCCCATGTGGCAGTGACCAAGAGGAGACACTGCCCTTCGAGGGAGCCAGGTGGGCACGGGACAGATCGTATTACTGGATTACATCGGGAGAGCTGGATTTAGCCCCACTTCCCAGCAGCTCCCAGCCCCTCCTGGCTCATCACAAGCTCCTGCCACGCACACGCCTTGAGGAGGTGTAAATCAAGAATTGCAAGGCAGAGAAGGTGCCGGGAGGCAGCAGGAGTGAACAAGGGTGCCTGAGGGAGCTGGGGTTGCACAGGTGGTGCTGGGGGAGTCAAGATTTTGGCCATGGTTAAATGGAGAGGGGGAGCAGAGCCGTGTTCCTGCTTTCTGTGCCATCCAAGCATGAGCTGCCTGCCTTGCTGCAGTGCTGCCCTAGCCAGGCCAAGGGAAACTGAGGCAGGAGCTCTGCACTCTCTGTGGGAATGACTCCAGGGAGGTTCAGAAACATCAGTTGGGAGGGAAACAGCATCCTGCCCACTGCATACTCTTCATAGCCCCATCCCTCTTTCCATCCCGTTTCAGCTGCCAGGGGCCTCCTGCCTCCCCTCCTCCAGCCTCTGAGTCATCACGGCCTGTCTGGGACCTCCCAGCTAAAAATAAGCCACACTGGAGCCTGGAGGGTGGAAGCAAAATTCCCTTCGTGGCTCTCTCCCACCACATGGCTGCTTGGGGTCCTGGAACACCCCAGGGGAACGTTCACCTGTGCCAGAACTCAGGTTCTCCACCCACAGCAACCCCTGCCTCGGCTGGGCAGGAAGCTTCGAGTAACTGGGCTGGAGGAAACTGCTTGATTTCTCTAAGGAATGGAAAGCAATGCCTGGCCCCAGCAGCAAAGGCAGGCTCTGGGCTGGGGCTCCTCCCCTGCCAGCAGGCTGTTCATGCCAGCCACAGCTGCCCACCGAGGGAGAGTTTTCCACCCACGCCAAGACATTTTCCTGGCTGCAAGGGAGCACCTGCTCCCCCAGCTGCCACACTGCACCAGCCCCGGCCTGGAGTGGGAAGTAATCCAGCCTGGGGACGGGGGAGAGGCCCCAGCAGGGCTGCACTTCTTCCAGCAGGCTCAGGCAGGATTTCTTTCCACTGAAAGCCCAAATCCCCAGTGCAAGATCTCTTCTCCCCTTCCCACGGCCTCGCTTCTCTCCTCCATCCCACTACAGTCCCCAAAGGATTTTTGCTCCTCACTGTCCCTGCTCCCCAGCCCCATCTGCATCCCATCCAGACAGCACTGGCTGAGAGACAGGAATGTAAACAGGCTCTGGGCAGCATCATGTCATGTTGGAGGTACTGCCCCAGTTCTGGGGTCTTCGCTGTGGCACCCCAGTACTTACCCCTTCCGTGTGGGGGTCACCCTTACCTTTCCTTTGGGTGCCATGGCTTCCCAAGGTGGAGATCACTGGAGCGAGGGCAAGGAAGAGCTGTGGGAGGGAACAGAAAGGTCGGTGTGAGCCAAAGCCCCTCTCTGCAGGTTGTGGTAGTTAAGGGAGGGTTTGCTCCCGCCATGGGTGTGGCTGTGGTACCCATGAGATGGCGATGCCAGGTGCTGTGGGGACGATCAGGGAGAGTGGCTTCACTGGCCACCCTTTGGTCACCAGACCCTTTGGCGTGTCCCCTGAGTTGGGGACCCTGTGGGCCAAGGGCAGCACAGATGGGCCCTGCACAGCTTCCTGCCAGTGCCGAGAGAAACTGGAGGGGAAAAAGCTGCTGAATATGTGGAAATGAGCTGAGCATCCTCTGCAGGGATCTCACTGCACCCTGCAATGCCCCTTCTGCTCCCTCGCAGCCCCCAAGCCCTGGGGCCATCTCGGCCCTAGCAGCTGCTGGGGACATCCCATTGCTGCATGGCACTGGGGCTGGGCAACCCCCACGAGATTCCACCAGCTTTTATCTGAGTTTCTGTGCAGCCATCAAGGCCACCGTCAGTCCCACACATCCGCTGCCCAGCAAATGCAGCTGGGTTTCCAGGGTAACTCTCAGGTTGTTTTGCCAACACCAGCTCCGTTTATAGCTGCGACCCACTGCAGAGTGGGCTCTCCCCACCCTCCCAGAGAAAACCCCCAGACAGCGCCATTTGCTCCGAGGAAACTGGCAGAGGGAGAAAAAACAGCTGGAAAATGGAGCCCAGCCATGAATGAACCGCTGAGCGTCAGCTGAGGCCAGCCATGAGGCACGGCCCCCTCCTGGCTTGCTGGCCCTCCCTACGGGGACACGTTGCAGAAAAACTCAAGGCGGAGCAGGGTCGCCCCAGGGGGATTCCTGACCCTGGGAGAGTTTGGTTTCCTGCCACGGAGGGAGCAGGAGGAATCACATGTATTCCCCTGGCTTGGAGAGCACCCATGGAGGGGGTGCCCCAGCCCCACCGCCAGAGGTGTGGCTGAGTCCCCCACTCGGGTGCGGGAAGCCTGTGGCACCCATGGGCATCCTGGCTGGAGGGAGGAAGTCTTGCAGAAATATGAAGCTGCTTTCAGCAACCCTTGCCTTTTCAGCCGCTGAGGCCGTGAGCCTCGCCTGCCCTTCACTGGCTCCTGGCAGGGGGAGAGCCCCCCATGCCCCACAGGGCCGCACTGCAGCTGGGTGATGGGTGGGTGCCAAGGGAACCCACCCCCAGCCTGGGATGAGAGAAATCCCAGTGTGGCACAGCCCTCCTGCCTCGCTCCGTGTGGCAGCTGGGCTGAGACCACCCAACTCATCCCAGCAGTGCAGGAGAAGTGCCGACCACACCCAGTCCCTGGGCTGTCCTTGCAGTGCCTTGTCCCTGTCCCCCCCTTTCTCCTGACACCTCTGCAGAGCTGGGGTGCAGCCCTGGGAAGGTGCCTGGACACACATCCCGCATCCCTTGGGCACTGAAACTTAGAGTGAAACCCACGGGGCTGCAGAGCCTTGGTATGGGGGTACACCTGTCCACACCCCCAAAAAATATAGAGAGGTTGTGGCTATGGGGGTCCCTGGACAGAAAGTGCCATGAGAAATCCTAAATTATGTGCACAGCCTTTGCAGAAGCCTCTGCCCTCTCAGCTGTCCCCCCTGCAGCCTCTCCAAGGCCACCCCCACCAGATTTGGGCTCAGGAGTTACACCCCAGGGACCCAACTGTCCCTGTGGGGCTCCGCAGCACAGAGGCCACAACATGTCCTGCCCCACCACCCCTTGTCCTGCCTGTGGGAAGCAAAGGGAGCTTCCCCAGGTTAAAAAAAAACCCGGCACCATCCTCTTGGTGGGGCAAGGGAAGTCCCCAGAGTCCCCTGCCCCACCCCAACGTCAAAATGCCGCTCTGCCCTTCCAGAGCTCCGAGCCTCTGGTGTGCCGCAGGGTGCCTTTACCTGCGCAAAACTCGTCAGGCAGCAGAGCCGGGGGGTTCCTCAGCTCGGACCCCGCTGGAGGGATGGGTGTCCCCAGCCGCCGCAGCACCAGAGCGCGGACAAAGCGCAGCATCCTGCCCGGGACACACCCATGGGCCCCGCACCCACCCCAAAAACCACCCGCAGGGGGCTTCTTCAAAAGGGGAAGATTTTTCATTAAAAGGAAAAACAAGGTTCCCCCTGCAGCCACCCATTAGAGGGAGCCTGTGCTTGGCCGGGTCACCGCCCAGCCAGGGCTTGCCAGGGCTCTTTTTCTCCCCGCAGGAGGGTGGGTGGCTTTGGCCCCTCCGCCGCGCTGGCTTTGCAGCCCCGCCGTGTCCCCCCGCACCCCTGCACACACTGACCGGCAGCACGGGCTCTGTCCGGGGGTGTCCGCAGGAGCAGCCGCCGCTCCCGGAGGGTTCCTGTGGCCGAGCGCTCGTCCTTGGCGTGCAGCTGTTGGAGAGAGACGTCACCGCTCCTGAGCCCTCCCGTCCCCGCCTGCCATGGCCAGGGCCACATCCCACACTGGCCACCGCGCCAGAGCTCAGCCAGGTGCCCGCGGTGCAGGGCGACCCAATGTCACCCGCAGTGGTGTGGGGAAGGGGGTCATTTGGCACTGCAGCCCCCCCCGGGGTGTGCGGGGGCCGTGTGCCAGCAGCGGTGACAGGAACAGTGCCAGGCAATGCCAGGGACTGCACTTCAGCTGCGGAAATGTCACCCCTTTCTGTCCCCCACCCCGCAGTTTCCTGGTGATGCCACCTGGTACCCCACTGCCTCCCGGGCTGGTCCTGCCACCAGCCACGTCCTCC
This sequence comes from Pitta sordida, assembly GCA_013390025.1. Taxonomy (NCBI): domain Eukaryota; kingdom Metazoa; phylum Chordata; class Aves; order Passeriformes; family Pittidae; genus Pitta; species Pitta sordida. The sequence goes on from WEKX01005975.1 coordinate 1,012,367, forward strand.
CGCAGCAAATCACCCCTTTCCTGGTAACGGCTGGGAAATGTCCAGCCCCGAATCTCTGCAAGAGCCGCAGGAAGGAAGAGTGGGATGAAGCTGGCACCCCAGGACCTGCCTAAGGGACAAGGTGCTGACCAAGGCACCTGTGGGGCAGGATCTGAGCTGCCACGGGGAGCTGATCTTCCCCCGAGCCTTCCCTCCCGTGCTGCAGACACAGGGACGAGAGGACCTTGCTGCACAGTGTGGGTACAGAGCCAGGCTGCATCTCCTCAGGATGCTCCAGCCAGGCTGTACCGCTGCCTGCAGGGCTCCGGGTCTCTTTCCTTCGCTGCCTCGCCCAGATTGAGCCGGCTCCTTCTTTACCGCCTTCTTTGCCCCAGCCAGCGCAGAAGCTGCAGCAGGGCTGGAGGAGCTGAGGGGCTCCCCAGGAGCCAGAGCCAGTGGTGTCTGTGACTGACACTATCAAAAGCTAATAAAACCAAGGGACCCCTGGAGATGCTGAAGGCTGCTGTGTAATCTTTCAGGCATCCAAGCCCTGGTGGTACCCACTGGCTTGAGCATCTCTCTGGGGCTGTGAGGCATCTGAGCTGCTCAGCCCTGCCTGTCCTTGGCAGCAGGACATGACCCCAGGCTGGGTGGGACATATCCCTTGGCTGTTGTGCAGCCTCAGGGCTGTGCCCCTCTGGAGGCAGCCTGGGAGGGGGGACCCTCATGGCCAGTGAGCACTGGCGGCTCCTTCTTGCCCTGTTTTTCCCTCAGGGCAATGTTCCCTTGGACTGGCATTGATGGAGACCTTGATCATGTGAGATGGCGTGGGTGACAAGCAGGGCTTTGTTCACCCTGCATTGCAGTGTGGGACAACAGCCCTGCTCTCTTCCCCATGCCCCTGGCTGTGCCATGGTGTGCTGAGTCCCCCTGGCCCAGAGGTGTTAGCCCAGCAGCTCACAGGAACTCTGGAACTTTGTTTCTGGGAGCTGCAGATGGACCTGCTGCTGCGAACATCCCACAGGGATTGGTCTGTGCTCCTCTGCCTTGCTGCTGCAGTAAATTCTGAGACCTGCTCACCTTCCTCTGTGTTCCCCAAGGACAATTCAGCCTGGGTCCAGTCACAGCTGTAAGCACAGTAGTTCACCTGGCCATGTTTCTGCTGCTTTCTGCCTGGACATCCTCCAAAACCATCTCCACAGACTGAGATGTGTGTCCTGGTGCGAGGGAGCGGGGACAGAAGGAAGGGATTCCCCCCTTCCACCTGCCCAGGCAGCTTGAAGCAGTGAATTAAAAACTCCCTCAATAATGCCCCTGAGCCTATTAGCATTGCAGGCTGTGTGTATGATTTGGAAGGCGTTGTGGGAAAAATATTTCTGCACAGATTTCCCATTGTGCAGCCTGGAGCGGTGGTCAGCTGGGGGAGGGCCGGGGCACTCCCTGAAGGGATTTAAGGGGAGAGTGTCAGGGGGGCTGCCTGGTGCTCGTCCTCCCCACCAGCTGGAGCAGTTTGCCCAAAGGATGGCTGGAGTAAGTAGTTTGTTTGCAGGAAAAGGCAGAATCCTCAGGGTGAGCTGCTGTGGGTGGGATGGGTGCTGTGCAGAGAGTGGGTGCTGTGCAGCGGGGTGGGAAGGCAGCGGCTCCTGACCTGCAGGAGATACAGCATTTGTCCTGGAGTTTGGGCCCCCCTGTGCCACAAGGACTTAGAGTGCCCCATCCTGCAGGTCAGGGTGCTGGGCACTGCCCCAGGGTGGTCCCTGTCCCCTCTGGCTCCACGCCACAGCAGGGATGGCATGGCCCTGCGTACCCCATGCCACTGCGAGGGTTTCCAGTCAGTAAGTAGCAGATTATGGGATTTGGAGGGTGTGGCACAGGCTTTGCTTTGCTGTGGTGTAACCTGGAGGTCCAGGTAGCACCATGGGATGTGGAGGCATGGGGTCCTGGGAGCTGCTGGGAAGGGTCTGCAGGATGGAGGAAGGCACACAAACCCCAGGCATGCCATGCCAAGTACCCTCTTTCCACCGAGCAGGGGTATCACCCAGTTTAGGGTTTCTGCTGGGCTGACATTGCCATTGGTGCCCCCAGCAATCAGTGCACAGCCATCAGCCCAGGGGACCCAGTCTCCACGGTGACAGGTGCTGTGGGAGCATCTCCAGCTGAGCAGAGGAGTGTTCCTGGTGCCCTTCAAGACAACGGCTGCTGCAGGAGCAGAGCATCTCCCATCCCTCCTTCTCTGACGTGGTGTCTGCATTTCAAATAGTGTCAGTGTCAGAGCTGGGATAATCCAGGAGGTGTGTCCCTGATGAGGATGCAACAGGTTTTTCTGAGTTGGCAGTGGGGGAAGCAGCTGTCCTTGTCCCCTCTCACCAAGGCACAGATTGGACAGAGCCCAACAAACCTCAGTCATGCATGGCTCCACTTCTCACTTTAGCCCCATCTTACTCCAAAAGGGGCTGTTTTTCTGGCAGAGACAGAGAACAGGCAGCACCGTGTGGATGGTGGGAGTGGCAAGGAAAATATTCAGGCTGGGTTTGGGTCGCATCCCCAGGGCTGTCCGTGCCTGTGGGGCAGCAATATCCTCATGCCTGCTGTTTTCCTCTCCCACAGATGCCGTGCTGGGGCCGCCTACGCTCTGTTCCGAAGATGCTTTCCCGCAGAAAACAAGTCCCAGGGAGCTCAGAGGGCTCCAGCCTCCGCCGCTGCCTCTCCACCGGGGACCTGGTGGCCTTGGGAGTGGGCAGCACGCTGGGGGCTGGGGTCTATGTCCTGGCAGGGGAAGTGGCCAAGACCAGCTCCGGCCCGAGCATCGTCCTTTCCTTCCTGATTGCAGCGGCGGTGTCTGCCCTGGCAGGGCTGTGCTACGCTGAGTTCGGGGCCCGTGTGCCCCTGGCAGGCTCTGCCTATCTCTACAGCTACGTGACAGTGGGCGAGCTGTGGGCATTCCTTGCTGGGTGGAATCTACTGCTGTCCTACGTCATTGGTATCAGCACCTTTATATCCCCCCACCTTTGCTGTGTTGGTGGCTTTGCTGAGTGTCATTTGAGACCTCCCAGGACCACCAGCCATCGTCTCTCCCCAGGTACTGCCAGTGTTGCCAGGGCCTGGAGCGCTACCTTCGACCAGCTCCTTGGCAGGAAGATGGGGAGGTTTCTGGGTGCTCACGCAGCCATGAGCTCTGTGGGGCTGGCAGAGCACCCAGATGCCTTTGCTGCTGGCCTGGTGGTCCTCCTGGCAGGTAGGATGGCTCCTCCCTGTGCCACCCTCCGTCAGGTAGGACAAGCTCCTCACCTCACCGTGGGCTCTTCAGGATGGTGGTGCCACCTCTGAGGTTTTGCCATTTCTCTGAGCAAGGAATGGGGAGTAGAAGGGGAATCTGGGGAAATCTTCAGGTCCTCCTGACTCTACTGCTGCTTTTCCACCCTCCTCAGTCTTGTGGTGACCCCCTGGTGTCACCTGGGGCCTCGGGTTTTGGTTTTTTCTTCTCCAGGGCTTCTTTCCTTTGGAGTGAAGGAGTCCACCATGGTCAACAAAGCCTTCACAGCTCTCAACATGCTCATCCTGCTCTTCGTCACAGTGAGCGGCTTCATTAAAGGTGACCTGAGCAACTGGAAGCTCAGGGAGGATGACCTGCCACGGGCAGCTGCCCACGAGGACGGGTATGAGGGGCTCTGCTCTCCCTGTGCTGACTGCAGAGGGGCCTGGGGATGGCTGAGTCAATCCCCTAATGCTGTATCCCAGGAATTCCCGCTTTCTCCCACTTCTCCCTGCCCCGTTGGCACTGTGGCAAAGAGTCCTAAGCCTTCCTGGGTTGATGCTGAGGGGTGAGCAGGTTGGATGGACTGTTCAGCCTGGCTCCATCCTGGGACCCCCTTGCACTGACCCCCCTGCACTGCCTGACTCTTCCTCCTCCTCCCAGCAACCAGTCCATGGCCAGCAACATGACCAGTGCCTTTGGAGTAGGAGGCTTCATGCCCTATGGATTCACTGGGACTTTGGCTGGAGCCTCGACCTGTTTCTATGCCTTCGTTGGGTTTGACTGCATCGCTACCACGGGTGAGTGAGGTGGGGGTGATGCCAGTGGGACCTTCCCCTGAGGACTGAGGGGCCGTAGCAGTGACTGTCCTGACAGCCCTGGGAGCTGGTGTAGGGCTCTGAACAGGCACATTCCCAGCTCTGTGCTGCAGACGGACTCTCCTGCCCTCTGTGCTCAGAGGAGGAACTTCAAGAGTCTGTGTGACCCATCTTGAGGAAAATACATTCCCTATCCCCATATGCCTGGAGCTCAGGAGGTCTAGTGGTCCTTGCTAGAAGCTTTCTGTGTCCCCTCCCATGAGGGTATGTGGGATATACTCTCCAGCCTGAGCTGGGCTCTTAGAATGCCATGCACATTAAATGTCCATCTGTTCCTACAGCTGAGCTTGTCCTTCCCAGGGGAAGAAGTGAGGAACCCACAGAGATCCATCCCCATGGGCATCATCCTCTCCCTCCTCATCTGCTTCCTGGTGTACTTTGGGGTGTCTGCTGCCCTCACCCTGATGATGCCCTACTACCTCCTGGACACCATGAGCCCACTCCCAGTGGCTTTTGAGTACGTTGGCTGGAGCAGTGCAAAGTACGCTGTGGCTGCAGGGTCACTGTGTGCCCTGACAACCAGGTGAGGGGTGTCCTGTGACGGCAGTCCTGTGTTTCAGAGCAAGGTTGCACTGGAGCTACAACCCCTTCCTTCTGACTGCCCTGCTTGGCCAAAATCCCTCAGCCCTTCCTCACAAACCCTCTTGCTCCCACCCTGGCCCCTCCTGATCCAGGAGAGCAGCCAACCCCCTTGGCATTCTGCTTTGAGCCCAAAGATAGAGAAAGTGATCAGGTGGTGCTGTGACCACAGGAGTGGGCTGGGGTACACAGGGCTCCTCCAAACTTCTCTTCCCCAATACTGTCCATCCTCTGATGGTGAGGAAGGTGGTGGTCCTGTCAGGATGATCTTGAGAAGGTCACAGACCACACAGAAGAGTGAGAGCTCCCTCCGAGGGATAAAAGCAGGATGATACCTCCTGGGTTCCTGCCCTCTTCTCCCCTATCTCCTCCCCTCACTGCAGCCTCCTGGGCTCCATGTTCCCCATGCCACGGATCCTGTATGCAATGGCTCGAGATGGGCTCCTCTTCAAACCTCTGGCCAAAGTGAGTCGCCGTCAGTGCCCAGTGGTGGCCACGCTGGTGTCTGGAGCAGTGGCAGGTGGGTGTGTGATTGGGTTACCCTGAACCTTGCAGCAGGGGTCTGTGGGATGCAAGGGGGGCAGAGGGACAGCGCGGCTGAGGTGGACACAGCAGCTGAAAGGGCCTCTCTCTTTTTCCCCAGCTCTCCTGGCCCTTCTCTTTGACCTGAAAGCCCTGGTTGACACGATGTCCATCGGCACACTGCTGGCCTACTCCATGGTGGCTGCCTGTGTGCTGCTGCTCAGGTGACACTGCTGGGGACAGGGCTCACCCAGCTTCCCATGGGGGCCATCCCTGGGGCGAAGCTGTGGCCTGGGTTCACTGCAGGTGCACGATGACGTGCCTTGACATCCAATATCTGCTCCTCAGGTATCAGCCTGGACCCAGTGCTTGGGATGCTCCTGCAGGGAAGGTCCCAGCTGTGCAGCTCTCATGGGACCACCTTGTCTGGCCACCCCTGCATCCCACCCCACACTCCTCCTCTGCTGTGGCCTGGGCTCTGGCAGTCGTAGGTGTGCCATGGATGGGCTTTACAGGGAGCCAAAGTGGGGGGGATCCATGGGGACATTTCTGCTGTAGCACGGGCTGGCAGGTTCCTGCTCGGTGGAAACCACCTGGCAGCAGGATGCAGGATCTGTCTGGCTCCTTCCTGCCCTGTCCGTGCTGCCACACAGCTGGCTGCCCCAACAGGGCCTCAGGAAACCTCCCACTCCCTCTGGTCCCCGGACTGGAGAGAAAAGCCAAACCCATCATGACAAGCCACCCAGCCCTGTCCCCCAGTTTGTCCCACCATGGCAGCCTGGGTGCTGCATCCCAGGAGAGGGATGGGCCAGCCCGGGGAAGTGCTGCCCTGACATGCTGCTGTGGTCCCTCTGCAGCTGCCCTGGTCTGTGCCCTGAGCTGGGTGAGCGCTGCTGGGCTGCCCTGCCTGCAGGCCAGGGGTGCCTGGTGCATTGCAGCTCTGGCTCTGCCTCTCCTGGGGATCCTGGCAGCGGCTCTGCTCATCTGGAGGCAGCCCCAGAGCCGGGACAGAGCATCCTTCATGGTGAGCACCCAGCCCAACCCTAGGGACATCCTCAGAGGGAAGGACTCAGGGCACAGAGAGGGATGTCATGAGGAAAGAGGGATGTCGCACTGAGGGTCATTCCCTTGTGCTTTGTCCCCGCAGGTTCCCTGTCTGCCTCTCCTGCCGCTGCTCAGCATCTCCATCAACGGCATCCTGATGGCCCGGCTCAGCGGGGCCGCCTGGCTGCGGTACCTGCTCTGGGTGGCTGTTGGTGAGCACTGCCACCTGTGGGGTCCTGGAGCCAGCACCGACCTCTCTGGGTGAAGCTCTGGTGGTTTGAGAGCCCGTGGCTCTGATGCTGCTTGGAACAGTGGTGGGAGAGGGAGGAGATGCTGAACTTTAATCTCCAAGGGTGGTGGGAACACCACATCCTCTGATATGTGACCCACAGGAAAGGGACAGGGTGAACACTTTGTGGTTGGGAAAGGAAGGATGAGAAACACTCCACACACTGGCTATTCTGCCCATTCCTAGGTTTCCTTCTTTACTTTGGCTATGGGATCTGGCACAGCACTGGGAGCAGCTGGTCTGAAGGGACAGGTCCCCAGGAGCCAGCGGGAAGCACAGCCAGGGAGGTGCCCCTGGAGTCCTGCAGGATGGCCCTGTGCCCATCTGCTCCAGGGCAATAACAGGAGATGACTGGTCCCTGAGTGCCCTCCCAGCGAGCCCCTGCAGAAGGAGGTCTGTTTGGAGAGAATAAAGCAGACGAGTGTTTTTGCTGCTGTTGTTGGGTTGTGCAGGGCTTTTTTCCTTTGAAACCTCTCCCTGCAGCCCCACACTGTCCCCCTGGCCCTTCACCCAGCCTGGACCCTCAGCTGCTCAGAGCAGAGCAAAGGCTTCTCGTGCTGCCCAGGCATCCTGAGGCAGACAGGACCCCCCTGTCCCCTCATGACTGCCAAGGTACTGTTTGGTCTAGGTGTCTTCCTCCTGGAGAAGTCCTGACCGTGGGCAAGTACTTTTCTGCACTCATTTATTCCTCCTCCTCAGTTCCCAGTGCTCTCCTTTCCCACAGCCAGGCACATTCCTCCAGGTCCCACGCAGGATCTGCCTCTGGGGCGATGGGACACGGTACCAGGTCCCCAGAGCAGAATGACAGAGACCCCACCAGCCTCATTTGCTTTTGCCCAGAAATCCTGCCCCCTTCAGCCCCAGCCAGGCAGGATTCGCTGAGGCATCCCCTGCTTTGGTGCTGCAGGACCTGGCACATCCACAGGATGTCCTCCCACAGGTTGCTGGGCAAAGCTGGGAAGTGCCCCACCACCCACCCCCAGAACCAGGGGGATGCCTGGATGGTGCCTGGAGTAGTGGATACTCTGGGAGGACATGATTCTGATGCACTGGGCACCCCAATTTGCCACTCTGGGCACTCTGTGGAGGTAGGTGGGTAAGAGCTGGATCCCACATCCAAGTTGCCTTCCTGGCTGCCTCGTTTTCCAGATAAGGGTCAGCACAAAGGACGGAAGCGGTTGTTGCAGTGACCCTGCTGCCTTGGCAGGGCTGGGGGGGTCGGGGTGTGCTCTGTGCTGGGAGCCCATTGAAATGAATGAAAAGAGGGAAGGAGCAGGAAAAGTGGCATCGGCTGCAGGGGCCTCCTCTGGGGCTCGCTTTGTTGTGTCTTTGTGTCTCCTGCTCCCACCCCTCCCTGTCTTCCCACCATACTGGGTGCAGAGCACACGGCCCCACTCTGGGACACTGCCACACCAGTTACCAAAACCACTGACAGGGAATTCTCGAGGCTGGTGCTTCTTACAAACATGTAATTGTTACAGCACGTTGGCCTGGTACACACACACACACACACATGCACACCCCTGGCTAAACAGCCCTGGAGAGGGGACTGGCCAGTGGCAGCCCCAGAGCAGTGACCATAACCCACCACGCTCATGCACCCAGTGGAAAGTGCTCGTGTGCATCCAGCCCTGACCCACAGCCCTGCTGGCAGCACCTTCCCTCATGGGGATCTGCTGGCTCGGAGCAGGGGGAGATGTGACCTGCTGAAGCCTGCCAGCCCTTGGGAGGATGCTCTGCTCCCTGAATGGGCAGCTCTGGGGGAGGAGATGGGGCTGGAGGAGCTGCCGATGGGCAGTGGGGGCAAGGAAGGCTTGGGGTCTTTGTGGCAGTGAGCAGGGACACGCCTGGGCTGCAGGAGCGATCCCTGGGAGACATTTGCTGAAGGTGGAGGAGATCATCAGAAGAGGAGTGGGAGCCCTGCCTGGTGAGGTACCTTAACATCATCTTCCCAGTGCCCTTCTCATCCTCCTGGTGCTCATCCCTGTCCCATCCCAGTGACCCCCTTGTCATTCTCCCCTCACCCCCAGGGTGCTGGGGCTGGTTATGCTCAGGGCCAAGCGCTGGGTCACATCAGCCCAATGCAAGTGTGTGTGTGCTGGCTGACCCCTTCTGTTCCCCACAGACTGCCACCAGAGCAAGGGGTGCAGCGATGGCACGGGCAGGTGGCCAGGGTCCCTCTGCAGCCCTGCAGGGGCTGGGGGAAGGCAGGCGCAAGTGTCCTGTGAAATGCTCCATTACTCCGGTCAGACGGGGCGCCCCGAGGGCTCGGCCAGCCCGGAGCCCTGCCCCGGCTGGAGGGGCACTCGTGAGAGCAGCCCCGGGCTCACCCGCCCAGGGAAAGCCCCGTTGGCAGCGCGTGGTGCCCTGGGCCTGTGCTACGTGGCGATGAGGGGCACCTCGGCGGCGGCCACGGGGAAGGGGGTGCCATCCCCGCCCTTGAGCACCCGGTACAGCAGCTCCTCCTTCTCACGGTGAGCTTGGTCCCGCAGCTGTGCCTCCTTCTCCAGTGCCCCGCGGGCGACCTGCAGCTCCTCCGACAGCTGCCTGCGGGCACACGGCGTGTGCTGCCAGAGCCGCCGGGCAAAGCGCCCGCCTGGCCCCCCAGATCCCTGAACAGCACCCGGTGGCACTGCCACGTGTTCCTCCCACTGCCACCTGCCCCCCTGTTGGAGGGTGCCAGGGGCCAGCACTGACCTTGCCATGACCAAGTGGTTCTGGGTGCGAACTTGCAGGTCCTCGTTCTCCTGCTGGAGAGTTTTCACCTTCTCCTCCAGCAGAAGGTTCTTCTCCTCCTGGAAGAGGAGCGTGAGGCTGAGGAGGTGGCACCTCTGAACGCCCTCCCACCTCATCTTGAGGGGACGCTGGCTTGGTGGCATTGCACCCACCACCCCTCCCCACTCCACGAGAGGGACCAGGCTCCCTGCACCTTCAATCCAGCTGCACTTTCTGGACAGAGCTTAGGTGGGGAGAAGAGCTGAAAAGAGGAAAGCGTATCTGTGACCCCCCGCTTTCGACTCACCATGGCCTCCAGGTGCAGCAGCTTCTTGTCCAGGCTGTGGATGTGCTCATTCTTCATCTCAATGACGAAGTGCAGGCTCTCCAGCTCCTGCTCCCAGAAGGGGCTGGGGCTCCCATGCTCCTGCAGGGCCATCACTTGTGTTCAGGGGACCTCAGTAGCATGTGTACCTCCCCTGGACAGCCTTTGCTCTCCCCTTCAGCTCTCCTGTGCTCCCCCCTGGTTCCAGTCCCACCCCCACCCCCCCCAGGTCCACACAGAAGCCCCCTGGCTTTGACTCAGCACCTTGGAGCAGATCCTCTCCCTGACACCCCTCCCTGCACCTGGATGTGCTTCTTGTAGTCCGTGCTCAAGAGTGACTCCTCCACCCTCTTCATCTTCTCCTGGAAGGATTTCAGCTGGGAATTCAGTGCCTGAATTGTCTCCTGTGGCAGCCGGGGAAAAAAGCAGAATAAGAGGGTTCTTCCTGAGCCAGGGCACTGCAGGGCTATGGTACCCCGGTAACTCCAGGTGTGGAGGAGCTGCTGTGGGCCCTGAGCACACCAGGGACTGAGGTGGCCACCAAGGAGTGTGGGGCACCATGGCAGAACCAGCAGAGGGGCCCCAAGCCCTCCCCAAGCCCCTACTCCCCAGGGATTTCCCCTCAGGTACCTGTAGGGCCTCCTGGGACCTGTGGTGGGACTCTGCCAGCAGCAGCTTCTCCTTCTCGTGTGCTCTCTGGAGCTCTGCAGGGGTGACATGAGCTGAGTGTCACTGCTTCGGGGACATTGGGACAGCAAGCCCCACCTGAGCCCCACAGTGCTGGGGAGCAGGGGAGCAGCATCCCCAGGACCCCACGGGCAGGGGAAGGCAGGGGGCTGCAGGGAGCCCTGGCATGCACCTTGCAGGGTCTCCGTGTGCTCTCTCCTCAGGGCATCAAACTGCTCCTTCAGCTCCAGCTCTTGTCCCTTTTCCACCTGGGAAACAGGGAGGTGACAAACCCCAGTGTAAGGGATGCAGAGCTGAACCATTCTGAGCTTTCCAAGCCTTTCATAACCCCTTCCTTCTCCCAGAAATGAGAGACTTCAGCCCAGCATGTGCCAGGTCCATGATCACAGGCTGGCCACATGCTCCGTGCCCAGCTGCTGCCCACAGCAGCACCTGCCTTTCCGACTGACCTGGATGTGAATGTTTGTGGTGCCTGCCTGGCTGGCATCCCGCAGCTGCTCCTCCTCCTGGCCTCGGGGGAATCCTGCACTGTCCGTGCACTCCTGTGGCAGTGCTGCCGTCTTCTTCCCATCCTCAGGCAGCAGGGAGGCATTGGCTGCAAGACAAACACGGCTGGAGCAGCACTGGCCACCTCTTCCCTCAGCTTGGCCATCCTGGGCAGCCAACCTGCCAGCACAGTGGTCTGGGTTCAGCCCTGCCCTCTTCCCACCAGGCAAATACCTCCCTCCATCTCACTGGTCCAAATTAACACTGATTGGGGTGCCACTGTCAGGCTCAGAGAGGACACAGAGCTTGTTAGGTCTCCTATCCTGGGGATGAGCAGTCTGACTCAGTGGATGGGATGCCACTGGCTCTGGGATGCCATCCTCCCTGGGATGCCCTGTCTGCCCTCCTGTACCAGCTGCAGCCATCTCCCCATCGTCCCTGGCCAAGTTGGGGTCTTTACACGGCTTCCATCATCACATTGGGAAAGCACAGTGGGGGGAAAACACACGTTGTTTTTTTCTCTCACCATTCTCTGTCTTCAAGGCTGTGAGCTCCTGGGAGGCTGGTCCCCTCTGCAGCTGGGCTTTTTGCTGTCTCTGGCAGAGAGAGAGGGGGCTGGAGCAGGGGGGGACAAAGAGGGCAGGTGTCTGCAGGCACAAGACACCCTGCCCTGAGCACACCTCAGCCCTGCTGAAACACAGGGGCTCGAGCAGCAGTGGGCCCTCCTCAGCCCCGAGCACCCATGGGTGGGTGTGTGCTGCCCACCAGGCAGCCTCAAGCTCTTGCTGACTCCCTGCATCCCATTCAGCTGGGAAACCTGGGGAATGGTCACAGGGGACATTTCCTAGGGAATGGTCACAAACCGCCCCCACCCCCCGACGTGGCGCTGGTGCAAAACATTTGAGATGGGAGAGCAGGCAGCACTTGGCAGGGCTCCAGCTCGGGCACTCCCTTGCCACCCTCCTCCTGCCCTGGGATGCTCAGGGTCATCCTGACATCTCTCAGCCCCTCAAACACACCCCTCTGCCAGTGCATTGCACAGCTGGGCTTTGACACAGGAGTGAGAAATGAACAAATAACTGTAAATCAGAGGCGATGCAGACCCTGTGCAGGGCTGGCAGCAGGAGAGGGCTAGTGGCGGCCAAGCAATGACCTCAGGAGTGCAGGAATGTGCTGCTCATCCCCACACTCCTGCACGCTCCCACTGCTGCCACAGGGCTGAGATAACCCAGAGCCGGGAGCTGCCTCCAGCAGCACAGCTCTGTGGGACGCCTTCCAGCCCTGCATGGGTTTAATTTAGTCACTTGGAGGGGAAAAAAAAAAAAGAAGTGGATATATTTTTATCAGTTGCTGAAAGATAGAAGCAAAGCTCGCCTGCTCTCACAGCTCGGCCTTGCTGGTGCAGGGTGAACGTGGCCTCTGATGCCCAGCACTGGGTCATGGTTCTGGGCAGGGGCACAGATGCACCAGGGGTGAGAAAACCCACCTGCAGGCACGTTACTGCTCTCCAGGCCCTAAAAACACCAATCCCTACTGAAGGAAACCCTGGTGCCCGCGGGTAGCTGAGGAGCCCCCTGAGCCAGCTTGACCCTGCTGTCCCTCTGCTGTCCCCAAATACAGACTGGGGAGTCTGGCTTGGGAAAAAAAAAACAATCCAAGGGAAAACACGCAGGCGTCCCTGCCTCTGCCTCCCCTGCAGCCCCCCTTCTGATGCTGGAGGGAGGGGCAGCTCCAGTGAGCAGGACAGCTCTGAGCTGCTGGGAAGCCACGGCTTTATCTTCCCTTCTATGGCGCGAGCGGCCGTGGCGTTGAACGTGGCCCAGGAAATGTGGCGAGGAGGCACCCAGGGCTCACAGGGTCTGTTCTCCTTGTACACACGGCTCACCCTGAACATGTGGAGTGCCCCAGGATGCCCCTGAGCCCCAACAGCCCTGCCTGCAAAGGGTCCCCAGGGCTCCCAGCCTGTCCCCTGCACACACCTCAGGCCAACGTGCATCTCCCTGCTGTTTAATGATGTCCTGGGATGGGGTTTGGGGTGGGGGGAGAGAGGGCGGTGGATGAGCAGCTGGACCTCTGCAGGTCTGAGGGCATCACAGGAACCCCAAATCCGCCACCCCTCCCTGCCTCCCATCTTTTAGTGCAAAAAAAGCAAAGGCTGCATGTGAGACCCATCCTGACACAGACCCCAAGGGTTTGGGATGATCTGAGCCTCTCTGGGAGCAGGATGCTGTTACTGCCTCCAGAAGGGAGCCCCAAACCCACAAATCAAACCAGGTCTGTTCCATGTGTCCTGCTCACTGGTGAAGGTGATGCCCAGGGAGAGAGAGCCCAGGGCTGGTCACCTCCATAGCATGGGAAATGTCCCCAGCACAGCTCCAGGGATCCCTCACCTCTCCTCCATGTCCCAGACACGGTGGAATGGGGCTGCAGAGCCCCTTGGCCTCTCAAGGTTGATGGTTTAAGACATTGCACTGATCACAGAAACAGCTGAACAAGAGGTTCACCAGCATCAGGAGACAAATCTAAATACTTGCCCCGAGGCTACAGGTGAGACATCTTCCTACCTCTAGGAGTAATTAAAAGAGTGTCAAGAGCTGATTTTACTCCTAAACCCTCAATTGTCCTTTGGGATAAAAGCTCCACTGCCAAAGGTGGCGTGAAAAGCAACATGTGGCTGAAAGCACTGAAATACTGAGGCTCCTGCTGCCACTTCCACAGCAGCACCAGGCACCCGTGACTCTGGTATCTGGAGCCTTTTGGAGAGCTGGAAAACACTCCTGGTATCAACTGTGTGTGAAAGGAGCATATTGGGAGTTGCTCCAGCTGGAACAGCTTTGGCCAGGGGAAGGAGCAGCCTGGAACATCCTGCAGGTGGGGGCCATCCACAGCACGGCTGATCCTGGATGGTCTCGGCGTGGAAACATCTGCCAGAAAATACCTCCCAGCTATGAAAAAAACCCCAAAAGTATCTACATTCCTAGAACTAAATATTTCTAATAGCCGGGAGAAGAACTGTTTATGGATGGATTAATCAGGATTTCCAGGAGGACCTGAGGCATCTCCAAGAGTGCCCAGTGGTGTGGAGACAGCTGGCCTGGCATGGGCAGTCGGGGTGGCTGCAACCTCTGCTTCAGCTGAGCGTGAGGTGGGGTTTGGGACTGTATTTTTCTTCCTCTTTTCCTGTTTTACAAGTACATTAAGTAATTCAACCATGCAACCTAGCAAAGGAAATCACTAAGAGGCAGGAAATGAGCATTTAAATCCCGACCCTGCTCCTGGGGAGGAGGTTTTCCTTTGTGACTGTGGAAAAGGGGGTTTGGCCCATGACCCTGAAACCGTCCTGGGACCTGCAGTAGCTGCTCGGTGCTGCCAGAGCAACGCTGGCACAGCTCTGTGGGACCTGTCCTCGACTCTGCTGCTGTTTTTCCCCCAGCAACGGTTGTGTTTTGAGATGACTATCACCTCTGGTACAGTCAAATCTGTACCACAGGCTCCACCCAAACCCTTCATGCTGTTGCCAGCCCCAAGTTTTGCATCCTGACCTTTGCCTGGCTCTTGTTGCTGTGCATAGTTCCTGTATCTTCAAAATACATTCCCCCCAGCCCTGGAAGGTGGCCAAACCTCAGCCCTGCCCAAACTTCACCCTGTGAAGGTGACTTGGCCTCTCTCATGCCAGGAGCATTGACCAACGGGCAAGTGGTGACTGTGAGCGGCCCAGCGCGGGTGGATGGAGCTGGAGGGAATGGGAAGCCCAAGGACAGTGTCTGCAGCTCAGGGCTGGGTTCTGTCTGTGCCTCCTTATCTCCTCAGTGCCCGGCTGCCCAGGAGGGATGAGGCTGCCAAGCTGACTCCCCCAGGGCACACAGCGGCTCCTGGAATGCCATCCACCCACCCAGCCCAGCCCAGCATCCGCTCCCCAAGGTCACCTACAACCTGGGACTGGCCCCAAAAGCCTCCCCAGCCCCCAGCCCCATGACCTGCACACAGGCTCTGGCTGGGCCCACCTCTGGGCTTTGAGGTGCCCAAGGGACCAGCTCTGCACGTCCACCTATCAGCAGTGGGGGGTGGAGGTGTCCCACCCTGCCCTTTGGTACCCTGGACACAGGAGTGTGGGCAGGAGCAGCCTCACGCTCACTCGTGCCCCTTTTGGCCACAACGGGGGTTTTAGGTGTTACTTTTGGAATTAATTTGCACCTCAGTCCCAGCAGCAGGGCTGTTTTGTGGCACAGAATCTCAGGGCTGAGCAGAACTCAGAGCAGGCAAGTGCAGGAAGGGAGGCGTCTGCAGGCAAATGACAAATTTCCGCATTTCGGTGAACGTGTGGCTCTCCACACCTGGGGCCTCAGGGCGGCCCTTTCTCCCTGTCCCAGGCCTGTCCTTTTGAGCTCTCAGAGTCACAGCCTAGCCCAGAAGTGTCTGATCTCATGACAAAGCAAAGAGTGGGACTTTTTTTCCATGATGCGGAGGAGAGGCCAAGCCTGCAAGTGCTGTAAATAAAGGCACTGGCTGTGGGGCTGTGTGAGCTCTGTGCCCGCTCGCCCTGCACAAATCCCTGCAGTGGGTTCTGCTTTGGCCGTGTGCTCTCGGGCACTTGGGCTCTCACAACTGATCGGGCGCACAGCAGCACCACAGGGGCTTTCTGCTTCCCTCCTGCCCCTGCCACCCTCCAGTGACCACAACCCCCCAACACCAGTATGCACAGCATTTCTGACTGCACAAACAACTCCCCAGGCCCGTGGTGGGACACTACGGCAGCATGAGCACTAATAATAAATAATAATAATAATAACAGCAACCAGATAATTTCTAGATCTGAGCTCGCAGAAGAGCTCTTCAATGCAGAGCAATGCACTGAGATCTGCAGGGGACTCAGAGTCATCCCCTGCAGAAGGGATGCCATCAGCACAAAGGGGCACAACTGTTGGGACACGGGAGGATGCTGCAAGAGGCTGGCAGAGGTCTGTCTGGGGGCACCCATCCCTGTCCTCTATGGGACCAGCATTCCCAACAGGCATTTTCATCCCAGATGCTGCACCCTGTTAAGCACGACCTTCCCCGTGATGTGGGGGTGAGCCCGGAGGGGTGCAGGAGGGCACAGCAGGGCAGGTGGCTGCCAGCTCCCACTGCCCCCCCCGCTCCAGCTCTCTCCCCACAATGCCGGTGGGGTCCCACGCCGCCGGGTTCAGCCGCACCCCGGGACAGGGGGGGGAATCCACGCCGGGTACCCCCCAGCACACCTCGTGCCCAGCCGCGCAAACAGGGCACCGCGCGAACATCAGCCCCAGGCGAGCCCCAGCTCCATCAAACCCCTCCAACACGTTCTCTGCCTCCCACCAGAGCCCGACCCCGCCGAGCCCCGGCTCCACGCGAACCCCCAGCCCTTCGCGAAGCGCAGCCCAAGCCCAGCCCAAAAGTCCCCGCAGCCGCTACCTCGGCACGGACGGGGCAGCAGCGCAGGGCGCTGCCGGTGCAGCCCATGGAGCCCCGGCGGGAGCCGCTCAGGAGCGGGGCTCGGGGCGCGGCATCCCCCGGAGAGCGGGACGGGACGGGACGGGATGAGCCGCCCCAGCTGGCAGGCAGGAAAAAAAAATAATTTAAAAAAAAATTAAAAGTGCGGCAGCTGCTGACAGGCAGCGCCGGGAGAGGGTGCTCTGTGCTCTGCACCCCCGAGCCGCGGGCAGGGCCCCCGGCCGCAACCCGCCCGCCCCCGGGGCTGGCCCTGGGCCCCCTCCACCCCGGGGTGTCCCCGCCCTGGGCAGGGGTGTCTGGGGAGTGCTCAGTCCCTGGACCGGGGTGTTTGGGGAGTGCTCAGTCCCTGGACCGGGGTGTTTGGAGAGTGCTCTGTCTGTCCTCAGGGTGCCCTGCGCTGAGGATGCTCCGCGCTGGGAGTGGGAGAAGGAGGGCAGGACTCCTCGGTGTTCTCTCCTGGGTGAGGAGCGAGGGGAGCAGGGGGTTTCCACTGCCCCACTGCTTCCACTGCTCAGCCCACCCCGGCCCCGCGGGACAAGGGATGTGAGGGTGGAGGCAGGATCCATCCTGGGTTTTGCCATCGCTCCATGAAATTTCAGCCTGTGCAGGGGCAGTTGTGGGAAAATGGGTTTGGGGTGTTTTCCTCTAGCAGGAGCTCTGGAGGGAGCTCTCAGTGTGGTCCGCGCTGCCTGGGGGATTTCATCCCGGAAACTCTCCTCCTGAGCATCCCAAACCCCCCAAATGCTGGGCCTGGAGCCAGGGTGCCCTTTCCCAGGAGGAAATCCTACACTTCGGATGTGGGTCTCAAAGAGGTAGGGAAACTAATGGATTTGAAAATGTCCTGTCTAAAAAAAAAAGTAATGGGAGCAAAACCACGTCCCTCCAAACGTTTTGTCGTTGATGTTTTTTAAATCCTTCTTTTACATTATCCTTTTTTTTAGCTGTTTCTGGGTGGCTACACATTCTGACCTGAAATAGGAGTGCTTCAACCTGGTCACGAGGCTGTGCCCGGATGGAAACACTGTAAGTTTTTGTCAACAAGTTTCTATTCTGACATTTTCCAAATATCCCCTGGGAGAAGTCCAAGCAGCTCGGGGGCTGCCAGCACCCTGGCATTTCGCCTGGGCAGCGAGGGAGTGGAGAAGGTGCCTGGTCGTCCAGTCACGTTCGACTCAGAGGTGTGGTTTTGTCTGCCCTGGGATGGGGGAAATTGTGAAACACTGCTGGGATGGGAGGGTGGGGAAGGTGAGAGCCAGGCCCACGCTGCCCCGAGTCTCCCGGGGACTGGTGGGACCAGTTGCCCGCGTCCTCTGGGGTGGGTGCTGCTTAACCTGAGTGAAGTTTTGTGAGTCACTGCAGCTTCTGGCATCAGCTCCTGCCGCTCAGAAACCTCTGAGAGCGCCTCTGTTCTTATCTCTCCCGGCACTCCAGAATGCAGCAACCCTCCTCACCCGGCTGAGAGCACATACTTGGGCTGAGCAGATCGTTGGTGGGATAAAAAGGCCTGTAAGTGCAAGGTGCAGATCTCCACCTCTCCAGGGTTAATTCAAAATCCCGGTGCAGACTTTTCACGCCGAAGGCTTACAGGGGTGAGCACAAAAGCACGTGTGTGTTTATTTCCAGGCTGAATTTGCATCGCTGGGGCTGTGGCTGTGAACAGAAACAACTGTGGAGCAGCTGAGCCCGTCCAGCTGCCATCGCCTCGCTGCTCCACCAAAGTCCTCCAGTAGTTTGCACTTGTGCTCATGGAAATTTCTGCTCTTAACTGTGGGGTGCACGGGGGTGCCCCTGTGCCACAAAGTGAGCAGGCACAGAGGGCATCCAGAGAGTGTTTCTCGTGCTACTGGTGGAGAAAAACCAAAGTGTTTTGCCACGGGAGGATGTGGCATCAAACCAGCAGGGCAGAACTGAGGCTTGGGGGTGGGGATGTGCAGCAAGAATGGTGTGCCATGCTCACCACGGCAGCTACAACCCTGCACTTCTGGACATTCCTGACTCTCAGAAATGGGCCTATCCAGACCCTGTTACCTCCTTCCCTACCACTCTACCACCCTGGGTGCATCTGAGAGACTGCCAGAGGGACCTTCTGCCCGTGCTGCCCCAGAGCTCTCTTATTTGAGCAACTTCTTATTTTCTCCAGTCTTTCCTGTGCATGGGATGTCTGCCTGCTGGAGACATCTCCCGCCTCAGCCCTGCTTCATCCTCCTCTCTCACAACACACTGATAACTTGGTCCCTTTGCAGGGCAGCACTTAAACAGCGAGAAACTCCTGTTCAGCTGTTTTTGAGCAAAGCAGGGGTTTTCCACAGCACTGTAGGACAACCAGAGAACCCTGGGGATCTGGGGAGCCCGTGGGGCTGCTGCCCACAGCAGGCTGGAGATGGCAGAGATTGTGGCAGCGAGGGGATTTCTGCCTGTGCAAAGACAGGAAACCCGAGGGGGTGTGCAGCACCCCCACCTGAGGCAGCTTCAAGTTGGTTTTCAGTTTGCCCTGATGTCTTTTTTTGGTGTTATCACAGTCACTCCCCAAGAAAACCCGAGGAGGCTTTATCACGTGCTCAGTTGAATTGCCCTAAATGGGGTCACGTCAAGTTAATTTGTACCAATGGTCATTTAAATTGTTTGCCAAAGCTTATGGATAAGAAAAGCTTTTATGCAAGCTGTTTAAGTGTCTCTTGTCCTCTCTCTCTGGTTCCAGCTGGTAAGGACTGGGCTGGATGAGGACAAGGCACTGTCCGTGCCAGTCTGTGTTTAGGGTGGTTCCATGACTGCGGATTGGGGCACTAATTTTTTTAAAATTATTGTTTATTTAATTTTCACAAACCGAGTTGGGTGAAAAAAAAAAAAGGGAGGTGAAGGAGGTTTTGCTGGCAGGGTTTTGGGGGATGAGCTGGCCTATGGTCAGCCTGGCAAGTCCCAGTGGAGTCCAGGCAGTGGACTGAGGGTGGTCATGGTTACACCCACTGATTATTTGCAATCTATTTGCTTTTGCAAATGAGGCCTAATGAAATGCCGGCTGCTGTTCTTCAATGCAAATCGAAGGTGTTTAGCCAGGTCTGCTGAGACCTTGTGACTTGGACTTTGTGAGGTAGCTGAGAAAACTGCTTGATCTGCAGTTCTCAAATGTGTTGGAGCCCCAAAAACTCACAGGCTCCTTTGGTGGGGATTTAGGTCACACATACTTCTGCCTTGAGGTAGAGCAGCAATTTCAAGTCATGCCTGTCCCTGCCTGTGTTCATACAAGGAAAAAGATGTGGGTTAACCTGTTCTTACAGTCTTTTATTCTCTTTTTCTCCCCATGGCAAAACGGAGGGGCGAAGAACAGGAATGGGGGAGTGAGGCTTTCCCCCGTGCTGGTGAGAGGCAGGAAAGCAAGTGGGGCTGGGGGGCTGGAGGTGAGGGGCTCTGCTCCCCTCTCAGTCTGTGCTTGTGCCTCTCCCCATCCTTATCCCTGTTCTCCGGCTGCCCCAGAGCCTCAAAGTGAAAACTAATCCCAGGGGATAACTTTCCGCTCTGTTCCCCGGAGGGACGGGCTATATTTACTCCTCACCCTTCGGCCTGGGCAGTGGCTCAGGGCCGCAGTTGTCGCTGGGGGCACAGGGTGGGCAGCAGTGTCTGTCCGTCCGTCCGTCCGTCCTGCTGCTCCCACGCCCGGCCTGCACCGGCCTCGCTGCTAAATAAGGACGAAAGGCTAAAAATAGAGCCAAGGCAGGGGTTTGGACAGGCAACCCTTGCCAGGGCTGGGAGCAGCGTGGGGGAGGCCAGCCTGCGTCAGTGTGTGGAGAAGGGTCCTGTAAGTGCATCCTGAGTGTGCCATGGCAGGGGGGGACGTCTGAGACCTGCCACACTCGTGCCCTATGGGCTCAGTTGGCTCAGCCGCTTCCAGCTTTCCAGAGGGGAAAAAAAACCCCATCTGTTCACCAAAATACATGGGAAAGCCCAGGCTCCTGTGATGGCAGTGGGGCCACTCCAGCGTGATGGGGGCAACCTGGGCCTGCTCTGTCTGGAAAATGATCTGCTGAAGGGGGGAGGAAGAGTGGAAGAGGGGGTATGTTAAATGCAGTATTTTGGGTAGGTGGGTGGTAGGTGTGCTGCACCACACTGCCCAGCCAGAGGGCTGCTCGATGCCAGGGTCCCCCCCTCTCCTCTGCTGCACACATGGCATCGGCTTCGAGGGGCTCAGATATCTGAAATACCTCAAATATCTGAAATACCTCTGCCCTTCAGCTGCCACCTGCCCCGTGACGAGCGCGAGGGGGAGCTTGTGGGTCCTGGGTGCCGCCCGAGGGGTACCGACCCTCGCACATCCGAGAGCCCCCGGGCAGGATGCGAGAGCAGCCGCAGCCCCGGCTGGAGGGTGGGCAGCGGGGAGATGGTCGGGCCCCCCCACCCGAGCTGGGTGATGTGCGTGCCCTGCGGTGGTGGGTGCAATCCGCTCCCCCGCCCCCGGAGCCGATTTTGGGAGCCTGGGAAAGCGCCGCTTCCCGTCCCAGCATCCCTGCGAGTCCAGTCCTGCGCTTGGCAGCGAAACCGGGGAGGGGACGGGGGAGGGGAAAAAAAAAAGTCCAAAGGGGAAGGGAAAACGAGAGCGTCCCCAGAGGAGGGAGGGGAATCGGGCGGTGGGCCGGCCGCCGAGGGAGGGCTCATCACCATCTCTCGGGACTTCTTCATCCCGGCGCTGCCAGCCCGCCTCGTCCCGCCGCGGTACCTGCTCGCTGCCCCGCCGGACCCCGGACCCATCCCGGAGCATTCCCGGAGCATTCCCGGAGCATTCCCGGAGGATGCTGTGCGCGGGGCTGGCGCTGGCGCTGTGTGCGCTGCAGCTCGTCCCGGCCGCGCTCGCCGGGCCGCAGCCGCAGCTGCTGGTGGAGCGGAGCGGGGCCCGGCGGCTGCGCAAGGTGAGGAGGGACCCCGAATCCCGCATCCCGCATCCCGCATCCCGCATCCCGCATCCCGCACTCCTTCGGGCGCGGACGGGCTGCCGGGGGTCTCGGCGCCGCGGAGAGGTGGAGGGTTCCGCCATCCTGCTGGGATGGGGGGAGATCAGGATAGTTTTGTGCTTGGCAGGACGGGTGCAGGGGCGCTGGTGGGTGCGTGCCTGCGGCGGGGTGACGGAGTGGGGTCCCGTGGAACCTCTGGGACCCCGCAGCCCCCCGCGCTGGGGAGCGCTGGTCGAGGTTGGGCTTCAGCTCCGAGCGGTGTTTACAGATGCTCCTCAGCCCCGAAGCCCGGCGGCCTTGTGAGGGTCTCCCGGCTCTCATTCCTCCTCTCCATGAGCCTTTTCCAGCCCAGGCTCTGCTTCCCTGTTCCCACGCAGCGCAGGGCCGGGCTCATCAACTCGCGCTGATTAATATACAGTTGATTACCGTGTGTGTGTGACTCTCACGAGGTGCGGAGGGAATCATCAGGATTTATTTCCAGGAAAGCTGCTCTTCCCCCAGGGAAGGGGGAGCGGGTTGGGAAGGCTGGAGGGGGGTCGGTCTGCAGCCACGCTCCGATGTCTGGATCCCTGGATGGAGCCTCCTTGCTCGCAGGGCCATTGCTTGGGGGCCACATGCTGGTTTGGGGGGCACAGCCTGCCCCGTGTCCCACCCTGGGCTGCTCCCAGCAGGATGGAGGGATGGGATGGGATGGGATGGGCTGCTCACCTGCGTGGGCTGTGCTGTGCCCGCAGGAGCTGCCCTGTGGCACCAGGCAGTACAGCCTCCACCGGTTCTGCGGCTGGGAGCAGGCAGAGAGAGCCCCACGCCATGGGGACACGGGCTGCTCCGGCCAAACCTGCTCGGGGAGGGAGCCGGGCTCTTGCCTCTTGCCTGTGGCTGTTGCTGACAAGTGCCGCCATCCCTCCACCTTTGAATTTGAGTAGCTTTACTGGTGGTGGCTGGGGAGGCTGGTGGGACTCGTGGAAAACGGGGGAGATCTCCCAGTGTGGCTCCTAGCCCAGACAGGACACACAGGTGATGTCCCCCACTCAGGTGGCATCTCCTTACATATGGATTTGCGTGATCCCATGGGGCAACGCTGCCTCTCCCTGGCTCGGAGATCAGGATCAGGCCCCTGGGGTGTGTCAGGCTGGCTCAGCTGCTCCCCTGACTGCAGTTCCTGCCCCTGTAGCCAGAGCTGCTGGATGAAGCCTTGCAGCAGCTGGGTTGAACCTGGATGAGGTGAGAGGCTGTGACCAATCCCACAGCCCCTCCCAGCATCCAGCTGGACAGTGCAGATGGCAATGCCCTGCCCTGGTCCCAGCTTGCTCTCACCTACCCCTACACACCTTCCTTGTGCTGTTGGTGTGAAGGACGCTTCTTGCCTTGTGGAGCGTTCAGAGGCAGAGCTGAAGCAAGTTCGGGAATTGCAGCCCAGTGATCCCCTTTGGGTGTAAAGTACATGCAGAGGCACAGACAGGGCTCCTGCAGTGCCCTCAGGCTCGGGGAGCTGCGAGTTCAAGAAATGCAGAGGGTTGTATTTATTTGACATTTGAAGGGGCTGAAGGTCATTTTCGGGCTGTTTGTGAGCAGGTGTTTGGCAGGGTCAGATGTCCAGCACTATAGAAACCTCCTGCAAACCCCGGTCAAGGCTTGGACTGGCTCTAACTCCTCCTGTCCCTTGGTGCTGCAGGTTGGTGGCTTTGCCTGGGAGAACTGTGGTGACAAGAGGAACCCCGTGGTGGTGCAGAGCCTCTCCGTGGCGCCCGACCCCATCACCATCCCGGGGAGCCTGCGAGTCAGCGCGGCTGCCAAGAATGGAAAGACCCTGGCTTCCCCTCTGAAGGCAAGTGCCAGACGTGCCTCTGTGTGATGAGGGAGGGCAGAGCTTCCCCAAACCACTGGCAGCTGGGAAATGCCCATCAGTGGGTACAGGAGTGAGCAGCCCTTGGGGAGCGAGGCACAGAGCGGGGCAGGGCTGAGAGCACCGGGCTCTGTAAGGCAGAACAGGGCATGGAGAGACCTATGGTGGGAGCAGACAGCCCAGTGGGAGCCTCCCGGCCTTGTCCCAGGGGGAGACACCTCCTGAGCTGTCTCATGTCCCAGGAATGTAGTGGCTGAGGGAGGGAAGTGAAACCCAAGTGCTGTGGCTGGACCAGGCTGCTCTCTCCAAGGACATGCCAGGGCACTGCTGTCGGAGCCTCGGGCTGTGCAGGTTGCCCTGCACCACTTTGGGGAAGTTTTTGGGATGGGAGGATGTCTCTGCCCGGGTGCCTGGCCTGCCCTGAGCAATGCCGTGGTGCCTGTTTGTGTCTGGGGCTGTGGGAAGCAGGCTGGGGAAGTGTGGAGGCAGAGCTGGGGGATAGGAGCACCCTGCTTTTGGATGGAGGCAGAGGAGAGGGGAAGGAGTGGGACTGTGGGGTGCTGGGACGTGTTCGCTCAGGGGGTCAACCTGAGGTTGGAGGAAGAGGAACCTGCAGGCTGAGGAACCGAAAGCAGGAGGGGGAGGCAGGAGGGTGTGCAGTGACCCCACAGACACCCCAAAGATTGCACGCTCAGGAGGGAGTTGGCTGGTGAGGGGGCGTGAGACCGGCTGGAGGAGCTGCGGGTGCCCGTGCTGGTTTTACTGGTGCTGAACATCTTCCCTCCAGGCAGTGCTGGTGGTAGAGAAGGCGCTGGGTGACCTCTGGATCCAGCTGCCCTGCATCGACAATGTGGGCAGCTGCACCTACGACGATGTCTGCGCCATCATCGACGACATCATCCCGCCTGGCACGACCTGCCCAGAGCCCCTGCTGTCCTACGGCATCCCCTGCCACTGCCCCTTCAAAGCGGTACGGCTGAGCCCCCTGGGTGCCACCGGGTACCCTGAACTGAGCTGTTGCCTGACCTCTTGCCCACATGTCCTCTCTCTCTCTGCAGGGCTCCTACTCCCTGCCAGCCAGTGACTTCGACCTGCCTGATGTGGAACTGCCCTCCTGGATGACCAACGGCAACTACCGTGTGCGGGCTGTGATCAGCAGTGGCGGAGAGGAGCTGGGCTGTCTCAAGCTGGCCTTCTCCCTGCAGTCCCAGTGAGGGGTGGGACACTTCCCTCCTCTCGCCCTGCTCCTTGCTCCCCTGTACCATCCTGTCCCACCCCACCCCTGTGAGCTCCATCCCTACTGCTGCCAGGAGGAAGCAGCCCCTGTCCCCCCGCTTGGTACCTGCCTGCCCTGCTACACCCAGAAATGCCCCTCTGGTTGTCCTGCTGTCCCCAGACCCATCACCAGGATGTCCCCTACCCAGACAGGGTGGGTTTGGAGCCTAACCCCAGCGTGGCCTGGGGATATTTCTTCTTTTGGTTTTTTTTTTTTTTTTTTGTAATCCTATCAGGGTGATTTTAGACAAAAACATTCCAGGGAAAAGCAGTATTTCATGGAGCAGTCCGTGGGGAGGAGGGAGTGTTTGGGAGTCCTGGGTCAGGCTAGAGGGGTGCAGGGCTAGCTGCAGAAGGGGTCCCTGCTTGTCCCCACCACATCTGGCCAGAGCATGGGACGGTTTTGCAGAAATGTCCTTAAAGTGGCTGCAGGAACCTGTCCCCAGGCAGCAGCTCTGGGTGTGGTGGTGCATCCCCATCCTGCATGGGGACCAGCTTGGTGACATGAGGTACCTGGGAAGGCACCTCCATGTTCCCATCCTGTGGCAAACATCAGGAACTGAAGAGGACTGAAACCACCTTATGGACATTCCCACTGGTGAGGGACCAAGCAGCTGGCCATGCCCCCAACAGCAGCTGGTAGCTGTGCTCAATCTAGAGGGGGACACATGGCTGTGACAGGCTGCTGACCAGTCCCACTCATCTCATTTTTCCACTGGGACTGAGTCGAGGCAGGATGCTGCACTGGGACCATCCTTCCCAGATACTGACAGAGGCACCCCAAGGCAGAGCAGCATCCCAAACATGGGATAACTGGGAGAGGACCATGAAGACCAGCAGCCTGGATCCCCGTTGGGGGCCTCCTGGCTGTGGCTGGGGACTGTGGTGTGGGCAGGCAGCATCCTTCCCTTCCCGCTGCAGCTTTGGGCACTGCCATCACCCCCCTGTGACAGGTACCTGGAGGGCAGAGGTGCAGGTGACCCACCAGCCACCCTGCCTGCTCCTGTTATTTAGCCCCTCCATAGAGCTGGTCTTCTACAAGCACTTTATATGCCTTAACTGCTGCTGAGCATCCCTCAGCTCCCCGAGCTCCCACTGCCTTTCTGTGCCCTCCACTTGCTTTGTTTCATCCCGTGGCTTTCCCTGGAGAAGCACTAACTCTGTCCTGCTGCCTGTCAGTGCCCGTGTCAGAGCAGCAGCCTCCTTTTGGAGAACTACTGCAGGTTCTTAATAAATCTTTTTACCAGGAAGCGGAGCTGGAGCCTCTTGGTGCCGGGGGTGCCGTGGGGGTGACATTTGTTTCCCTTGCAATAGTGGGGATGTGGGTGTGAGCTGGGAGAGGAGAAGGTGGCGGGGCTGGGGTGGAGAGGTGAGGACAGTGGAGGAGGGTGTTGTGGCCAGAGCAGCTGAGTGTGAGCAGCCCCAAGGCTGTTCCTGTTTGAGGGACAGGGTGAGGATCTGCAGGAATTGCTTCCAGTCATGGAGACAGACACAGGGACAGCCCTGGGGGCTCAGGGAGTGTCGCTCATCCAGCAACCAGAGATAACCCTGACACCTGGGTCACTGCACACCTCGCAAGGAACAGCCCCACTGCAGGGGGGGTCACAGCATCAATTAGCTTGGAAAAGACCTCTGTAACCACTGAGTCTTAACATTTGACCCAACATCACTGGGTCACCCAGTCCAACCAGTCTTCCCTTAAACACCTCCGGGGANCCCAGGCACGCGGGGTCCCCGGTGGTGCTGCCATCCCGGGTGGGGTGCGCGGGGTCCCGGAGCGGTGACAGCGCTCGGGGCTCCGAGGGGTCGCTGGCNCCAACCAGTCTTCCCTTAAACACCTCCGGGGACGGTGACCCCACCACCTCCCAGGGCAGCCTGCTCCAATGTCTAGTCACCCTTTCTGGGAAGAAATTCCTCCTAAACCTCCCCTGGCGAAGTTTAAGACTACATCCTCTCATCCTGTCGCTGGTTTTCTGGGAGCAGAGCCTGACCCCCCCCTGCTGCACCCTCCTGGCAGGGCGTTGCAGGAGCCTCCCCTTCTCCAGGCTGAACACCCACGGCTCCCTCAGCCGTTCCAGATGCCCATCTGCGGATGCCGCTCCGTGCCCGCGGTGGGGTCCCGGCTCCGCATTCCCGGGTTTGTCCCTGCTGCGACAGCGACACCTGCAGCTCCCCCGCCCGTCCGCCAGGCGGCGACACCGCCACCAACCCGCCTCCCCTGGCCGCGCCCCCGTC